>VZTH01006158.1:627516-781062 GCA_013397815.1 Aleadryas rufinucha
TATATATATATATATATATATGGTTAGTTCTGCTTTGTCTGGGCAGTCACCACGTTGTAGGAGTTGAAGGTCATTCCATAATAATCAGTAAATCTGAATTATATTTATTTGTTGCTTTTTATATCAACTCTCCTTCAAAGTTAAGAATTCTGATTTTTCAGTCTTCTTTCTCCCTGTCTATTCTTGGTGGTCTGGGGGTTTTATTGGTAGCAGTATCAAAGATCATCAGAGTAGCAGGGTTTGAGTGTACGTAGTTTATTTTTTTTCATAAGCCTGTTGCAAGGCTTTACATCAAATATTTTACCTCATAGTAAAAAAATGCTGATGACAAAGAGCTTACAGTCCCAGATGTTATTATTTATTTTTACATTACATTTTATCTAAATTAGTTCAGTGGGCCTATCCATGTTATGCCTGTGCATTTCTGTGTTTAAGCACTAAGTAGGTTGTTATCATCCTGAGGCAAGTAAACCTACAATATGGATTTCATTTCAAGATAATTTGTAAACAAATGTGTTCAAAGTACATAAAAGTCCTTGGAATATAATGTTTCACAAAGTCAACAAAAGAGTTTATAATACTTTTAATCAGTGAGGTATATGGCAGTAATATGACACAATTTTGTGTAATATTAAAGCATGCTTTTCCCTCTGTTAATTTTGTTACCAAAACCCACTTGTGATGGCTATCAGCTCTCCATATGTTGGTTATTGTGCAATGTTAAGTTAACTGCAGGTGGATAAAATCAGTTCTGAAAAACCCATTTTCAGATGAAGCCATTAAGTTATGCTGATAGTGATCACTGCACTCTTTTCTAATGTAGAATGTCTCTGGTCTTGCAATGTTAAGCCTTTGCTAAGCCAATGTTAATGTCTTTGCCTTATAGGAGCTCAGTGGTGGAGGGGGATGGGGAGGATGAAACCTTCCCATTGTATTCCACTATTATTTGCATCAAAAGTATAATCAAACCCTAGAGACAGTGATATTGTGGCTAAGTTGTAGACTGCATAAATAAAGTTTGTGTGTGTCATAGTCAAGAGTGGGGTTGGCAATTAAAACAATGTGAGGAAGCTGACTTTTGTGAAGTGTTGAGTACTTTTTCTCTGTAAATCATGCTTATTTGAGTTAGCTCAAGATTGGCACCCAAAACCTAAAGCAATGTCACTGCTGAAATTTCTGTCCATAACACATGAAAATAGCAGTGATGGTATTCAACTCTGTTTCAGAAGGACACAACAACCTTGAGGTAAATTTATTTGCAATTCTCACTAGTACTAAGTTTTAGTGAGTGGATTAGTCACTGGATAAACTTCCACCTGTCTGTAGCCTTTGACTTTGAAGCTTACTGCTGTTTCTTTTGTGATAGTCACAGGAAAATTCTAGATCAGATATCCTTGTACCTTGTAAGCGACTGCCTTGGGGTGCAATGAACTAAGTCATACTAATCACACTTGCTGCAGTATAATATCAGGCCCTGTTGTTTGTTCCTAATGCACCCTGCAGACCTAAACCCTTGTATTTCAATTCTCTTAAAAGCACTTACTTTTGGCGTCACCAAAATGGAAAAGGATTAAAAAGAGTATAACATGTAATTCCTGTTTGGTTTTGATAGATTTTTTTTACATAGAGGAGGTAACAGATACTTCAGAATTGTCAGGCCTATCAGACTAGGGAGAAATTAATTCTGGGGAAAAGGTTTCTTAAAAGCATGAAGCAACTTATACATGGAGATTGATTTGTAGAGCTTGCAGGCCTGCTTTACTTCAGCTCCATTGAACTATCTTCAGCCATGACATTTTACTGTTCTTGACAGAGAAATGAGTGCTGATGGGAATGTAAATATCGTGAAAGAAATAGAAGTTGTAACAATTAGTTTGACAGAGTAGAGTTGAGAGGTGGAAGTGCCTTCTGTCAGGAAACCCTACTGCAGAAGGAGAGCACCCCAGGATTGCTGTTTTCCTGGTGCCTCACATTTCACTAAGACATATAAATGGAAATGGTTAGGCAAGACCTAGTGTCAGCATCTCAAGTTTAGTTATGAGTAACTACCTCGTAATGAAAAATGTCTATTTAGATTTCAGAACTGGTCTTGATACTATTTAACATCTTTTCACACCGCATGCAATGTGTCATTCAGGCTTTTAGTGTTCTCATTTCAGGTATGTGAAAGTGCTAAAAGTATAAACAGAGTACACCCACAAAGATTAGGTACTTTTCCATCCCCTAGTATGCTTAATGCATCCCCTAGGAATTATGCTTAATGTGGTCTCATTCTAAGTGTCTATGTACCACTAAATTCTGACAGGAATAAAATTCTTAAGAGTAACTGAATTCTTCTTGTGGACTACTAATGAAAACAGAGAAAAAATGATTCGTCATTGGAAATATCATGTGGAGAAACTGGGTCATTTGTTGAGCTAGATCTAGTAACCAGACTCAGACTTACTTTTCAGATGGCATAGAAGATTATTGTGTATCAAAAGAAAAGTCATGAATAAGAGGCAGTGATGGCAGGGGTGAGTGTTACAAAAGTTATCATCTTCTGACTTAGAAGGTTGATTTTATTTTTACATTATTGTGCAGTCTTGTCTATCTGGTCTGTAACATCAGTAGAGAAGTTTCTCTCTTCTTCCTCTCTTTTCTTCCCTGATACATGGTTGAACACCTTATTCCTGTAAATCCTTCTGAAGTGTTCCACACTGGCTTCACCCCATTGTTACAAAGCTGGCGTGGTGCCTTTGAGTTGGGATCTAAAACTTATCAAGAATGTGCTCCCCTCAGATACTTTAATGTACTTTGTGAGGGGCCCTTTTTATGGTATCTAATGAGCTGTCCCACGAATGCGCTGAACGTTGTCATCAATCGCTTCGAGGTGCTCCTTATTCACTTTCCCTTTCCCTCTAAGAAACAGTTAAGTGAGAATATTTGAGTCCAGCAAGAAAAGTGCTCCCTGTGTAAGCAGCCTTTTTCAAAGCTGCGAGAAGGATGCACGTGATTTCTCTGAGACACCAGTCAGCAGATCCTGCTTATACAAAGCACAGTCTTCGTGGTCACCTTCCCCTCATTGAGGTATTACTACCTTTGAAAATTTCAGACAGGCTCTCTAGCACCGAGAAAGAGAGCACAGAATTTCATTTCTTGTGTCCCCAGATGTTATATCTATGTTAGAACCTGTCAAGATCATACAGGAATTTCACAGAAGTCATGGTCTGTAGGAGGTTGTAGCCAACAAATTGTTTTTATTCTTGCAGTTGTGTAAAACACTTGACATGTTAAATATAACAATAAATAAAATGTAAAAACTCAGAAGTGGACCGCAGCAATACTGAAACAATACCATTTTCCTCCCAAATTTAAAGATAAGAAAGCTAAGTATCTACAGTTAATGCAGAGAGGGTTAAAAGTTTCAGTCTTAACTCAGATTTTCTTGTTTGAAGTAAAAGATGTCATTTATTCAGTTCCAGGGTTTTTTTCTTTAAAAGGAGGACAATGCTTTTTTCCTGTAGGGGTTTAAAGGAACTTCTATAAAGTTTTAAGCTGTTGTAGCAAGACCAGTAGAAGGACTTCCAGGTATCAGCTGCTGTGCGTGTAGTTTCCTCTAGCTCTTGACTAGAGCAGTCAAAAAAGTGATGCTCAATAATCAGATTATGGTAAGGTTTCTAAATTGGTACAATTCTTTGTTTGGATAAATCCCTGGTTTGCAAACTGGGTGCTGACCGAAGACACACAGGTGAACAAAATCGACCAACACAGGGGACTAACATGGCAGTGTCCTTTCTGTACAAGAACTTTTGGTTTAACTGATGATCTGCACAATACTGATATATCTTAGTCACTGAATGAAGAAATGTTTGTCATACAACAAAGCCCTGGGGCTTGTAACTGACACCATTTTAAGTCTTAGGAAATAATTTCATGTTTGGAGTAGAAGAATACAGTCTTACTGTTCCTGCATTCCTCTGGCTTGCCACTATTGGTAGTCTTCTAGAAGAAGAAAAAGGGCTGCAATTCTCAAATTTAACAGAGGATGTTGCAACTGCTAGATATTTATGCCCATATACTACCACATAGTTGGCTACACACCCATGGATCAGCGATACTACATCTGCATAAGCATGGGTTAAATTTGTTACATTTAAATTGCTGAAAGTGCAAAATTTCTTCTAATAGCAACATTAATCTCCAGGTATCTCCCTAATTCAGACTGCTGCAAGGCAATTTTTATTATTTTGCCTTAGGAGTGGTAACAGCTGAATTGAAGTCAGTGAGTTCAAATGTGAAAATACACCATTATGAATGTAATTTCTTTCTCAATGCTGGATACATAAATGGATTAGCTAGCAAAGATTGAGTGTGGTTTTGGATGCCAGTCTACATATTGTGGTATGCAGCTTGGTCAACAAAAAAAAAAAAAAAAAAAAAAAAAAAAAAAAAAAAAAAAAAAAAAAAAAAAAAGAAAAATTTAACCCCNGACAAAAAAGGAGAAGCTTTAGCCCCTTAGGCAAAGCTAATGTTGATGCTAATTAATTCAATGGACCTTGGATGAGGCCTACTTTCCTCAGGGAGGTATTTGTCCTCATTCTTCACTCCTGGAGTTTGTATTCAAACTGTATCTTTCTGGCACTATGAACAAAGTTACCTTTTAAAAGTTATCTATGAATATCATCATGGTGAGTGACTTTTATCTTAACCCTGTAGGTCAACAGTATGAAAAATAAGAGCATTCAGATTCAGGTCTCTTTGACCTTTTCAGACTCCATGAATCTGCTTAATTTTTTTACAGCTGAAAATCATTTTTCTGGAGAAGGAAAAACCCAATTATTGCATAATAGATCTATTAATAGAATGTATTTGTTGAAAATGGGAATATCACCCTTTAATTGTCATTGTCAAAAGAAGATTATTTAACTACATTGCATTATCTACATGTGTTGTTTTTGGGGTTTTTTGCATAATATTATCAACAACTTTGTTATTTGTTAACAAAATATTACAGGGAAGCTAACCTGCCAGGAGTTATTCTGGGGGATTAGTGTGTTGCCTGCTGCTGTCAGTTCTGACTGCCTACACACTCCTGCAGTAGATTCTCAGCTGTAGCTGTTTTTCCTCCCTTCACTGTTGCACCTGGAACTGGGCTGTAGCTCAAAGCTGTTTCCTGTTCATTTGAATTTCCATTAGATGATACAATTAGCTGGTTGCTGCACCCTTGTTAGCCAGATAGATTATTTCCATTTGGATTCTGTGATTCTGCTGAAAGCTCATGAAAATGCAGATTGAGAAGCTTAGCAGCTGAAATAAATAAATAGAAATAAAGCTGCATAGCTTAATCATGCACCTCAGACTGGCCTTGCAGCTTCTTCAGAGACTGCTGTCCCAGCACAAGAAGATTCTCAGTCAGTTTTGGTTACATCTCGTCACAGACACAATCCTTGGGCAATCCAGTTCTGCTGAGTGCTTCATAGTCAGACAAAAAGCCCTGGAGTACCAAAGGGAACTGTGTGCATTGTTAGCAGTTGATTTAGTGTCTCTAAATTCTAAAGCTACTGCACAACACTGTAATTACCTAGCCAGGTATATTTGATAGTATAATCTAATGCTTTCTTAAGGCTCTCACGAAAGATTTTGTTCTGTTAGCTAATTGACTGTGCACATTCAAACCATGATTATCACGGAAGTAGCTGGTACACATCTCCCAGATGACATTAGGTTTCAGTAAGTATTGGGGGAGGCTGATTCTTTTTCTGAAAAGAGCCTCACAATATAAATGTCTAAAACTGTTTTAGTAAGTAACTTTTTGTCTCCCAAGTGTGCTCATTCTTTTTGCTGTCCCTTAGTTACTCTGCAGCACATTCAACATCAAATAAAGATGATTAATGAAATCATATTAATTAAGAACTAGAAGTAAGAAGCTGTGGAAAATATTATTTAATAAACAGGAGTAAACCAATACTGTAGAATTTGGTAATTTTGTTTGTTGTTCCCTAACTTCAGCATATGGGAGAAAGAGCAGAGTGGGGAGTGCTGCACTAGAGCATCCATTTCCCGCTGTAGATGTACTCGCACAGCTCTGGGTGATGGTGAGAGGCTCCAGTGAAAGCTGCTCAGCTTGTCCTCGTCACCAACCCAAACGCTGCATCCTCGGGGTCTGTCCTCTGGGCAGCTCCTAACGTGAGCTGCTTACAGTCACAGGGGGGGCAACAGAAAGCAAAGAGCAGGAACAGAGCTGAGGTAAAATGTAGGCATTTGTGATTGCCTTCTCATTTCTCGGCGGGTTTGCATGACCTGAGGCCGTTCTGGGGTGTGCCTGCGCTGAGCCCCGCAGGCAGCTGTGGCTCAGCAGTGCCTGTGTCACAGCACAGAGCTGCCAAAACTATCACAGTCTCTTCAGGAGCCAGGGGCCATCTAGGTATAAAAGCTGTTAAAAATCCGTACGTGTGCGGATTTGTGCTCTGACTAATCCAGTCGTTTAGATTTGGTCTCTGGAGCTGTTCTAGAAACTGAAACTCAAGTCATTAATACATAGTGCTGATAACACAGTGACTAAATTAATTTGTGAATTTATGCTAAGTAAATAAATAAATAGAACAGTAATCCTTACCAAAGGAAAACATATAAAAAAACCAAGGTCTCCCAATGTATGGGGACTCCTGGCTTAGTGACTCTTCTTCATAATGTTTTTCTCAAGTGTGAGGGAGAGGATCATCTTACTGATTAGATAAATAATAAATTTCCTTGATACATTAATGGAACGGGAAGGTACATACTAACAGCAGGTGGAGAAAAATTTCATACAGTCAATAATACCTCCAAAGATCAGTTCTGAGACAGGATGCTAAATAGTTGTTTTGTACCTAAGGATATGATTTTATTTATTTATGCATTCTAGTTAAATTCAGAATACACAATTCCATCTTTGCTTTGAACGTGTATTATTGATATTGGGGTAAGGAATTTCATTGCATTAGTTTGACTGCATTGAGAAAGGCAAAGCTTTTTGGTAATGAAAGATGTTTTTTTTCTTTCAAGCACCTTTATCAGAACTTCCAACAATAGTATTACACTTATAATCCTTGTAGACATGATTTATCTTAAAAGCAAACTAAGGAACAAGAAACTTTGCACTCAATTTCTAAGACTTTTTATGTATTAAAAGAAAAAAAAAAATAGAGTTATATAGCCCTGTAATCTGACTTAAGGGATCAGGAGTGAAAGCAGCAGCCTCTCACCTGCAGAGTCAGGCCAGATGAGGAGAGTCATAAATTGATTCCAAGGTGTGCGGGTGGCTCTGTGTCTCACTGGCTCCCTCAGCCACACCTGTACCTTTGTGGGCCCCCACTGACATACCTTCCCCAGACTTGCCAGTTTCAGAAAGAGAAATGCCAGAAAGGATTAGTTTTGGTGGCTTGTATCATCACTGCAGTTTTAGAGAAGAGCCTGTCACAGAGGGGAATTGCAAAGATACTTTCACTCTTATTACATATGTTTTTACTGAACTTACAAAGCTGCCAAACCAAGTACTTCACTGAGCCCTGAAACTGTGTGTGAGCATGTGTGCACACAGCTTTTCTCCTTACAGATGCTGTTTTCCTTATGCCAGAAAGATGGTACAGCTGCTGCGTTGTCATTTTTTTATCACTTCACTCTGTACTTTGATTGAATCTTTTTCAAGTGTCTCCTTCCTTCTAAAGCACAGGGGGAAAAAAGGCATTTCTAAATATATTGAGTTAAGGATTTATATTTGAATCTAATAGCTATTTATATGTATTCCCAAAAGATGCTATTGTGTGTAAGGCAAAACACCAGAAGTGATGAAGACAGGTATTGATTTTCACCCCCAAAAAGGCAGGAAGAAAACAACAGAAGCTGTCCAGCTAAAATCGTATCAGCTCCTGCAGCGTGTTCTCATTTTTGTCACTGCTGCTGCTCTTTCCTTCACTTTTTTCCTTAATGATGTTTGGGAATTAATCTCTAATGCATTTTGTAAGCTATGAAAAGGAGCCCTTCCTGGTTGCAGTATAACTCTAGTCTGAAGATAGAAGTGGAACTGGAAGAGCTGGGTCTGAGCTCTTAATCACTCTCATTTTGCTCTTATATTATAATGTCTTTTAAAAATGATTGGTAATAATTGCTACAATTTTTTTATTATGTTATATCTGGCACAGAGTCCAAAGGTTGGTAATTCCACTTCCATGTTCATAGCCTTATCAGCTGAATGTCTTTTGATCTCTATCTTTGGAACAAAGGGATTAATTTTGTAGTGTGATTGTTCTACTTCCCTTTCATCATGTTAGAGCTGCTGAACATAGAAGATGTAGAACAAATCAACAAACAAAAAAGGTAGAACTTAAAATTTTATAGTTGTGTAGTTAGAAAAAAATTGAATATGAGAAGCAATTCTGGAGCTGGCTACAAGATAGCCTTTTCACAGAAAACCAGGGAGTTATGGTCTGTGTGCATTGCTGTAACAAAGGTCCAGAACAGGCTGAGGCTCTTGGGGGAGCCTGGATTTCTCTTTCCCAGTCTGTTTCCTGCTCTTGCCATTTGCAGGTCATACCAATAGCAAGGCAGTCTATGTGTTCCCAAAAAGACATGTATGCATGAACATACACACAGCTCATTCACATGCTCGGATACACAGATCAACACAGTGTATTCATTGCCTTTATTGCCACCTACAGCACTTAGAGGAAGATGAAAAGCACAGCCCAGTCCTGCTCCTCATCTCCAATTCATTAGGAAATTGACTATGTAGTGTGGGCATATGCACACATGCATGCAAATATATATTTATAAACTCTCTCTATCTTGATTCACAGCCACTCTTATATTTGCAAAGGCCTCAAACCTTGGCTACAAGTCCACACAGACCTGTTGCCCTGATTATTGGCCTCTCTGTCTCCAGCCTGGGTTGTTTTTTTTCCAGTTTCTGGTTTATTCCAGCTTGCCAGCTACAGCGGCTTAATTGAAGTTCTCACTTCTCATGCGTCTTAAGCCCTGCACTGGACCTTCAGTCCTCACAGAATCCAAACCCAGAACCTAAGCCCTGTTTATCCTGTCTCCAGTCTCACATTTTCCCAGGACTTACTGCTGAATCAAACCTCAAGTTTTCTTGCGAATCACACATAAGCGCACCAGAGAGCAAAGTCACACAGAAAATAGGTGGATGGAGTTTTTCATAAGACTGCAGTTATTTGGGACAGGTCTTGCTCGAGAACTCTACTGAGGAGCAGCTTGTTTGCAATCAGCCTTTTTTTTTCTCTCTTTTCTATTTTATTAACCCTCCTCTCCATTTCCCATGCTTGTTTCTACCCAGTCCACTTGCTTCCTTCTCATGTTCCCAAGACCTGCTTAAAACACCCCAGAAACTGTGCAGGGTCCCACAGCCACCCCTGCACTAAAACCAGTCTTCGCTATGACACAGTAATTCACCCTTCTTATCGGTTCTTCAGGTCTTGGTATGGTTCCTTCAATGGCTCATCATTCAGGAACTGGAGAGTTTGTCTTTGGTATTGTCTTCACTATCTCCTCTTTGTTAGAGTTTGTGTTTCTGACTGTGATTTATTGCTTTTTCTGTCTCTTGTCGTTGTTTTTACGTTTAATAGCCTTTAACCAGGTACCCCCGTCAAGCCCAATGTCTTTACTTGCCAGGTTTTCTTGTTGTTGCAGCAACAATTTAGTATCAATTCACATTTAATCTGTTCTTTAAAAGCCAAAACAAAGCCAAAGGGAAATCATAAATCTGGATGTACGATGAACCCTGGCCAAGATGACAGAAATGTGTATGCCTGCTTCTGTTAGAAATTAGCCTTGTGTAATAGTACAGACTCAGTATGAATTTCACTAAGGCACCTTTTTATTTCCCCCCCTGCCACTGTGAGCAGTGTCACTGTGAGCCTGATGTGTACATCTGGTAGGGAAGGAGTCAAGCAGGGTGCAATAACAAAATTCTCAGATTTCAAACAGGCATGTGTGCATGACTGGGCTAAGGTCAGGAGGAGCATGAGGCAGGGGTGTGAGTCCCCGCTCCACAGAGTCCAGGGCTGGGAGCTGCCTGTGGGACAGGGGGTTGTCTTCCTGGGTTTGTACAGTGCGGAATATGGTGCCACAAATAACACAATATCCAACAGTAGCTTTATGTTTTCTGCAGTCCTGGTGGCTCCCTTGCCACAAGGACCAAAATGCAGGATTAAGCTGAAGAGGAAAGGAAATAAGTCTGAATGTCAGGAGAGTGGCAAGATGGAAGGAATGGCACACGTGGCTGAGGTGCAATGTGAAGCTTTTCAGTTCAAGGTCATAAATATGAATCTTTCCCAAGCTGGCAGTGACCAAAAGCCCAAAATGTCTGAAAGCAACATCACCCAGTAATGACAGAGATTGGAGGCAAGAGAATAGAAAAGCATGAAAAGCTTTTGAAAGTGCCCTTGTGGGCTAATACTGTTACACCAGTGAATAAGTCTCTTGGAGGCTGTGAGTCTGTGGCCATTTATCTGGTAGGCTTGCTATTCATCTCCTTTGAGTGTAGTGTAAATGCACTGTATTAGGGTCGTGATGAGAGCACACCCAAAACGTTTAAATATTAGAAACGAGTTAGCCAGCTATCCAGCAGGAAAGTACAGACTATTGCAAACCAAACACGAAGAAAGCAGGGAAACAAAAGATAACATTTGGAAAGAGGTGTCTGCACTGGGACTTGTGATCTTTCAATCACGTCTGCTAAGGAGGAGGGACTGTTTGATGCTACATAAGACAAATTTTCTCTTGCAAAATGATAATACAATATTCAGTATTCTTTTAGAAAGTCTTCTCTCTGCTTGCAAAACATTTTATGGACACAAAAATCAAGAATGTACAGAAACAAAATCATGTCTAGATTGCTCAAAAATTTAAAATGTTGATAATAGGAATTTTTCATAGAAGAGACCAAGAATAATTTGTGCTGCTTCTATTTCTGAAGTCTGAAGAAGGAAATATTGAGAGAACAGAAAGAAGAAAAAAAGGATTGTAATATAACACTTGGAGTATATTTTAGTATTGTGATAGATAAAAGTATCAAAATTATCTTGCCTTAAAATCTCTAAAGAAAAAATTAGATCAGGTTGAAGAGCTTGCAAGCAGAACTGGCAAACCCCAGACATTTGTTCATGGTTCACCATTGAAACATCTCTTATGTCTGCCTGTGCTGAGGGTCTGAAATCTGCATCCAGATCCAGGTAACAGTCTGGCTTTTAGAGTTTGTTTCTTTAGCAGAAATGGGAAAGTCAGGTCTACATACATCATTTGAAAGTATGAAATCCATATATAAAAAAAAGAGATAGGCCTTCCTGCCTGCCTTCCTGCCTTCTTGCCTTCCCCTAGAAAAGGAAAAAAACCAGCACCTTTAATGAAAAGTAAAACTGCCTCATTCATTGCCAGTGTTGAACAGGAACATTTTTCAAATCTTGAAAAGGATGGGAGAATTTCTCAGATGTGAACTTGTAATCATGAAGGATTGGTAAAGCTTAGCTGTAATCCAACAGTATATAGCTTGGTTAAAACCCATTTAAATAAGCAATGTATATCACCACTGATGGGAAAAAGGGTGAGAGATTCTCCTCCCAATTGTGTGTTTCAGTATCTTTCAAAAACTTCAAAACAATTTTGAGAATTTTGTTATGCGGATTCCTTGCAGTGTTCCTCAGGGTACATCTTAGGAGATGCACGCAACCTGTATTTGCCATTCTGTTTTCTGGACAGCAGCTTTACTAAGCTTTGAAAAGAGGATGTTAGCATTTTTAAAGCCTTTTTTCTCCTTTTTATTATATGAATCACTGTTCTTGAAGGAGTCAAAGTTCAATCCTCCTGCTGCATTACAATGCCTTTCAGTCTAATATTAGAGAGCGAGTTCCATTTTACTTTGTAATACGGAGCTTCACTTCAGCATTAATTTCATTCGGAGAGCAGCTGCACTTATAATAGATTCCTTTAAAGCAAAATGGAAAATATACATTTATCAAATGACTTTCTTCCAGTAATGCTGCAGCAGTCTTTATTGCATGAAAGTTGTCAGCAATCAGCCCATCTTTCTGAATAAAGATGTGCCAAATCATCAAAGCAGGTTTTATATTGAATAAGCAACACATGAATTCTGTGGTAGGAGGACAGACAGACACTATCTCAGCCTGTACAATATGATGTATTTATTTATGCCCACATCATACAAAGTTAGCAAATTTGGGGAATATTTCCTACATGGACACAGCAAGTGTCATTATATGTTTAAAAATCATACTTTTGAAATTGTTTAGCCTAAGAGACTAATAACATCTTGTCACAAATGAAAGACTCTTAAAATCAGCCTTGAAAGCTTTATCTTTCTCTCCTGAGACTTTCTTTTTTTCTTCCAATGTGCTATTTAATGACTTTCATTTTCATCAGTTTCACAGTCCAGTTCAACATATTTTTGCTGTTTGTCTTTGTAATTAAACCAATGTTCAAATTAAATTTTTGGTTTGGGGAGCTTTTTGTACGGCTTTGGAAAATGCTAGGTTCAACTGAAATGTTAAATTATAAATTTTTAAGTTTACTTCTGGCTATTCTGGACTGTATATCATATCCCTATTATGATTTTTACCCCATATATTTAAAAATAACAGAATCACTTTATTTTCTGACATAAAATGATCCCAGGGAAATTGCACCTGATAAATAATAACAGATTTTAAAGGGACAGTGGAGATATCTGCTCTCCCATACTTTACCTTCCTGCCTGCTTGCCAGTCAAGATCAAGCCTGAGCTGGAAAATAATTCAAATATTGGTGAATATCTTATCCTATAATAAACTAAACTAAAGTAATCACAAATATATTGTAATCATCAACATATCATAATCATCTGGTTTCAAATTCCAGTGGTCTGAGTATTTCTCTTCTGTGTTCTCAGTAGGTATTGATAGCTGGTAGGTGCAGATACCCCCAGCAAGACAGAACTAAAAGCAATGGAATTACACTGCTTGGAAGTCTTGACAACAATATTGGCCTAGGTCTCTTTCATCTCTCTAGAGCTGAGAATCCTGATATCTTCAGCTTAATGTGTGTTGGCTAAGCCTTGCAGCAAAACACCCAGGATTTGCAGCAGCAATCAGGAAACCCCACAATTAGGGTACAGCTCCACAGCCAGCTCTCTTCTAGGTTGTCACATACTACAGAGGCAGCAAATACCATACACTGGTTTTTTACTGGACTGTGTAAATGAGTAGAAAGTAAGGCAGGGCAGAATTCATTGCAGCTGTGGTACTTCTGTTCCCAAACTTACACTTTCCCAAAATTTATATGCAAAACTTCAGCTATAGCTTCTTCCTCAGTGAGCTCCGAAACTTGGAAATTAAAAGGAAGAAAAAATATCTCCCCACCAAAAAATCCCCAACTCCTTTGGTCATAACTGTGTGAGACTGACTGATCTAAATGATCTTACCTCCCTGGGGAAGTATCTCTTTCCTTAATTAAGAGCACAGCCACTTGCCTGATATGTGGATATCTAGGAAATCTCTTGGACATATCCATCAGCAGTATGAGGGAGACAGTGTGTCTGTATAATTCATTTGGGGTTTGAAAAGAGGAACAACGACTTCTTAGATAATGCATCAAAAACCCCATGTGAATTATAAAAAAAGCAAATGAAGCAAGGATGCAATCTTAACTCATGTAGAATATATAGCACATGTTCTATATACATATACATGCACATATATATACAAAATACACACATAAGTATAATGGTATATAGGATCACAGAATATCCTGAGTTGGAGGGGACTGACAAGGTGGACATGTGGATATATATTTATATTTTTATATTTACATATTTACATATATGTTTATAGCTAGCTAGCTATGTTTATATGTATGTGAAATCTTGGGCATTTGCTTTCACCATCAAATTGCTTCAAGGACTTTTTAGGGCTCAGGGATGCAATTCTGGTCTGCCAGTATGTTTCACAGAGAAAAACTGTATAGTATTGAAACACCACTGGAAGAGCAGGCTTCAATCAGGTAGGACCAGGCCAACTTACCTTGGATCAAGGAGTGCATTTCCCACTGATCCATGTTCATGTTGTTAAAGCAGTCAAACAAAGTAGAAGTCTGTACCATGCCTCTCTGCATGACATATGTAAATAAATAGGGAGATTCAGTCTGGCTGTTAGCTAGATGCTTAGAGATAGAGAAATGGAAATTAATAATCTAATTAATTTGAGTGTCTTCAAAATACTGGTGAATTAAGAAGTGATTTGCCTCTTGCTTGAAAAGATGTGGATCTTCCTCTCTTAAAGCTCCCTAAGGCATGACTATATTAACTTCAGATTTCTAAAAAGCACTCTATCAGCAATGGTGAGAAGAGCTGAAATTTAAAATAACCCTTACTCTAACAAACCTGGGTCAGGAAAAACCCAGGATAACTTTAGACAAGGAATTAATGATATTTGAAATATCTTTTAGCTTTTGTCTGTCTCGCCCATTTCCCCAGCCCCACTCTGACCTCACAGGGGTCAGAGCTCAGAGGGATTTCACTTTGTGGTGAAGATTGGAGTGTCACTGTCTCACTCTGGGAGATCAGATTCCCACCCTTTCTGGACAATACAGGTGGATTCCCGTCATCCTTCATGGGCAGAAAGATTCCTTAGCCAAGTTTAACATCTTCCTAACTCCATCTCTCCAGGGCCTCACAGCCTCCCTTTGACTGCACTCTGACAGCAAATCTATTCCAGTAATTTACCTGGAAGACAAATGCCATGACACGGTCCCCCCACTCCTCTCTTATTTGCACAGCTTTTGTGGCTGGACACAGGCAGACATAAAGGATGAGCTGTCCCTGGGGTCAGTTTGGGACAGCTGTCCCTGCTGTCCCCTCCCAGCTGCTCGTGCTCGCTCTGACTGTGTTACTGCACTGCTCAGCAAAGGCTGAATCCTCCCAGTGTCAGCGAGAGGCCCCAAACGCAGCCCCACACGAGCTGTTAGGACAAAAGTTAGCTCCAGCCCACAATCTCTGTTACTTTATTCTGTGTGAAGAATAACCCAGATCAAACAAATGTTTTAGCTGTGCTTGGTTTTGTACCATAACTCAGATTTCTCACACTTCCATGTTGGACCAGCTTACAAATGCCTGCTTTCTTCTCCAGTGCTGCTAGTAGAAAAGCATAATATCATACCAAGATTTCTAGTCACGGCAGGTTTTGTGTTCTCTGGTTTTAGGAAGAACTCTGAGGCTTGTTTTACATTCCTGAGAAAGTAAAAGTAGCTTTTACATGAAGAAATAAAAATAAGCAAATAAAGAAATTACAGAAACTTTGAATCCAGGCCTGTAGAGCCTATGTTTGAGAGAACTCGTTTTCAGGTGTAATTTTTTAGCAACTCTCTGCAAGTTTTGAGCTCTCTGTGGGCACATTGCTGTCTTAAGTGCCAGATCTGTAAGTTGCTAGATGCAGCTGAATACTATTAATTGTTGTAGAATTGGGCACAGCAAAATTGTGCTTATTAAGTTAGAAACTAAAAGGAAAACATCAAGCACTAACTGTGCTGGCTGATTATTGTGTTAGAAGTGCAATCTATGTTTATTAAGTGATTATTCCATAACATGATGATAACTGAAAAAAAAAATGGGTAATCTGATTTATCTGTTTCTTTGACTCTCTCTTGGCAAAAATTATTCAAGTGTAGAGGTTGAAGATTTTGAGTCAAATTTCTAATAAGCCATAACTGCTACTCACAGTGAGATTTTTTTCCCCCACTGGGAATCATGTTATGCATGTTTCCTTTTTTGAAGGAAAAAGTAGAAGGTTACTACAACAACTCCTTATGATTTTCTGCAAGTTACTATGCATCTATTATGATTGTGACACTGAAGTCTATACTCTTTTTTTGACATGAGAGGAGAAAATGTAAGTAAAAGGTTGCTTTCATATGTTTTAAAGCCAGAATTCCCACAGCATTGCACAGTTAGGTCTCACATTAAGCATTTGTGGCAGCTACAAATTCACAGCATGATTTTTGAGGCAGCAGAAAACCAGAATGAGTCCAATTGACATTTTACAGTCAGAACAAAGGTTTGGAAATGTACAGCTTATATACAACTACTTATGCATTACATATTAGTCCCTTAAAATAGAACTAAACTCAGTATCACCCCTTCATGCAGTTAACTATTAGTAAATTAAGTCCTTCAATCATTCTGAACATTAGAGAACATTAAATTATATAGTGCTTGCCAAATGATGGGCAAAATCGGATTTAATTTACACTCTGGAGGTAGTGACGTTCAAGAGGTTGTGGGCAGAGTAGGAGGGCACAGTCTGGCTCTCTTAATAATTAATAAAGTAGAACAAAAGTAAAGAGCTCATTTGGAATGTCAGTGTGAATCTGCAAAGCCTTGTGATACAGGAGTGTACACCTCCGGGAACACAGAGCTGTGCAGCGGTGTGACAGAGAGGGGAGGAAAACTCACTCCACTTCAGGGCCTTTCTTGAATAAAAATGATTTGTATGGATGTTCTGCAGTTTTGCTGTGAGCCTTGGGGAATGCCTTTGATGCACTTGATTAGGGAACAAGATCTCAACCTTGTAGACTCAGTAAGATCTTCACATGTTTAAATACAGATAATTAGTCTCAGTTCTCTCCTTTATTTTCTATTTTTTTTTTAAACCTCCATCCTCATGATTTTGGTTTGAGGTTTTTTTTTTCCTTTCTTGCCCTATTCATTGATTATAAATGTTTGTTTAAATGCCAGCACAGTGCCTTGTTCCTAATTTATGCAATATAAATGACCATGTCTAATTTTCATTTTGAAATATAAGATGATATATATTTTGAAATGGATTTTAATAGGGAGTAGGAAATTCCTTCACATCTATCTATGTAGTGCAGTGGAGTGAAGCGCAGAGATGCCCAGCAGAGCTCCAAGCACACTGACGTGTAATATCCCCGTGAGATCGTAGCTCAGGAGCAGCCTGGACCAGTTGGAAAGAGGTGTGTGCTCACATGACCTGCACAAAGGATGAGCTTCTGCTGGGCTCCACATTTGCTGCATGCTTAGCAGGGTGAATTTGCTGTGCTGTGCTCAATTCCAGTGGCACAGTTCCCAGGGATGTGCTGTGAGCAGAGGTGGGGAGAAGATGATGGGGAGCAGTTACCCTGGGCACAGCCAATAGGATGGATACAGTTACTTAAAATGTCTGAAAATGGTGTGATGAGCCCTGGGGTTCAGGATCTGATTATCCATCATGCTTTGGCCTACAGACTTGTTTTAGTTTGATTCTTTGCTGTCTTAAAAGATGGCGTATTCTGCTAAATCAGCACATGAATTTAGCTATGGAGCTGGGTGAATGCGTGTGGCTGAGCCATTTTTCTCTATCCTCATGGATGGAAGCTTGATTTTGAGCCTTATTGAACATAGTTTTGCTCTGATTACGCAGCTCTAAAGAGGCATTGGTCCAAGGTAAATGTTGGTCAAAGTGTATTCTTCCATATCTGGAAAACATTGGGGTAGTTTAAATTCTCTTTCTGTTGGCAGACTTATTATTGACTGATTCAAATTATTTAAATAAGGATTTACCCATTTTCCATATCTGTAAATAAATTCCCTTTCTCAGGTGTTGCAAAGACAATTCACTTGCTTATCTCATGGACTTCAAACCTAATGAGATATAAGCAGGGTATTTTATTCTGTTTGCTGTTTTTCAGTATGTGCCCAATTTGTGTATGGAAGGAAGAGGATCACAGATTCAGAAGTCTGGCGTGCTGCTGTTTGAGAGACAATTTATGAAGATGAAAATGATTTTGTAGGCATTGTACACCCTGTTAATTCTATTGTACACTCTGTTACAAGGAACATAACAGGAGTTCACTGGGTATATTTGTCCAAATTCCTGGAGGTGTTCTAGTGTTGAGGTGTCAAATGCACAGATCAGTGTCTTACCTTTAATCACTCTGGCACAGGCTAAAAGAAAACAACACACCCTTCCTCCCCCCAAAAAACAAGGAGAGCTGCTGTTTGTGTTCGGCTCGGGTGCACCAGTTCAAAATGGCTTTCTGTCTCACTCCACTGGTTTCTTGGAGGTGGGGATTGATCTGAGAATCTCTTGCATGATATGTCTGAAATATTTATCTGAGGTTGAACTGTCAGGTGGTGTCCAAGTCACTCATTACTAGGCAGCTGTGCCTGGGAGGCTGAGCTGTCGGAGTTATCATTTTCATAAGATGCAGCTCTGTGCGGATATTTATGGGCAGCGGGCTCTGTGCTTTATTAAGCTTTGCAATGGGAAGATATCATTTGATTTAAATGCTGAAAATTGCAATCTGAAGATAACAGTAAATGATATCCAAACAATATTAGCACTGTTGTTACCTGTAATATTCAGGGTCTTTGCATTCTTGTTTCTTGTTGCACAATTGTTCTTAGACTTATTTTTTCTTTTGTTTTTTCTTCTTTTTCTCTTGCCTGAAGTTTTTTAGTCTCTAAATATGTCAGTGACTGGCTTGCAACCTGGTATAATTGGTACCTGGTAAATGACCTGTGTTTTGTTTCTTGATCTGAATCCTGCCTGATCTACCTGAGCTGAGTGAAACATGCCTTCAGGGTGCTGCAAAGTTTGCCATGATCAAAGAATTGATGGCTTTTCTCATGGTGCACCCAGGCACCAATAAACACTTGTCTTACCTCCTACAAATTGTAAGTTCACTTCTGCTGCAGATGATTAGTACAAAATACACCAGTGGATGAAATCAGACATGTCATTTTTCCTGTTGTGCTCCTTCTCTTGTGCCAACATTATGCCATGATACAATACTACACTGCTATATACAGCCAAGAATGAAAGGTTTCATTATATTTTGGATTCCAGGAGCGTGACAGACATTTTTACATTATACAAACTACCTAAAATTGTAGTTCTTAAACGTTTTCATTGTCTGAAAGGCACATCTTGTAACTGTGGAATAGGAATGTTATCTTTAGGTCAAATTACTGTGTGCTGAAGCATGACCCAATTTTCAATTTAATGTGAATCCTATTTTTGGTTGTGCAAAAAAAATATAAGAAATACCCATTGACTGTGAGGTGCTTATTTCAGTTTTATTAAAGAGTTGCTGATTGCAAGTTATGGGATGCTATAAAATTGAAACTGCCTTATTTAAAAGCATTCTCTCTTGTGCTATGGGATAAAGGTTGATTCTGTAGCTGTGTAGATATTGTGTGAGGTTATTTAGATAGTGGTTCTTCATCTGCAGATATTTTCTGTTCTTTCCCTTAAATAAAAGACCTGACACTTTTACATTTCGACAGTTAATCTTTAATTCTTCACCATACCAATTAACTGTGAACTATTAGAGAAACAATAAGCCATGAATCATCAGCTACAAGTAGGCAGAGTTTAACAGTCAAGAAATTGAGCATTTCTTAATCTTATATACCCTCAACATCAAAGTGAATAAATCTGAGGTTAAAAAGAAAGGCTATCACATTCCCCACTGCTTTAGGGAGCAACTTATTTCTTTCTCTCTTGCTCATCTGCCAATACAACACAACAAAAGGAAGGACCTGATTCTGTGATCCTTGATTTATACAGAAGCATTTATTTCTATATCAGCCACACTAAGCAGGGTATAATATTAATAGACATTATCCACAGCACACAAATAAAATTCATGAGAACAAACACCCGACTTCTGTAAACTTCAAGTTCTTTGGAGAGTCCTCTTGAAAATGAATACTCCCTTTTCAAGGGTATTATGTGAGGCAGTACAACCATTCAATTAAGAGCCTTTGAATCCTTTAAAAGCTTGTATTCTGCCTAACTAGAACATATAAATATCTTCAGCTTTCACAGAGTCACTCTTCTATCAGAAGTTGAGCTGGGGTTCATGGATATTGCTGGATCAGAGCCAGACCCTCCTGCATCTTGCAGAACAAAGTTGTGAGATCAAAAGGCTGGAGCCATGTCTCTGGTCAGAACTGCACAGGCACTCGGCTGCTTCATCTTAAACCTTTTGAAAATGATTGGTTAGTGCAGTGCTTCCTAAATACTGTTAGCTACAGAAGGTTCTGTAGAGAGAATAGTTCAGGTCATACCTAGAATTAAAACAGTTGTCACCTGCTAAACACTTTTGGAGGCTGGGCATTTACAGAAAGCCAACTGTCTTTAGAGCCAGAGGCTGTGTTTCAGTCACGGCAAATGCAACTGGAAGAGTTTCACTAATGGGGTGTCTCTGAGTCAGGATTTCTATACAGCCTTGCAGAGCATTTCACCCTAATAGGGCTCCTGCAATGGAGCTGAATTTCAGATCAGTGGGAATGCTCTGCCTGCTTGGAACTTCGTTAAAATTCTGAGTGAAGCAGGCTCAGATTTGGATTTCTGCACCTGCCCATGAGATTGGTGAGCAGAGGTAGGCTGGGATATTCTGGAGAATATTTTTCTGTGGGAAAATACTTCCTCATCAAAAGTGACAGTCTGAAGGAGAAAGGAGTAAATGAAAAGGACTGTCTCAAACCTAAATTTGAAAATATTCTCAATTGCTAGAAGATACTGTACAAATGGTTTGAAGAAGCCTCACATCTGTCAAAATTATCCATTTTGTTGGTCTTCCAATATTTGATGGATGGTGGCTTAATTCAGAGTAATTTCTTATTTCATAATTCATACTTAAATTGCCTAATTGGCATATTTTACAGATGTCTGTGCAAACACTAACAAAATATTCAGTCCAATGTCAAAATACAAGATTGAATTTAGTAGCTGGCATAGCCAAGGAATATCATCAAGTAGCATCCATCTAGATACTTCAGGAAGAAATGGTAAAACTTCTAATTTTATGTGGTTTATATATTTTTAGTTTTGATAGTAAGTGTTTCAGACAACTGTAGTGTTACTGCACCCGAGGCCAGTGCTGCTTCCTTTCCATTATCTTTCCTTTCTCAACCATTTTTAGCATAATTCTAGGAAATTCTGGTACTGCTTCCTTGCTCAGGTATTCCAGAAAAAAACCCACATTTAATCTAAAACCCACAGGTGTCAATAACATTCTGCTATCATTCTTTTTTCCATGCAGTTTTTTGCCAATAGAATTTCCTCAATACCACCAAAGCTTTTAATATGTTTAAATAAATTAAATAGAAAAATTAATCAAATTCTGATCTGTATCATTAGGAGCAATGAGTAACTAAAACTCCTACTCAGTTGGAAATGCAGAACTGCTTAATTCAAATTTCAGTATCAACAATGTTGATATAGGGGAAACAAGTAAAAACTGTTAAAGGGCTTGTTAGGAATAATCATGTGATATAGTTCTATAAAGATAAAAGTAAATGTTGAGATGCAATTTTATCTGCATTAAATTACTAATTTACTGTCTCATTAGACATGAACCAGAATGAAAATATTTTCTTCTGACCAGAATGGCCACAAGCAGTGCACAAGCCTGGAAAGGACCTGAAAAATTCTACTGGACCATCCATGATCTCAGGGCAGAATGTTCTAGTCTGAAACTTCCTTTCAGTGAAATTTCCTCATATTGATATCTTTTCAAGAAGTCTAACAATTTGAAAGAACAAAGGCTTTTTTAATCAAGAAACCTCAATGATCTATTTCCTCAATTTTCTGTGAGAATATCTGTAATCACTTTACTTCAAAACTAGTCAGTAGTTATTGGGAGGGAGTTTCTGTGTATTTAGTGATGGGAGCTTTGAAAGGAGTGGAAAAGAGTAGTGACAAGGTGGTGTGAAGGGTTTGAAGCAATTTGTATTTACAGGAATCCTTTCCTTTGCAATGCAAATCCAGTGGGAAGGAGTGGGTTCTTACTTTCATGTTTAGGGTACAGATTCTTTCAGGCCAGTGATTTCTGTAAACAGGGAATCAAGCAGCTCATACTGTTGTCGATCTCTACTGCAGCTTTTCTAGGGTCAACATCCTGAGAACCTCGTCCGTGCACAAGCCCAGTGTATTCTACAATGAGCAGTCCCAAATCTAGCATGAGCACAAAACAGCAGGGGACTATTCCTTTTCTTTCCCTGTCTGAATGGAAACCAGTAGACTGTGGTTGGTATTAGGAGATTATGGAAAGGAGGCAAGAATAAATCATATAAAGGGATACAGAAGTGGTCGGTGTGGCTGTCAGTGTACCTTTAAATTCTGGAAGGAAAATTTCCGTAAAACTGGTGGAAAGGGAGGAGGAGTTGGAGAAATGAGTCCTTCAGGAGATTGTCTGTGCCGTCAGGACAAGTTGCTGAAGCACTAAAATGCCATTTGGAAACACACTGAGAACTGAGCTGGAAACTTCCAGACTTAGATTAGAGATGCTACATTTTGTGTCAAAACAGCAAAAAGCCTCTCCCTTTTTCCATGTCAGTTTGGAGGGAGCTGCCATCTAAACTACAAGTGATGGTGCTAGCAGTCTTTTAATGGGGATTTATAGAATAAATGGAAGGGCACATAATACTACATACTAATATTACATACTACAGACTAATTTGGAGTTACCAGCAGTTTTTAAAATGTTGATTCCCTCATTCAGTCCTTTGCCTTTCTGAGCAATGGGCTTATTCTCTGTTGAACTGTGAAACTAAACTATTTTTTAAAATCCCAAGTTGTTATCTTATTTAGCTGTAGTTTTACTTTTGTATGGGAAAGTCATAAAGCAAACTCCAATGAAATACTTTCCCCTCCTTAAAATATATAATTATAAGAACTCTGTATTTCATTTCTCCTAGAAGTTGAATAACAATAACACTCCTCTAAAAGAATTTACATTTGAAAGAATAGTTTTGAAATTTTGATGCCCATTTGATATACCTTTACATCTCAAAGAACACTGAATTTTAACTTAAAAGTCAATTTTAACCAGAATCTCTTCCACTGTTATTGTTATTTTTCTTTTTACATATTTGAGTTATATATGTACATACAGTTCTCTCCTGCATGTATAAAACAATTGAAACCTAGATATATTCTTTAATGGGTTTTTTGGGGTTTTGTTCTGAGTTACAGTTTAATTTCTAAAAATTTATACCAGATTTTTCAGCTCTCCAAGCCCATAACAATCTGGACAGTATCTTCAGTCTTTCTAAGGGACAGAAAAAGTAACCATCTAGAGCACTACACTGTGGCTTGGCAATGGAAGATTGTTTCTTTTTTTTTTGCTGACTGTTTCTTCTTGTTTGCTATTGGTGAAAAAGTTTTTAAAGCTGCATGGTTTTTTTGGCTATTATTTTTCACATGGAAATTCCAGTACTTTATTTAGGGAAAATAATTTCCTAATTAGTCTTGTAGTTTGTACCTTAAACTCATACCCTTTGTGTGTGGTGAGGACCTTCATCTTAAATCCCCTACTGATGCCATATTTGCGCTGGTTTTTTTAATGCTTACTGCATTGTATTGACAGAAAATACTGATATACTGAATTGTGGATTCTGGGGTATTGCTTTGGTCACAAAAGAATTTCTGTTCTTCAGTTGTGGAATTCAACATCTTGCAGTTATGCACTAAGAAATTACATTTTTTAAATCGGATGCAATTACACTTTTCATCAACGCTGATATTACAACTTGTAGGACTTGCTGAAGAGTGGTGGTAGGTAGTTGGCCTGAGATGTAGAGCTACCCACTGCTATTCAAGGAGTAAAGACAAAAAGCTTTAGCCCATGTATTTCTGAAATATACTTTCCTGTTTTAGTTAGAAGCTGATACGTAGTAATATTCTGACAGTTCCAAAAAAATTGTGTCACCTTCCCTTCTCCTGGAGTTACACAAAGTGGGATTATGCTTGCCACTAAATAAGCACTTACATATTCCCTACCTTTCAGACTACCAGAAAATACTAATCATGTCATAGTAAATAGAGAAGAGTAATGCAAGAATTTCCACACCATGGAAGCAGATAGGAAATTGGCCTCATGGGACGTTCTTCTGATCCAGTCTGACCAATCCAAGCTTTCAACACCTGCAATGTTACGTGGGGATAAAACATCAGATGTTTAGCTAAAAAAAAATCCAACAAAACCCAACAAAATCCGAAAACCTCAACAACCAGATGTAATGAATGTGGTTGTATTTTTCGTGGCAGTTACTGCAGCAATGAGTGATTTAGTAAGTCCTGTAGAATTAGGATTTAGCAATATGGTTTGGCAAATACAGTATAATGCTATTTAAGTCTCTCCCCCATCTCCCCGGAATCATCTTGTTATAAAGTAGCACCACGAGTGGCATTACAAGGTAAATATCACCACATTCCATCATCAGCTCCCCAAGCCTAAGCTCCAATATATGAACAAAGCTGAAAATGAAGAACTGGTTTTCAGTTCTGTTTAAAAAGCTGTGCTGGTTTTGGCTGGGGTACTTTGTTACCAGCTGAGGTTAAACCATAACAAAGAAAAATAAAATAAAAACCAAATAGAAAGGAATGTACATGTGCAGTCAGAAGGAATTCTGCAGTTGTCATCACTGGAACCAGCTGACTTCCCGTTGTCCCCCAGTATATATAAAGCTTTCTTGTTGCTGTCTTTCATTAAGTCCAGTTCACTACCTTTTTTTTTCTTCTGTCTTTTTCAATGTTTTCTTTGTTCACTTCTGTTATGCTGTTTTGAAAACAGCCCCTCAGATAGCTGAAGATGAACAAATTGGCCTAGTTGTGAGAAAAAGTTGCTGAAAAACACGGGGGTGGACATTTTTTCTGTTGACTTTCCCAAAAGAAATGTCATATTACTGCTCCCAGAGGGTACCATTACATCATTGTCATGTGAATTAGCACCTACTGCTCCCAGTAGGGAATTCACATCTCCTGACTCATGTGGCTTCTTTACAAAAACAAACAGGCATTGGTTACACAGTAACTTTTGACTATTTTGGTTATTTTCTGAGCAGTCATAATGTTTATAAATTACCTGTGCAGCTTCTTCAAAGTAAAGCTGAGATTGAAAAGCAGTGCGTTATCCCAAACTATTGCTCTTGCCATATTGGCAAAGGAACATTTTTTAATCTTTGGGAAGTGCTGCTGAGAGAGAAGGGCACCCATTCTAGTGAATGCTCTTAGCAATCCCTAGCCTTTGTTGCTGGCTAACATTTGAAATAGCAAAAGCAGTCAGGGGAAAAACCATTTAATTTATATATGTGCATAATTCTGACCTTACAGAGGGGATTTAGAATTTAACCATATTCTGGAGAATGAGAACTCAAGGGCAAAGCCTACCTTTCAGTTTATACAGTTGCAAACTCCAAAATACATTTCAAACTGCTTTGTACTCTTATATGAAAGCCTGAAAACACAATGAAGCACTTGAATTTTGGTCCTTGGGGAGCACTGCTCTGCAATCTGGGGTCCTGCACCACTTTCCAGTGATGCCTTCAGTGTGAGACTATTTGCAAGTAGGGATTCAGTGTGGAGAGGAAGGAGGGACAGTGGGCTATGAACACACAGACAAGAATACACTGACATAAGAGGTGACAGACTGGTATTTCAGCCCCGGGCTCTGGCTCAGACATTTGGTGGATATGGATCTTATCAGCACCAAAAACTAAATAATTTTTTCCGAAGCTGAATCCTACAGTCAAGAAGTAGTAACTTCCATGTTGCTTTACTCACAACACAGAGTAACTGTGAATCTTGATCCAGATTCGAAATCAGCGTAGATCTATCAAGTTCAGCAGAGGGTTTAGATTCCCATCAGCTTAGCTGTGTATTATTGGAACTGGACATGTATTAGTAGACTTGCAGCCTTTTTGGAGAAATAGAGTTTGTAGCAGAAAAAAAAAACCCAACAGATAAGTCATATTATGTTTTAATCCTGGGCTCCTTCTTCTTTCTCGAAGTGGTTCACTCAGTCTCCTAATCACAGTGTATTATGTTGCTGCTTTACAATCACACTCCAAATGCAAATCACTTCATTGGTTTCTTAGTGACAGCAAGCCCTGACAGCAGTAGGTACTTGGAATATGCCAGTAAGATTTTAACTGCTTTGAAATGGTTGCAAGGGACACTGTTTTGGGAGATTACAATCAGGGCATTCCATCAGAGTGCTTTATTTCCACCCCCAGCCTATATGCAATGAGCTAATAAGTGATTACTGTCTTTGTGTCTTTATATTTGAGGACTAGGTAGAACATTTCATTCAGTGAACAATGATTGTGTCTTCTCAAGGCATATGTGGCTCATTAATATTAATGAAGCTTGCATGTATGCATCAAAAAAGGACTTGCATCCTACATAATCACTATTTATCTAGGCAAATTTAGCTTCATCATTTTCTATTTACTAAAAATAAGTCTTGTGCAGTTGATTTATAATATCTTCCTGTTTTGTGTTGGGAATAGTTATCATTGGCTTGATCCCTGAGAGTGTGTAACCACCTTGCTCACTTAAGGGAAGGAAGCTAAACGTGAGTTCAAAAAAAAAGATGTCCATTTGGCAGCTGTCCATCTGTCATGTGGAGAATCTGCGGACAAAGAAGGTGAAAACTTAGAGATTAATACAGAAGTTCAAGAGGTTTCATTATTGTTTTCCTGAGAGTCTCTTTCTGTGTTTAAAGTGTGGAGTAAAATGCCAGGCATGAAGTTGCAGCAGGGATCAGAAGGGAACAAATGCTATTCAGAGCACTTTCCACACAAGGGCTTCTGACAAACCTGTTCCTTTCATTCCAGTCGAATGTTGGCTCAACAAGCTGAGTTTCTATTTAATCACTTAGAAATTATATTTGTAAAGAAGAAATGAGAAAGGGGACTCTGCCTTTACAGTACTGCAACGTGCTCATTGACATCACAATAATTTTTCTGAGTTCTTTTCACCATTTCCATTAAAAAGCCATGCACTTAAAATACTACCTTTTAAAAATGAAATTGAATATCAGCCAGCTTTCAGAGATATCTGTAGTAGAAAATTAAATAGGTAGAAATTTCTGAAGCTTGGTCAGATGGCCATACCTGTAGCCCATGACCTATCTCGTCAAGATAGGTGAGTGTATTCGCAACAGTCCAATATTTGGGAGTTGCAGTGTATAATTAGCTGAATCTCAGCTGCCATGCAGTGCCCTGGGAAAAAGGATGCATGCAATTCTTGGGGTGTAAATAAAGGAAGACAAAGTTGCAGAGGGATAAAATGTTGGTTCTGTGTCTTATTTTTCTGACTCTGAATCAATTTCTTCATTATTTCATGCCTCTGCTGGCAATATATAAAAGGAATATAATATATTGAAATTAACCCATCCTGTTTCTTGAAGTTCTGGAGTTTCTGGGAGTACAGCTCTGGGATATTCTACTCTTTCTTAATATATCCTTTTTAAGCAGATGGTAAAGCTAGTGTAGTCCCTGAGCATGAGAGGCTGCAAACAGAATTTCTCTTTCAAATTTAAAAGAAGACCTCTGATCATCTGCTATTATTTTACTCTTCAAATAAACTTCTTTTATTCCTTACTTATATAATCCTTTGTTACTCTGTGAATAGAGTCTGACAAAAACGTGCAGTCTCTTGGATGAGTTGCTTTGCCTCTGGGTTAGTCAGCTTCCAAGAATACCAGGTTTCCCTATCATGGGCTAATTTATACCATTCCTGATTATCCCAACCTGAGGCCATTCTTTCAGGGACAAAGGCTTTCCCAGCAGCTCAACTAGCATAATTTTAAATGCCTTCTAGCCTTTTGGAGCATTCTGCTTATTATAGGCCACTTGATTGAATTCCAGATATCTTTTAAGTCCAGCTGTACTAGTTTTAGCTGTCTTTCACACAGAGATGTTTCTCAGTTCATACAATTCTACTTTTTATTTAGGTAACAGTCCTTTACTATGCCCATCTTTGCTAATCACCAGGTTTTTTTCCATGAGTTTATACCCTTCTAGTTCTGTAAACCAATGTCCTCTTGTATTAGTGTTCTTTTGGATCAGCCATTCATTACGTTACATGCATGAAGACCAAAAATCAAGTCTTACACGGTCCCAAATGCCACTGATGTTCAAGTGTTCCCTGCAGTATTCTGCTATGAGAAAGCTTTCTTTTAACACAACGTGACATCTGGAGACAATTCCCTTGGTCCTGATCTTTGTCTTAGCCTGCTCTTTGTGATGCTTCTATACATTTTATTGTCTGGTTCTCCATTAAGCTTCTTTTAGAGCACTTTTTGATACTATGAGAACCAGGCTCAGAAACCCCAGAACCTGGATGATGGGATGTCCTGGTGCTCAGTTTGTAGATCTGTACCCCCTGCTGTTGAGAACACATCATTCTTCCCTAACCATTTTGGAATCACCCTTGACTTGAGGTAGCTTCAAGTCAAGTTCAAATAAAACAAGTTTCTCACTGTATCCAAAACCCCCCAAATGTTTGAGACATATACCAAAGTTAAAGAAATAAAATATGCAAAGCAATATATCATTTTACTTAAAAACACAATTTTCTTATCCTAAAATGACACTAGAAAGTTTTCTTCACACTACTATGGCAGGGATAAAGAAAAAGACATAAGTAACTGTTCTTGTGGACAACCCCTGCCATTGTATTTCAAGCAACATGGTGAAAAGAAGTCTAACACACCTTTTGGGGGCGGATATTTCCTAGTAAGATAAGTCTTCTTGTCTTTGGTGTTCATTTCACAGTTGTGAAAAGAGAACTCAGTCTCTGCTGAATCACTCCAGCAGAAAATCTCATGTTTTCCTTCGGTGGTTCGAACTTGCTTATGGATTATCTTTCTAGATTGTTCCCAGCAACCACAGACATTGTCTTTCTGATATATTTATCCTGTTGTATTTATTGCACTGGTGTGGACTGTGATGCTTATCTCTTGGCTAAACCTTCCTGTACTGTTTCTTTCTTGAATAAATGTTAAAAGAAATTTATCAAGGATGATTTTTAATTATAAAAGTGCTTTGAAAAGATTTTTTTTTTTACCTGTATAATTAGAAGACATTTTAAAAGAAAATTTTCCAGTCAATTAATCCCTAATGAAGCTCAATTTGTTTTACAAATTAACCTTTTCTTAAAATAACAGGATGATTTAACGCAAGAGTTATTCTGCTTCTTTCTGTACTAAGAGTTCTCTCTTCCACAGATGTACATCCCTCCAAAGTCAATAGGAGATACAATTTAAGTTAATAGGGTTTTGTTCCCTAAAGCTCAGCTTAAGCTTATATGTTGACTATGCAACACTGGAATACTAAAGCTGTTTCCAGAACTTGGGCTGAGCTCTGGCTCAAAAAAAAATAATTGTGTTTTCTCTTGTTGCTGAATACTGCCCATGCATATTGGCAGCTGTAGCAACTAAGAGGCCACGTTTCTTTCTTGAAAGTGAACACGTGATGCTCCTTCTGTATCCCACTGTGGTTGTGTGACAGTATGCAGGGGGGAAAATGGAGAAGGACAGTGGTGTCTCACCTCTGCTCTGTCAAGGTGGCAATGTGGTTCACTTCAGTTGTTTTTAATGCTGGAATACTGCTGGGAACTAAGTCTGGAAGAATATCCTGGGGAAAAACCGATTTAGTTGTGTATTTGAGAAAATATGGCACATATGAAAAGATCCTGGGACTCTGACTGGTTTGCACGTCTCTCCTGTCCTTAGGAAAGACTGTAGCTGGACAAACACATCTTTCCTAAGGGCTTATTACACTATGCTGTGAACAGAGGTGATGGTTGTAGGCAACCTGAATTCAGCTGGAGCTCAGCTACCTGCAGGGAAAATACTGACTGAGCTTGATATTGAAAGCACCTCAGGAGGCTGAGGTAAGAAAGCCAGTCTGTGTATTACTCCCAAGGTATTCTGAAGACAAAACCACAGCTAAGGGTTTTACTTTAAATTATCCCTTTCTGCAGCCAGCGATAATTTTGAAGTGGCTTAGAACAGGAGCTGGCCTTTTATTCATTTATTTTTTGATTCGTAATGGTAAGCCAGATTTAGGCATAGCTATGAGCAAGTTCTATTGAAGTGAGGAGTCTGGGGTGGGCGGGTAGTTAAGTGGACTTACATGTAGAGAGTTCTGGACAAAATCAGTGATTGGAGCATTTGTTTCCCTTGATCCAGTCTCCTACTGGCATTAGCTCATGCTATGAAAGAAAGAAAATGCTGGTTAACGAGATTCTTAAGGGGTGGTTAAAACTGAAACCAGCAGAAGTATTGCAAAAGGGACTGATCACAATTTAAAATAGTTACCTGATGCCTATCCTGATGCCTGAGGTCTTAGAGATTCACATTGCCTCTGCCCTGGCTTTTCCACCACATTCTTTCGAGTGAGATTCCCTCTGGCACATAAGCATGTTTATTTAGTGCAACATTCACATAATGTGCCTGTCTGTTTTAGTATGCAGGGTTTAGTGCTTCCTGGCTTTTCCCCCAGCATGTTCCCATTAGTAAAACTGCTGTATGTCCCTGCACACTGCTCTGCTCTCAGCCCTGTGGTCTGGGTGCCGTGCTCAGCCAAGTATGGATTGCACTTGGATACAGCCTGACACGGTGTGGCCCTTACAGGCTCGGGGGTCAGGCATTAGCATCATCCTGAGGAAGGGATGGTGGCAGCACTTCAGTGGAAATAGGAAATAGTTGCAAGTGTATGCAATATATCTGTTTAATGATCTTATCTCTCCTGTGCAATCTCTTCCAATATCTTTTAAAAAGTTAGATCATTCACATTAAAGGGGAAAACAGGAACAAACACAGTGCATCTCTCCATTAAGTATCCAGACTTCCTCAGCTCCCTGTTTCTATTAGAAACTCCAGGTCTTTCAGTGCTGTGTACATTTAGTTTAGGAATAAGTGCACTTTCACATTTTTTGCTCAGGGCCAAATAAGCTCTTCTGTGTAAGAACTGCAGTAAGTGGTGCTCCCTTGTTTCCACCCTCCTGGACTGAAGTGACTTTATGTACTGCGTGTGAGCTGTTATAGTTGGGTCAGTGCAAGGTTAGATATCTCACCGTGGTTACCAACAGTGATTTTTCAAAAAATGAATTTACCATGGCAGTCAAAAATAAAATAGCCTGCAATATTGTAATTTGTCTCACCAAAACATGCAGTTTAAATGGGCAAGAAAGATGTCATTAATGAAGTATAGTTGATTTAGGTGACACTGGTAGAAATTTGAGAAAACTTTTATTATGTTGTAATTCTTCTATGCTCATTCTTCAATGCAAGTACTATACTTGGAACTAATTTTCATTTATTACACATTTCATAATACTATTAGTCTGATTAATTAATGCATAATACATCCTGGAGACTAATTTGTTTACTCCTAGAGGGCTCATTAGGAGTTGCTATATGAATGTGAGATTAGATTTTAAAGTGAGCCACCTTCTAAAGATTGAATCATATGTCTGCTTTGCAGTAAACTGGCAAATGAAAATCTGGTAATCTATATCCCTCATTGAGATGCAGAAGCGTGTTAAAAGTTTACTGAAGCTAGACACGTAGCTGGGCATTTCTCACAGCTAAAAAATACCTATTTTCTTATCATAGGTACAGCTTTACATATCTTGAACCGAAATACTGATTTATTAGGACAATTTGTCATTCCTGTGAATAGGAATGGAGTAGTACATGCATTTTTATTTTGCATTTAAATGCATGCAGTATTCTCATAGGGTTTCAACTGTGTTATTTTACTTTTTAATGATATTGTCTAACCAAAATGAATGGGTAACTCTGCACTGAAGTTCAGCATTTACCAAATATAGTAAAATTTGGTCCAGTTCCCTTGAGTGGTGTGAGTCAGTCTAGATTTTGTTGCCCACTGCTGTATAATAATGTCATATTGTTATAAGGTTTTGCCCAAATGACTTAATAGGAACTTTCCTTTTTAAACCCTATTTTTTTGTCCTAGCATGAATTCTGAATGTTTTGTAATTACTGGTGCAAGCAGTGTGAGAGGACTGAGTATCATTACAGAAAGAGTCAGTGGTGGCTCCTCTAGGAGTATATATACTTATGTAATTATATATAATTAAGTGTCTGGGTTTATGTATATTGTGTACATACATTCATAAATATGCCTCATTCATTGGGACCCTCCTAGTTCTGAACCAGTCATTAAAGCTGTTTTCTATTCTTTCTGTTTTCTGTTACCCTTTCAAGTAGAACAGATCAATGCTTTTCCAAAAGCTTTCTTTTAAGCCATGTTTTCCACAGACAGTCAGTTTACAAATATTCTGAACTTATTTATGGTCAAAGTTCTGAAAAAAAATCATTATGTCTTTTATTTCCAAACCTTGGATTGGAAAACTTACCAGTCAAGATTGTGTAATGACAGTTTCTGCTTTCTGTTAACTATGTCTTATTGACCGTGAAAAAAATCCCCTTTTCACAATATTGGGAACCTCATGTTTGAGCTCTGCCTTGATTAGGAAAATGTGAATCCACAACATGAGGAGAATGAGTTACCTGAGTTGTTCTTTCATCCCCCTGCACAAAGAGTTCAAGCTAAAATAGCAAAAACTCACAAGGCTTTGAGTTGTGATTTAACTGTCTTTATTCTTCTTTCAGGAAGAATATTTGCATTCCTCTTCATGCTACTGTGAAATCACAGATGGCCTTAAAGATTTTAGGTGGTGTCCCATTCTTTCTTTTAATCTTTTTTTTTTTTTCTCCTCACATAACCTTTCATCTCACTGAATAGAGATGATCTTCAAATCAGTCTTTGGACTGAAATCTTAGCCCTGCTGAAGGAATTAGGAGATTTTTTTATTTATTTTAGAGTCTAGATTCTGACTGTTAGCCTTTTGTCAGTTATAAAATTTTCTATGGATTTGTGCCTTTCAATGATTTTGTGGATGCTTGCCAGAAACATCTATTGTTTATAGCCAATCAAGGAAGTCCATTTTCTGAATCATCCCAGAAAGACCAGCACACTGCTTCACACGTTTGTTCTATGCTTCAGTAAATATGATGTTTGGATTTGAAAGAACTTCACCTTGCAATGGGGTAGGTGTCCTTTGAGAGGTGCACACACAAAACAGGACCCCCATCTTTTGCTAGCTGCTCATTGTGTTAGTTGAATACACTCTGTAAATCCTTGGCACAGTACCTCACCCTTGTACTTGAAACAAAACAGGTCTTGGGGAAAAAAAAAAAAATTAGTGTTTCTTGAATTATGGAAAATGGAATTGCTCACTAATAGCTCTCATTCTTATCAAGGTGAAGATGAAATAGAGTCTCCCATCACAGGGATGATAGCACAAATGCTTTTTGCTTGCAGGGTTTCTCTTTCTAAGTTTTGGAATAGAAAAGGGTTGAAAAACTAAATGTAGCTTTCTAAATTATCACCATACTCCTAAACCCCATTGTGAGGTAGATTTCCTTCTCCAGCAGAGGTTCTGCAGTAGTCAATAAACGAGAAGTTCTGAATTGAGATTGTCACTGTAATATATATAACCTGTAAATACAATCTTGTCAACGCTATTTTATTTCAATAGTTATAGGTAAAGTCAATTATTATATGTCAACTAAAATACTTGTGTATTTTATTTAAAACCACTATTTTTAAAGTGTATTTACTATTTAACACTCCCTGCATTATATATTCCTTATAGACATATATCCCTGAAAATCGGGTAGCAATAACCAATGTTTCTGGATTGTCGCTGCACTCAAATTGATGGCCAGTTTAAAAGAAAAAGACTTATTGAGAACTGTCCTATGTTCATTCCTCTGACCCTTTTGGGTCATTCTAGGCACATTCCAAGAGATACCTGCATTGGAAATAAGACTATTGTGGCAAGGAAATGTAAGGAATAAGCTGATTGACTATTTAGTTAATATGGCTCAAAACCTTTTGCTCACAAAATTCCCTTATTTCTCACCATCTGTAAACTCCAGCTTCAGTCACAGATAAATACAAAGCCACCTCTGCTCTGAGGTTTGAATTTCTACTTTGCTGCTCTTGTTGTATACGAATGATGTTGATTTATGTTACAAATTAAGTTTGAGACCAAGTTCACGCACTTGTGATGCACTGGCAGCTGCCCAGCGAACACATCCAGAGGTGCATTGGCTCTTTAGGTGTCAGGGCAGGTGTTGTGGAGAGAAGCATTTCTTGCATGGTTCTCCTTGACAGTGCTGTCGGAAACACTTAGAGTTAAACCTTGATCCCTGGAATGCAATAGAGTTTTGTTTTTTACTTCAGTGGGAAGAGAATGTGCCCCTGAAAACAGTTAGTGGAGTGCCCAGGACAAGCTAATTTGTTTTGCTAACACAGTTCAGCTATGTTGGAAAACACTTTTCAAAAAGAATTAAACTTTCCTCTGGTATAGACAGGATTAATGAAACTTCCTTCAGAGCCCATCAGCACCATTCATTTACAATCAACCAGAGCCACTGCTGTCTAGTGACAGGAGACACTGTCCAGTCCTGATGGAAACCAGTAGGACCTGCTGTGTCAGTGGGTAAGCAAAGCAGACAAGTTGAGATGTCTTGAGAGCTCTTTTGCAGCAGCAGGTATTTTATGTGATTCAAAACAGGGTAGACAAAGCTTCCCTTGGTGAGTTTTCAGCATCTGTCGTTATCTGAACTCCATGGGGCTGAGTAAAGTGTTTTACCTCAGCAATACTGCTGCCTGTAAGTTCAAGTAATAAGACTCTGAGAACCTCTCTTGCATGACAGTTTTAAAGAAACAAATTCTTTATTATTAAGCACTTGTTTCCAAACTGCCTGAAACTATGTAGAGGATAAGCAAAGCATCTAACTGTCCTTCAGCACTGTTGATTAAAGCTTAGATTATTTCAGCTGGTTAGAACAATTTGTCTTGCCATTGATATTCTCGTGACAGACACCAGAGCTCACGTGCAGAAAGCAATTCCAGCATCATCCAGAAGCTTTTGTGTTCAGCACTCAGTACTCTGTTCTGGGCTCCCTGGAAACCATCAGGAAAGAATCTAGATGAAAAAATAATCTAGTATCATCTAATTTCACAGAGCTTTCTTTTATTCATTTATCCTTTTTAATAATAGCAAGACCTTAAAAAAACTTTGTCAAATGCAACAATGTTCTTCTCCTAAATGTAGATGTAAATGCTGCCTCTTACAGCAAAGGCATTGAATTTTGGCTCTTTCTCCACACAAAGCAGATTCCTTTCTGTGTTCTGGGGCACTTATATGACAACATATTAGAAAACCTATTGTTTAAATCATCACTTGGCTTCTCATCCTAGTTCACTCCTTATCATGTTAGCTTGTCAGCAGTTGGCTTTTACTCCCACCACAGTTTCTAACAGTCTGAACACACCAGCACTGCAAACTGCTCCAGGTTCTGTTCGGTGGAGCCCAGCTCGGGCTCTCTCGCTGCAGGGTGGCAGTGCTGGGTGCCTGGCCGGGGGCAGGGACTGCCTTCACAGCACCTGGGCTCTCGTTTACCGTTTGCCTCAAATCTGATAATCTCATGAGATTTTCTATGGAATTATTCTGCGTTTAATTCATATCCTATTCCCAATTCGCTCAGCTGCCTTATGGTAATTTCACCCAGAAAACGAGGCAGTGTGGTGCTGCTCCATCCAGTGTCGGAGGCACAGAGGAGAGTTTGTGGTTGACAGCAGCGTTACAAGAGGATGCTTTGACTGCAGGAGGTTTTGTACGAGCTCGGGTGAGGTCGGTGCCCGGGGCGGCTCAGACCTGCTGCCCTGCTGCTCACACTCTGCTTGTGCAGTCCTGGGGAAATCCCTGCGTGTCCGTGCTGGCTCGAAGCACCGTGCCCTGGTCCATCTGGTGGGCATGTCAGGGGTGAAGCACCATCACTGAGCTCCTCCTCGGGAGCTGGGTGGGTGTTTGAGGAGCTGCCTTCCCTGAAACTGCAGAGCCTCTAACAGGTGAATTGCTATGGCAATGAAGGAAAAAAATTCAGTCTGATGTTATGTAAATCACTGAAGTGAGGCATAACCCTGGCTGACTAAAGCCACAGAAACGTGGCCATTTACGCCAATAAAGACAAGATTTTTTCTCTAATCTTGCAGTCCGTGTACTAAATTAAGATGAACTCTAAGTGGTGTACTAATGAGAAACATGACTTATATGTTCCTTTTAATTTAAAACCAAAATAATTGGTTGGATCTGAGTTATTGCTTGATTTGCATCCTTTAATGTGTATTATAAATTAAGCCCTTTTTCTAAAAAAAAAATTGAATTTATTGAAATTTTTTCACTCCCTGTGCTTAATACTTTCACCTCTCTCCCAGGCTGCCTTCTCTTTGTCATTGTGTGCATTGCACAAGGACAGCTTCAGACAAGAAATATTCCCAGCTTTAAACAAGTCTCTGCTTAAAAGTTCTCTTTGGGGAAAAAACATACATAGAACACGATCCTTCGTAATCACATCAGTAAGAGACTACAGTCACTTCTTTTCACCTTGGCAAATTAGGATTTCGTTAGCATGCTTTTAATTTCTTCCAAAGATTGTCTTAATGAATACTCCAACCTGAGTTAGAGAAAATGGCAGAAATGTTGTCAGAAGATGTTGATTACACTCAGCAGTAAGTGCGCATTTGACAATAATATTTCGCTGTAACACAGGTGAACTGTGATGGTGAGGTACCAAGGGAAAAAAAAGGAAAAAAAAAGTCATTCTGTAGAGAATGATCTTTCTAAAGATTTTTGCATTTAAGAAATGTGAAGCAAGGCTGTAATTCTGCTTATCAACTGGGTCAATAATCCATTCATGGAATGATTTCCGATTTCCTTCATTTTGATGTTGATTTGGAGGGAAGGTGACAGGAGAAGAAGGAGAGGGAACAGGAAAAAGTAATTTTTTTCATCACTACAAAACAGTAAAAATGTAATTTTTTCTGTCTGTTGATAGACTAGCAATCCTTGAATATTCAATAAAATTTCAAAAATGGAAATATAACAGAATCTTCACACAATTTTTCTGAAGTACATGTTTTATGTAAAACTGTCACAATTTTTTTTCATGGCAAAATACAAGGCTTAATCTACTAAAAGAAAAAAGGAAGGAAAGACATTCACTTTAGAGGGAGAAAAACTTGTATTTTTTACAGGCATTACAATTTTTAAAGAAAACTTCCCCCCATTTGGCCATGCTTCCTGTGTGTGTCAGGAAGGCCCCAGTAGGATATGAGAACTTAGCTAAGATTTTCAGGAGTAACTAATAATTTTATTTTCTTCATTTGTCAGACATTGAAAATTACATGCAAAAATACCTTGATGCCCCAAATGCTTATTTTTTAGGTTCTTTTCTCTTCTCCTCCCTCCACTATGAAAGTTTCTCAGAAAACTGCCAGTCAGTTTGCACAGCCAGATCTGGTTTCTTAAACGAGGTAAGAGGATTTATCAGCTGACAGCTTTAATTGGTATCATTCTCCAGAGCAATAGCTTTCTTCATGTACATGTGGATCAAAGTTGGCAGGACTAGACCTCAACACCACGGGGATGTTTTCCAGCTGCATAAAGTGCAGTGAAAGGGGTGAGAATGGAAGGTGTGCTGGACACCACCAGGCTTCCCACAAACCTGCTGTGGGTTAAGCCCTTTTCCTAATAACTTCCTGTATCTGGGGTGATAATTTAGCAGTGATTTTCAGAAAGTGTTTCTTCCCAAATCCCCAGCGGTGCACTCTGCACTGTAGCTTGTGGAGTTAAATGGGGAATACTTTGGTAGTGCTGAGTTTCCTCGAATACACTTCAGAAGTGTTTGGGTATCCAGTGCTTAAGGGTTGCTGCTTACATAGCAGTAACACGTCTCATTTTCTGTTGGTTTGCTTCTACTGGTAAATCAACCTTACTACAGACTGAGGTAAAGTTATTATTTATAAAATTTGAAACTCTAAATCTTTGAAACAGCTTCTGGCTAGGACTTGCAAGACATGCAGTTAAACTGTGTTTATCCAAAGACTGAATTCAGGAGGCCTCTCTCTATCGAGTTTGGGCCTTACAGACAAGCACATCCCCCCTCTGGTCAAGCTTTGTCACAGTGCACACACACCTTACACCCCCTGGGTGTGTTCAGAGGAGAAAATGACACCTTAGCCACGCTGTGCTAAACTTCACATCCTCTGCATTTCTTAAGTGCCTTTGTTACATGTCACTTTGCTGATAAATCTTTTCTCCTTTCTCCCATTTTTTAATCCTTCAAAGATTTTCTGAATCTTTATTTCAGTCAAAAAGGTTTGTTCCTTTTTCTTCTGCCCCCTCCTGGGAGTGCTGAAAGCCCAGGGGCACATTCAGTTGCAATATTGCATCTCTAGGCAGATGTGGAACAGGATCAGTGATTAATTGCTGATGAGCTAATGGCTTTGCAGCGGCTTAGCCAGCTGTGCAGCAGAGTGCCCTCTACACAGGGATGGGTAGTGCTAAACTAAGTCCCTTTGCATACCATTTGTAACACTAATTTCTTTACCATGTTTTAGATATTAACATTTGGAATTAGTAGTAAATTCAGATCTGCTCTTAAACATGCCCTGTAGATGCAGAGATACAGACATTTAGCTGGTATGATATTCTGGAATGAGTGCTGGGAGGAATGTTAGAATGATAAGAGCTTGTTTGGACACTACAGCTGGTAAAAACACTTAGTTTTTCACAAAGGGAAAATAGAAATCAGAGGTAAGTGCTTTCTTTCTACGAATATTCTATTTGGAGCTTACCTCAGAGAAATGTGGAAAGTCAAAATGGAGAAACTGCAAAAATAAAAATAAAAATAAATTAAATTTAAATTAGATACTATGCCAGTCTTTCCAAAAAGGTTCTTTTTGAAAACCCTCCCTTTCCAAAATGGGAGCTTTGCTGAAAACCCATGTACAAGGTGAAGGACAGACTGAAGCATGCAGCCTGCTGATCCAATGCTTCAGTGAGAACAGATGGTATTCTGAAACAGTCCATTTGTGATCATTCCATAATAAAGATTAAAGTTGTATATTCCCCAACAGAGGTGCTTTCGGCAGCCTGCCAACTCATGAGCAAGTTCTTGGCCCTCCTCTTCCAGCATTTGACTCCTTTTTGTTTTTTTCATCTTATCCAGATCATACAATTTTCCGATGATAAATCTTTCTATAAAAAGTCAAGATAAAGAAAAGGTTTTATATTCCCATTATTTTCCCATTAGAATCATCTATTAAGTACAGTAGGAAATAGTTTTATTGTTCCAGCCCATAATCTCACGGCAGTGTTTTTAGTCATACAGGTGTTGGAGCATTCTCTGTTTCCAAGGTGTGTGAGGTTGATAATTACACAATGAACGCAGGCCATTCTCTCACTGAACGTGTCCTTGTGAGTGGGGAAGTGTGGGGGTGTTAAACAAGGCAGCAGCTGTAACTGACATTCTAATCACTGTTGGGAGTCGGATATATATATATTTTTTTTTTTAAGTTGGCTGCAAACCGTGATTTTACTGGTTTCAGTGGAGCTATTCCCTGCCAGGCTGCAGAGTAGCAGACAACCATCAGATAACCCGGGAGAGCCACACTGAAAAAACTGTACACTGCTCATAGCTACCAGGTATACAGGTATTGCATCACACTTTTTAGCTTAGTGTCATATGAATTTTGATGTATTTCCTGTAAAATTGATAAGTACATTTTCAGAGGTCCATTCTTTTATGTTATTTCTTTTTTAATTTCAGTTATTTTTGTTATTTTTTGTTATTATGCCATGTCAGTTTTAGGACACTGTCCACGTATCATCTTATTGGTATTACATTTGAAAAACATAGTGTGCAAAAACAAAGCTTTTAAAGCAGGACTAAGCTGCCCATACCAGTGTTTTACAATAATGCATGAACACATAGATATTCAGGCCCTGATTCACTCAGAGCTGTCTGGAAGGCATTGAGTTCTTACTATATTTTGATCAAAGAAGATGTTCATTAAAATTGTAACAAATGCTTTGATTTCACCCTTCCTCAGTTACTTGTTGGTCAGTTACCATTCAGATGAGGAAGCTTTCTTTGAATTCTGTAATTCTTATAACACTTGCTGGAATTAGGCCAGTTTGCAGTCTCTGAGATGGAAAATCCTGATCCACACATCAAGGATGCAGTTGAAGTTACCAAGGATGGGATGTGCATAGTGCTGTGTGCTTCCTTCTCACCACAAATACTGCATTTCCTATTATGTTACACAACAAATGTAAATGCCTTCTTACTGTAAGTGCCCTATATTATCTCTGACGAGATCTTCTGCCTTCCACTACTATTTTAGAAATCCTTAGAGGAACCTTTTTAGCATTTAATCCTTGGTTGCATTGCTGTGTCACTTGCAGCGATCCCTCCATCTGAGGCTGGTGGCTCTGGCTCCACAAGTAGGGAATGTTACTGGTAGGACTTTTGTAAATAGCACTGAACACTTCTTAAGAACATGGCCCAGCATAAAACGAAATGCAAATAAATACATTTGAAGTAATTAATCAGTAAATAAGAGTTCTGGGTACTGTATTTACTTGTCTTTATCTCTTGCAAGAGATAAAAGGAAACTAAAAAGTACTTGGATGCTTCCACAGATTCTTGACTAGTGTAGCTTAAATGATGTTTGGTTAGAGTACATGAGTGTGCAGGGCCAAATGTATTATTGTATTATGTTATTGATTGCAATTTTGTAGCTTGTGTCCTTACACAGCTTAGTCCCTCTGGATGTCATAGAATACTCTGGTCTACAGACTTATACATTTAAATTCCTTGTGGTTATAACCTAGGAGAAACTCGGAAAGTACCTGACAGCCCTATTGGGCTGTACTTCTGGAGCAGCTAGAAAAAGTGTCATGTGTAGTTCGTACATGAGCTGAATTAAAGAAACAGTATGTACATACATGTATTGCAACATGTGTACCTGTGTGTACATTCTTTTTTATTGTTAGATGTGAAACTAGAATTTTTCTTTTCCAGTGTAAACTTTGGGCCTCTTCATGCTTCCTTTCTGCTTTTCTTTCTTGTATTTTTAAACCACTGTTAAATAATAGAAAGGCAGAAAGTATTGTACTGCAGGATCTTTAGTGTTAGCTAGGAGATAGCACCATTCCCACTTACTGGGTTTGGCATTCTTCTTCTTTTCTCTGTCTCTCTATCTGAAAACATTTGCTTTTGGACATAAACATAGTCACGTTGGTGTCACATGAAATTTTAAGTACGGCAATATGGTTTGTGCAATTCCCAGAGGTGTGTGCTACGTCTAAAGCCAGCAGTGATCTAAACAACTGAAACCTGGGTAGGAGCGTGTCTTTGGAAATGACGTGTAAAGATAAATAGTTTGACACCAGCTCTTTGGTGAATTTAAAATCAGCTAAAGGCCAGTAGCAGATGTTTAGGAGAGGCAGGTCTGAAATTGATGGAATGCTTTATATGTTCTGAGATTTTTAGTCCTGCATGTTTGGTTAGAAAGGGGGGGTAGAGAGGGAGTCGCTGATGGCAGCAGCAAAATAAACTGACTGTCCACATCGTCACCTGCTGTTACTCGGGGGGAATGTGATGCTGTGACATCTTCCATACCTCTGTTTTGAAATTCATCCAGGTTACTCAGAAGAGAGACTACTTGAGTATATGCATTTAAATATGGGGAGTGGACAGTTGTCCTACTGGGGGTGGGAGGGAAGGGAATTTTCACTGTTAGAAATAATTTTCTCATGGCCATGCAAAGCAATTGCTTCTGTTCTCACGCTCAGGGAGAGTCAGAGAAAGGCTGTAAGACCATCAGAATGCACAAAGTGACAAGACTAAGGGGCAAGAAAAACATTACAGAAATTCTTAACTATATGTTTGGTTTATTAATTTAATCATTTTCTCCCTTATTTAGTACTTCAGTTCTATCTCTCCTTTTTTGGCTGATTCATAATTGGTGTCATTTATATCCTGGCTTACGTCACATTTGGATTTTTTTTTGCTGTATACCTTTCAGTTGCTGAGCAGAAGTAGATGCAAAACTGATACAAATAATGGAAAGAGCTGCTCCTCCCTGGATTTAGCAATCAGTTAGGCAAACGTTTACATAAAGAGTACCTGTATTTCTTCTGAGGTTTGGATCTCTACATAAAATCAAGACAGGAATTTCTCTGTGCCTTGAAGTAGACAGTGTTTAGCTACATTAAACAAAGCGTTTGCCAGGAACCCAGCGCGAAGCTTTCCCCTGTGTGCTTCTGTTCTTCGTGCAGCAGGTATGTGAGGAGCTTGAAAGCAAAGGGATCTGCCTGGGAAGGGCAGACCCGAGCTGGCAGTGGGAGATGTCCTTTGGGCAGTCACTGAGAGCACTGAACAGTAACTACAAATAGAAGGGTTTTGTTGCCTTCCTGTTTTACACTGTTTGAGTGTTAGTTACTGCAGGACAAGTGGCAGTAGGGGCAAGACATTCCCCATTGCCTCTTTCTTGTGAAAGCTATTAAACAGCTTTTGATTGTGCCTGCACCATTCTTGGTTTGTTTTCCTTTAACTTGGGCTTCTTTCTCTCATCCCTGTAGTTTCATGACTTCTGTGAGATCACTCTGTGCAAAGACTGATTTAATAAATGGAGGTAGGTCTTCAGCTGGTGTAAATCAGCCTTTAATGTTCTGGGGGTTTGACTGATTTACATCACATTATGATTCAGTGTTTACCTCCAGGCTTAAAATTAAAAAACCAAACAATTTATGTTGCAACCATTTCATAGTGGTTTACATAAAAAATATTTTAAATCAACAGTCTCCTTGGATCCTAATTTTGGGGTAAAGTTTTCAGTTACGTCCAGGCAAATGACCACAGTGTTATTGATCGCTTGGTTTTCCAGACAGATTTTAATTCATGAAGTTGCTTTAAACAAGAAGCACTTTAAAGAAGCACTGTGTTTGCTGCTCCATGCCTTTGGCCATTGCAGCTAATTACCAAAATGTGTGCATAAGAAAAAGCATTTCTGTCCTCATCATCCTTTCCTGGTTGTGATTCATTCCAGGTTGCCACAATCAAGCATTTGTAGCATCACAGTTCATTACTGCATAAGTGCGTTTGATATCACAGAATCACTGTTTTCTTCCTATGCCTGTAGCTGAGAAGGAACAGACAGTGATTAGGAGGGAAGTTGTTTCTGTGATGCACAGGCACACGTGAGGACTTGGAAATCAGAAGTGAATAAAGAAGAGAATAGACAAAAAGAAATAACTTTAAATAGAACTGTTTAAAGAGACAATTTGAAGGCAATGAGTGAAAAAAATTATTCAAATGTGATGCTATATGAAAGATAAAAGGCAATTTGTGTACCTAGGATATATTTGTCCTAAAGAGATGAAGTAGGATTTAGAGTATTTATACCCAACTTGAATTAGCTGCCAACTTCACTACAGAATATTTTGTTGACTTAGAGATATATTCAATGAGATTGAATTTCGGTGCTGAGGAAGAGCAAACACAAATCCAAGAGTTACCTTTTAAGAAATTGTATCACAAGTCTGAAAAACATGTGGTATTTTCAGGGGTCCCTCCTGCTAATCCTTGTCCACCTCCCTGCTGGGTTGGTGCAGGTGCTTGTTGAGGTGCATCATGACCATTCTATTCCATTCCCAGTTACAATGTGACTACTAATGCAAATACTATTTTTTCCAAACCCTGTCAGGATTATATTCTTCTTATCAGTGCTAGATGTCCAAATATTAACTTTGAAAATGTCAGAAGATGCACACAGTGACTATGATTTAATGATACTGAAAAGCCATAATATATTTTGAAAGTTAAAATTTTAAGTTTGTTTTAATTAATGCCAGCTCTTACTGAATATGTACTAATTTCTTTAACAGCATTGCCTGCAATTTTGCCAGTATTGTTGTCAAATAACAGTGACATTTAATTTTAGAAGGTATTTTTTACATTCATTATTTTACTTTTCCTTTCAAAACAAAACAAAACACCCCAAGCCAAACCAAAGAGATGGAATCCTGCTAAGCCTTTTTTGACAGTTTTTAGGACCACTGGTACCACTAATAAAGAACAAGAGGAAGTTCTCCAGTATTTTGCACACTAGCTGGAAGTTCATCAAGCTGTTTGCTTTTGATTCTACACCTCTAAGGAGATATGTATTGAATTTTACAATGAGTTAATTGGCCTCATGATACCATATTGAAGCTTATCAGCACTCTGAGAACTGTCTCTCCAAATGGACTTTAGGCCAGATTCCAGACCTAATGTTTCTGTGAAGGTCATCAGACGATTTCTGTGGTGTCACAGGCTGGGCCTCACCAGTAGAAAGGCTGTGGCTCAGTGGGCCCCTCTGTAGTTCATGTTCCTGCTGTGACTCCTTCATCTCTTGTTTTGATTTCCAGTCCCAGCTCCTGTGACAGGGATGATGAGCTGTACTGTAGGTAGTTGTTTGTTCAGGGTAACATCTGTTATGTCCAAAATTACATGGTGAAGCCTCAACAAGTAAGAAATGAGAAAATCTCCATGTCCAATTGTGTGTGTGGTACTAGTATATTATATTATACAAAATAACAAAAATTCCCACCAATTAGAATGATAATTAGTTTCCCCAGCTGTGCAGGGGGATTGGGCATTTGTTAAGGCATTAGAAAGCAGGGGAACATAGACATAGTCAGTCAAAATATGCTGTTGATCAGTGTCTCTAGGATGTGCGTTTTTACTGCTGGATTCAGTCCCAGAATTCTTTGGCTCTGTTTTATATAACACAGAGAACTTGGTTCTCTGGTCTTTGCTGCCTTACAGCATCCCAGCTTCAGCTGGGTACCCACTGCAGGAACAGGCAGAGCACATTCCAGGAGTGTCTGAGTGAGGCAGAGCTGGTGCAGGTCACTGAAACGCTGCCTGCAAATTAAGGCGTTGGTATCTATTTTGTGTACTGCTGCTGCTTTTATAAGGGTGCAAGAGATGATGGAAATGCAGCCCATGTGTGGGTCCTGGCAGCTACCTGGAGTTTTTCCAGGAGGTTCTAATTTGTAGTGGGTTGTAAGGTGGGAGCCTGCAGGGGGGGAAAGGGAGGGTACAGCAGGTATTGAACAGCAATAGAGACCAGTAGGAATACAAATCAGCTCGAAGTTGGACCTGGGTAGAATTTTGAAAGTGATAGAGATGAACTCTATAAAAATTCACTGTATGTTTCAGTAAGGTTCTTTGAAAATCATTCTTTTGTAGAGTACATATTGTTAACATTTCACAGTGAGAGCAAAAGCAGAAATATATAGACTTTTAAATAATTCTTCTGAGGTCAAATTAAAAGATTTCTCAAGCTCCTCAACTAATCACACACTTATTTATTAAAAATCTATTTAAAGCATTCCATTGTTCTCTATAAATATTCATGTTTATTTTAATAAGTGTTTTACAGATTTATTTCAATTCTATCTAAAACCCTCCAGTGGCTAGAAAACTTTATATTCAAGTCCAGGTGTACAGACAAATCCAGAATATATTTTTAAGATGTGGTAGCACAGTTGTTAATAGTATTATTAATGACAGCTCTTTTTGTTGTTGTTTTTGATTGCCACAAGAGAACACCAAAGCTTGCAGCTGGGATTCTTTGAAGCAATGTTCCATTCCTTAGGGAGCTGTTATTTCTATAAAAACAATGAAATCAGTTAGCATAGGTAATAAAATAATTATACTAATTTATTTTGGCTATTAAGTGTTGAATCCCCTTGTTGAATCCCCTTAGCTAATCCTCCACCTGAAGCTGTTACTCACACTGCCCTGGTTGCTTTTGCCTTGAGGTTAAACATCATGAATTCTTATTCACTGATAAATCTATTTTTAATAAATTCCTGCAGTGCTTTTCTTCTAGTGTTAATTTGAACATTATCCATTATCTAAGGTATAGTTACCCAAAACTAGTAAAGGATATTTCCCACAGTCTCATCAGAGACAACAGCCATTCTTTGACTTGTTTGTACCTGGGTACAGATGTACTTGAGGGTCACCTGCTTCCAGTTAGGAAAAGCTGTTTGCTCACAGAGTGGTAAGACAGGAGACTTTGTACATGGGGTGTTGAGGAAACCATCTGTGAGCTGGCTCAACACCCTTCCACAGAAGGGCCCATCTTCCAGTACAGGGAGAGCCCAATATTTGCTGTGCTGAAACCAATATAAATTGTTCTCTTTGATTAATTTAAACTTTGTTTAATTTTGCATGGCTGTGGCTCCCAATAAGCCCTTTAAATGACCAAAAGCAAAACAAACAAAGGTCAATTTCTGTCTTAACTCAGAAAATGTTGTTAGTGACTTGCTTAAAAGAAGAACTCTAGGTCTGTCTTTATTTTATAAGGCAAGAATCCAGGGAATCTGTAAAAACTTTGATTCCAGCTCCTCTTTACAGAACACCTAATTGTTTACAGATAGTGGGATTTGATCCTTCGGAATGTTAGTGCTAAACTACTGTTGAATACATTAATCCTTTTATAAACTGACAATGTTCAAACTCTAGAGAACACAAAATTTTTTGTGATTTAGCATCCTTTCCCTTGAACTGGCTCAACTCCTCCTCTCCTCAGTAGACTCCGATTCGCTTTGGACTGGACACTTTGTGTGACACAGATAAACACATGTATCTATAGAAGTGAGATACTAGCAACCTGTCTGTGAACGTATGACCTAAAATCATTGGAAATCAGTCAAAACTGTTCCAAAAACTTCACAAAACATGAAGTCCACGTCCAGTAAGAGGCATAAACATGACCAAATCCAAGTATGTGAATGGTTCCGGCGAGGTTTGCGCTCATGTAAAGCAATTTCATTGCTTTTCTCAAAGTCAGAGCCTTACAAGCGTATGAAAAAATGAAAAATATCTATCTGTAGCAGCAATCTATATTGAAGTTGGGACTACGGTGGTAATTTTAGCTGCTTTACTACTGTATTTTATCAGTCAGGCCACAAAAAGCAAGTTTCTAAAGTTGTAAATGCCCTCAAAGAACAAAGTTGATTCTTATATAAAGTGGAAGAGAGATTCTAGGATTTGGGCAATCCAGAATGTGCTTTCTTAGGAGTATGTGCTCCATGGTGATCATAAGCATTAGGAAAGGTGTTTGGGATGGCAGGTTTTGGGCTTTTCTTGTTTGTTCATATTTTGCTTTGTAATGTTTAATAGCAGTGACTGTTTTCAGGCAGTTTCACTGTTTGGTACTCCTGAGAAGTGCTGGGGCAATCTTTCCTTCGAGAGGCCTCTGAATCTAAGAAGAAACCATTGTGCATTTTTAGTTAATTAAGTGTAAATAAGGAAGAAGTAAGATTTATTGGAAAAGTAAAAAAAAACCCAAAAACCTCTTCTAGTAATTAGTCTGCTTCAAAAAATGAAAATTTAAAGTCTAATTTGATAAATACAGGTGTGATTAAATTACAGTAATGTTAGTAACTTATTTGACTTCATTGGGATTAATAAAATGTTAAATACATGTACAATTGTTCACTGCTTTACAATATAAACTAGTTACTTTAATAGTTTACAGAATGCCTTCCATATTCTGTTATTTGTAATTTTGTTGGATAGAAAAGTGCAGGTTTTTATTTACTCTGCAGTAGCAATACAACTGGCAAGGGAAAAGTTAATCATACCTTATGCCATGGTTTTCTTACAGCCTCTGCTGTGGAGATTATTTGATTATTGAGCATCAAAGCTTTCACATGCATAAAGAAAAAAGCTTGAAAATGAACTCAAAATATCGTATAGAGGGGAAATAAATAAGATTACAAAAAAGGCTTGTTTAGAGGTTGAACTTTGTGAAGACAGTTTCATGTTGTCAAACAGCTTGCTAATTGTTTTGACTGCTTTTGTTCATCGTTAGATAATTCAAGGTTTTCTTTAAATCTTAGGCCTTCTTTATTTCCTATTTTGACACATCTAGGCAATAGGAAAGTAAGTAGTACAAAAATAAGAGTTTTCAGGTCAGGGAGTGTGTTAATGTGGTAGCCAATTTAGGAATATTACTGTATAAAATCTTCCATTAAATGAAATTAGAACCAAGGCTCTAAGCTCACAGTCAAACAGTACAGTGCCCACAGACTTTTTCAGTCACTATGAAGCTTTTCCTCTCTAAAATGCAGCAAAATCTGTTCATTTAGAAGCAAGAAAAAATTTCTGTAAGTGATGGATTTAACACACTGGATAACCTTTTCATTAGACAATTATGTGTTTCAGTCCATGGGATATGAAGTGTATATTTTTTGTAGTACGTTTTCAGATGTCAATGACCCTATTTCATGGAATATAAGTCACACTGTGAATTTAAAGATCTGAAGAAAATCAATAGATGAGACATTGAAGACTCTTATATCAGCTGAAAATATTTTTTGCTGGTTTTTTCTCTCTCTTTTTTAATCTTCTTGCCAAAAGCTCAACCCAAACATCAAAAAATCACTGAAAGACTTGGATAATAATTACTAGAGTCTTGGATTTTACTGTAAAGAGCTTTTGTGTCCTCAAAGTATTTGAAGTCCTAATCCACTAGGTACAATACCTTTGGGTAAGACACCAGTAGTGTGAGAGAGAGTTAATCCATGGAGCAATAATAAGTATTGCTCTACATTAATATTGAAAGTCTTCTCTTACCTCCACAACCAATAAAATCCAAACTGTACAGACACAATCCACATTAAATTAATTAAGATAATTACATTTATAATAACGTGTGTGCTGTTGGTGTGAATAATAGGAGAGACATTTTCACAACCACACCTTTCATTAGAGCTTTAAGCAGAGCTGAAGAAATTGGGCCATCCTTTAGTATCCTTCTCCCCATCATCCCCATATATGTGTGCCAAGTAGTCACCTTGTTCCTGTTTCTCACCTTTCCCACAGATTTGAAAGTCCAGTGTTGGACACTCAAAATTTTAAGAGCCAGCCCCATTCTCAGAAGTGCATGATTAGGCATCTAAACACACGTTCCTCAGAAAAAAGCCTGGATCACCATATGCACGGATTGTACGTAATCCAACGGGTTTAATCCTGAAAAAAGATGCCATTTATGAATACTTTAGTGATTGTGGGGATACAATTTTATATTCTCTTATTAAAGCTGTTTAGGATTTGCACAGAGTCAGAGCTTTGGATCTCTCTGCTTAATTCTTTCTAGTGCATGGATATAAACTATGAAAGTCACTTTGATAGTGGAACATGAGAGGAAATGAAGAATACAACAATATGGAACAACAGCCCCAATCAAACTATCATAGATTTCAAGGACACTTACCCTGCTACTTAGTCAGAATTAATAATCATTTAACCTTTTTGAATGAACAAAACACCAGAAAAAATGGCAATTCTTAATGCAATATAAATTTAAACAGAAAATTAAGGAAAATCAATCAGTGCAGGTTTGCAAAGTAAATATTTATCAAATTTTTTTCAATTTGTTTCTACTCAAGTAGAATTTTGCACAAAAAATTGTCAACATTCATCTTAAGGCTATATTCAGCTTAACGATGCACATGAGAGTGATCATGCATCTCCAAAATTGCTGACAAGGTAATTAAAAAGTTTAAAAATCTAAAAAAATCAACCATAAGTCTCAGACTGACTTGGCAAGCTTTTTGACTCAAAAAATTTGCCTGGGCTTTTCTTCTTTTCCTCTAGTTTGGAGCAGCTATTCATATTTAACTTTAATGCAGTACTGTACCAATTTGGTTTGGTTTACAAAGTGCCATCCTCCCTTCACGTACTTCAGAGAGTCTCTTAGAGGTTTTCTGAAATGCCTTTAGGGTACAGGCAGGGACTGCTCCTGCCTAACAGGCCATACTGGGAACTATGTGGACAACAGGGATTGTCATAAAACAGTTGTAGGACACAGAGAGTTTGGTGCTGCACATTCTTCAGGCTGAGAATTTATAATGCAAAACCCCATTCTGAGCACCAAGTTGTAGAACGTGATAAAAAGTTGTCTTAGATTTGTGTCAAGAAGAACAATGTGAGCATCAGATAGAAGTGGATTGCATTAAGAAAGAATGTCTCAAACATCTCTGTGGCTGTGAAAACTCTGACCAAGGAGCATCAAGTAACCTGCTTAAGGTCAGAGTAGGACTTGGCTCTCTCATGCACCATCTCTACGTTCCACCTTTCACACAACACTTCCTAAATCTTATATGCCCAAGTTACCCACTTTCAGTTATTTAGTTTATCTAATATAACCTGGATACTTTTCAGTATTGATTGGTGTGAGTGTGGCTTAGTGGCAGAATCATTATTTTTTAATCTTGGAACTGCCAGCCCTTACTAATCTAAACTGAAATTCAGTTTCTTCGATTAAGGCCTGCCATTACTAATTGTTTTTAAATGTTCCTTGGATGGTTCTAGTTCAAAAAGTTTAGTTCTTTGGCAATATCTTATAGTTCTACACTCTTAGTAATTCATTAAAACTCTTATGTTCTGAGGCATGACCAAAGCAAGGAAAGGGAAGGTGTTGGAAAATCCTGGAACAAAAGCTGGGACTTAAAAGATAACTTTCAGAAAATAGTGGCTTAATGACTTCCTGTGCTGCACATGAGCTGCATCTTTATGTCCATTCATTCTTTGCATTAAAGTGATGCATGTTGGATGGCAGGCAGGACTGAGTTTGCCTGCCAACCTCACATCTACTCATGCAGTTCTGGAGGAAAGGTCAGATAAGGATAATATGTCAAAAGGGTGTAATTAAGATTCAGAAAGATTAATACCTGTGGTATTTAGTGAAATTGCCTTCTAGTGGAATGCTCATCTATTACTTTGATATTTAACATTTCTGCTGTTAAAATGTTAGTGCTTGTAAAAGTACAAAATTGGCAGCAGACGTTTGGTTTATATACTCTTTTATACCAAAAAGGAACCCTGTAGGAGAAGCAATCAGGTTGGGGGTTTTTTTAACCTGGAACTCTTCTGCACGAGTCTTTCAATATTTCCACTACAAATTTGTATTTGATAAGGTTATTTAAATTATGTCAATCAGTTTGACAGATGGTGCCAGTTTGGGAGGGCAGAGGAGAACATACCACTAACAGCATCTGAGATATGTGGAATGGTCTCCAGTGAAATGAAAATGATACATCTGTAGGATGAAGAGGAATAAATGTATTTAATTCGACATTAAGAGGAAAGTCTTTTTAACATGATTCAGCACATACTTAATACATAATTGAAAGCAGATGAGCAGCCTCACTGGATTTTGTGGTACGTAGGAGCTACAGTTCCTCCAACTATTCCAGCTACTACACAGACACAGACAAGATGGCACACTTCCCAAAAGGTTCAGTTCAGGTAAGAAGAATGGTGCAAACTGGCAACCCAAAGGATTTAAGGTTAAAATAGTAACTAGACAGGTAGGAATATAATAAAGGCATAACTTTTTATTTTCCTTACTCATTATGAACATCAAAAGTAGTTTTTTCTTTTACGTATTTCCTTTAAGTCTAATATATATGCACAGTACACTCCTGAAATTTTTGGCAAAACAAACTGGAATGAAAATGGGCACTATTTTCCTGACTTCTTGTCCACTTTTTAATCTTTAGTTTTTAAAATAAATGCAAATTTTGCTTTATTTAGAAATAAGTCCTGCAAGACATTTACATGAATCATCTTTCTACAGGTGAAGCTGATAATTAAGTGAGTCATACCTAGACAACTTTTAGATTTAATCAGGAAAACTTCTACAAGACTTTGCTACAAGTTCAACAAGTCAATGTTTAGCGTACTGGCAGTACTAAATATGCTGCATTACTTGTTGTGACACAACATGTCCAGCCATTAAACTAAAAAATTCCCATTAGTATAAAAATAGGATCTTAAATTGCTTTCAAAGCAATGGAATTCAGAACAGTCACTGACATCACCACTAGAGTAAGTCATGTAAGAATTTACAAGATGACAGCCCAAAATTTCTGCAGTTCTGAAAAGAGTATAATTACTGTGTCATACCACTACTTCATGCATTTAGTTGTGGGTGCATTTTATTTACAAAATCACAAATATGTTTAGTTAATGTAATGAACAGTGTGTGTCTATCTGTCTTGGCCTGGGCCTGACTGTATGACAGCTGAGCACAGAAGGATATTCAACTGTTTCAGGACATTTCTGTTTTAAAGGACCTTTTCTTAGATATATTCCAAAGCTTTGGGAAGTTCTTTGTACTCAGCAATCATGTAGGAAAATAATTTATCTATTGGTAAAATTTTAGTTCTTTTCTTATACTAGGAAGAAGTGTTCAGCCTTCTAAAACTGAAATAAAATTTTTAATTTCTCTTGTGATTCTGAAAGCTGGATAAAACTATGATAATTACTTCACATAATCACATTATAAGCCACAACAATACATTTAGTAAGCAGCTAGGATGGATATAGATTAGACAAGGTGATGTAGGAATTCAGAAGACAGCATCTCTAGGAGTTTTTAAATAAGTGCATTGTTTATCTTATGGGAGGTTTCATTGTGTAAATCTGGTGGTTGAATATTATGTGATAAGTTCTTTTTCTGATCATTGAAAACAGATGTGAAATCAGGAACCAAAACAATTACTTTGATGTCTTGTAAGACTGACAAAGCTAATAACTTTAGTATAAAAGACAAGGTTATCCCTCAGGCTCTTTTGAGAAAAATGTGCTGTTTGTTCACAATTGTGCTGTAAAGACTCAGGGGTGGGAAATATGATGTTCTCTGGGGTTCCATGTTTGTTGTTTGGGGTTTTTTTCATATTTGAATATATAGACTGACTGACTCTACTAAAATAGTTCACATAACAGTTTGTGGCATCACACCTAAAGGATTTTACTGTTTTGTGCAATGGCTATGGATGTTACATTCCAGAGTGCACTTTATTCCTCCATATCTTCAGATGGCTCTTGCTGTAATCTGCAACTCTCCTGTACATGTCAGCAACTGCAGTGTAACCCAGGAACTGCACTCCCTGTTACTGGTGTGTGACTGCATTTGAAAAAGTGGAATGTATTTAGGGTTGCCTTTGTCCCCCGTGGATCCCCAGGGGCTGCGGGTGGATCTCTGCATCCCCCGTGGATCCCCAGGGGCTGCGGGTGGATCTCTGCATCCCCCGTGGATCCCCAGGGGCTGTGGGTGGATCTCTGCATCCCCCGTGGATCCCCAGGGGCTGCAGGGGCACAGCTGCTTCACCATTGCCATCACCACGGCCTGCAGAGGAATCTCGGCTCCGGTGCCTGGAGCACCTCCTGCCCCTCCTTCTTCACCGACCTTGGTGTCTCCATGTTGTTTCCCTCACATGTTCTCACCTCCTCCTCCTCTCTACAATTAAGACTGCCCCCACTTTGTTTTGATGTTCTTCTTAAATTTATCATCACAGAGGCGTTACCAACCTCTCTCATTGGCCCAGCTCTGGCCAGCAGCGTGTCCATGCTCAGAGCCATCAGGGATTGGCTCTGCTGGACATGGTGGAAGCTTCCAGCAGCTTCTCACAGAAGCCACCTCTGTGGCCACCCCACTACCAAAACCCAGGCCCTGCAAAACCAACACAATCATTTATGGCTTACTGGAAAAAAGTAACAAAAATAGAATGAGCATTAAGGACTAAGAGAAGAGTAAAAGGAAAGAGAGAAAGCTGAGAAAGGGGAGAGATGAAAGTTTACTTGGAATAAATACAGGTGTGTTGTTCAGTATTCTTTCAGCTGGGTGTAATGGGAGTGTTGTGACTGACCACAGAGGCTTTGATGGAGATCATGTCTGAGTGGGGAGAAAAAGAGGAAAAATATTGTCTAGGGGGTGGGATGGGGGATCAGCTCCAGCTGGAAAGTGCCAAGGCAATCAGTAGAGCTCAAAGTAAATTACAAGTGATGGGTGCTGAAGATACAAGGAGGGTTAAAGGATTTGCAGCCTTTCTTGCTGCCATTTATATTGGTGATTTTGGAACAGAGGGGAGATAAAAGGATGGGGCTAGAGCGTGGAAGCTGTTCTAGGCTCTACATCACCCTAGAGTATAAAAGGCCAGACATGTCTTTTCCTTTCCGCTGCTGCCCAGAAAGGAAATGTTGGAGCTGGATCTTTCTGCTCTAGACATAACACTGTGCTACTCTGGAACTGCCAAATACATGTAGTAAAGCAAATTATTATAAACCTTGTTGAATTTTATTTTGTCATCATTTGATGGCAAAAGATAAATTTTCAGTGTCATAAACAACTCATTTTTAATAATTAAGTAGACTGGACAAAACAGCTAAAACACAAAAATATTAAAATTCATTCAGTCTTTGCTCAAGCAGAATATCCAGTGAAGAGGGGAGTTCAGTAAGGATCGAGAGAGCAGTAAAAATGTCTTTACTTTAGCAAATTTGGTCTCTCTGAGAAGTAGCTAAAATATAAACTCAAACTATGGTTTTAATTGCCAGATATTTGCAGAATAAGGATAAATTCTGTAAGTACTCCTGCTGGAATAATGGATTCTTTCACCTCTTTTTTTTTAATGTAGAAACAAGAAATAGAAAAACTAGCCCATTTAGAATCAGAGATGCTTTACCTGCACACACCTAGGTTTTCTATGTATGCAGCAACTACTCTTTGAATTATGGGAGTACTTGCTGGTTTCTCATTACTTCTGTTATCTACTTAATTAACTAGTTGTGTCTCTTAGCTTGTTATAAACTTTTATTTTTTGTGGCAACAAAGGCAATTGCATTGAAGACTTAAGAGGCAAGCAGAGAATTTTTGTCACTCATGAAGGCAAGATTTGCCTTTGTAAACTGCAGGTATCAAAGCAGTTTTTCTATTCTGTTTGGACACACTGTGTAGTAACAGGGGGATAAGAGGCAGCTGTGCTTCAGACCACATGAGGTAATTTGCAGACACATTTTAATTGCCTTTTAGAGAGCATGAAGGAGTTCCAAATAGTCTAATGAGTTCCAGCAAACACCTGTGAAATGCTTTTAGCCCACCATGTAAAACAGAAATTAAGGAAGAAATAAAGCACAAATCTAGCATGTATGTTCTAATGGAGGTTAGGGAGAAAAAATAGATTTTCTTAAGTATTCACCACATTCCCTAAGACAGAAATAAAGAAGGCTGCAAACCATTCTGTATATTCATACCAACAAAAAGCTAAGGAGATGAATTTCAGGAAATGGTCTTTGTAGATCAGTTAATATATGAGCCTTAGGAGCAGAGGTTTGTTTGAGGTTGAATTATAAATGGTTTCAATGCATAAGTCTATTCTTAAGCATTATGTTGTAACTCAGCAAAGCAATTATGGCCTGTCTTAACTTCAAGTGTGAGGGTCTGTACCCACTTAAATCAGAGGTGTTCTGGAGTGCTTTTGCTCCTTTGGGGCTTAAAAATAGCAGTGGAATCTTATTGCAAAGATCCTGCAAATGAGGTAACATCAATTATATTTATGCCTATGTAGTGTTCTGTATACATGTATTTTTGTTGGAACTGTGGGTTGAAAACCTTTGATGATAATGCATTTGTTGTTTGTGTTCAATATTTTAACAGTTTAATGGAAATAGTACATGAAATCCTCAATGAAGTTGATTCTTTAGTTGGAGCCTTGAATAATGCGAGTTATTTATCCCTGTTATGCTTCAGCTATGTGAAATACAACTTATCACGCCATCAAGAGTGCCGTGAGATTTTGAATGCATAAAGATGAGGGATTTTGCCAAGTAGATTTTTCAAAGAAAAGTTCAGAAATTTTGAAATAATATTCCAAACCCTAAACAATAGTAAGTGTTATAGAAGGGAGAGATTGTGGACATTACGGTGTGGTGGCTTGTCTTTCAAAATCTATACTGGGACAATTTGCAGAAGGAAATTTTCTAAAAGTTTTTTCTTTGACGTGTAAAAAATGCCTAACAGTAGCTCCTTTTTGCCCCCAAGAAATCCAGCAAGCTAATGGAAGTTATATAAGTTGTACCTGAAACACACAGTAGAAGAATATCAATTTGACAGGAAAAAGTGAATGTTTAATATTTGGCATTTGATCGTTTGAACTTGCAAGTCTGGTTTGTGGCATGCAATAACGCTTTCTTCAGCCTCTCTGGAGATGTTACACTTCTCAAATGATGAGAACACTGAATGTTTAGTTTTTTAGAGAAAGGAAGGAAAGATTGCTGTTTGGATGACATGAGTGCAATGACAGTTCATCTCTAGAATAAGACATTGTGCTGTAAGGCTGCTGTATCATTACTTCCTTAGCAATGAAAAATTCCATTAAAAATAATCTCTATCACACACTTTGTCGTAACTTCTTCCTCCCTAGCAAGGACAAAACTCTTTAGGGTACATGAGTTGAAGGAAAATTTTTATATGTACAGTGCATGCTATTGCTTAGCAGAGATACCAAACTGAGGGAGAAAGTGTAGAATATCCATTCCTCTCTTTTGGTTAATACTTCAAGATAAATGCCCTCTGTTTTTCAGATGAAGTTCAGACATGAGTAGGAGATAAAGCAGTCCATTTTCCATTTCTGATGCAATAGAGGCAGACCTGAGGAAAAAAAGTCCCTGTCAAGTACAAATTATACAATGCCTTAGATCTGGAATTTTTAATTTAACTGTATAGTTTTTCTCCAGTTGTCCAAAGGGATACAATAGGTGGCATCAAGGAAGCACCAAGGCAGTGTTGAAGTGGTGTGAGTGTGGTCAGCCTGCTACAGGATTGGCAGTGTGGTGTCAGCAGCTGCCCAACACTGTCCCAGGGTGATCCTGAGCTCTTGGGATGGGTGACACAAGCACTGAATGAAGGACATTAATACTGAGCAGTGATTATCATTAAAGTTCCTGTTAAACAGCAACAAGCTGCAATACCAGGAATAATCTATCATGAAACCATAGAAACTGAAGGTGAGTCCCCACACCTCAGGTGTTGATACTTCCTGTAAAACTTAGAAAAGCCTCCCAAAAACATGTATTTCTTTCAGAAGTAAAATGCTACATGCTCTTTTGCATATAAAAAGGTCTCTAAGAGTGAGCAAGGCTTCTTATTTTTGTGGAAAGAGAACAAGATTTATATTGACCAATGGAGATGATTAAAAGTATAGAAGCCCTGTGGTCATAAAAAGGAATTGAAGAATAAGAAGTTTTTTAATTATATTGAATTCAAGCAATCTTAAAGTTAATAAAATTCTTTTAAAATGCTGGTTTTGAGATAATTTAATGCTTTATACTGAGTAACTTTTTTTGGACATTTTGAAAGGGAACAATTAATCTGAATAATTTAGATTATGTTTAATTTCAGTATTAAATATCTTTTACTTTAAAATTTTTAATAATTTTGGTTTACTTGTTAATATAATTGTTTATTTAATATTATGTGTCTTATTTTATAATACTTCCAAGTTATTCCTGCTCAGCATTTGAGTCTGTTGATAAAGTTGATTTAAACCTGATTTTCTATGGTGTTTGCAAAAATGCTGCCAATGATTTCATCATAAAATCCACACTGAGCAGTATGGTAGTTGCAAATAATAAAGTAACATGGTAGTAAAGATCTGGCCAAGAACATTGCATGTTATTGAAGTTAAGGCTTTGCAAGGTCTGTACTTTAAAAACAATAAACTTCACTAGAAACAGGCAGGGTTAACATTTTTATACTCATTCTATCCACATCCACCCCAGTTTCATTTTCCTTTCATTTTTATCTACTTAGTGTGTTCTTTTTTTCCTCTCCTCCCTTCCCTCTCTGTGCTTTGAACAGATTCTTGTGTATGAAGACTGTTCTCTCTGTTCTTGGTTAAAAATTGAGGAACTCTTATGAAAGATTCCTCTCTTTCAGCCAAGCATTCCTTTTGTTTACCCCCTCCTCCTCCTCCTCCTCAGGCAGGTTTGAACATCTTTCTCTAGATTTTGTAAAGCATCAGAGCACACTTTGCTCCAGCCATACATCTTTATATCTCCAAGAATTTTCTCCTCTTGCTCTTATGTACTTTTTAAAGGGCTAAACACTGCAAGAACATTAAAGACCAGTAAAACCATTATTCAGAATTTCATTATATGAGTACTGGAGATAGGCAGGTTTGGGAGGCAGTTAGACTCTGCTTGGTTTTATTACTTAAATAAATACATATTTTTATTTCCTAGTATCATTTAGAAATGAGTGTTTTATCTCATTATCATCATAAATACACTGCAGCATTACCAAGCACCATTCAAAAACATTACCTCCCCTTGATAATGGCATTACCACTTTTGAGGATAGCCTAAGGAGTTCCCTGCAGCTGAAATGTGCTGGAATTCTAAGGAAAGCTTTACTTTGGTCTGTGTTTGCCTGCAAATCCTCCTTGTATATGGTGACTTTTGAATTGTTTTCTTTAAGCTGTCCATGCTCAATAGTTGGATAGTCCTAAAGAGATTTAAAGGCTTTTTAAACAAAAACAGTTGATATCTCCTAGTCATGTTTGTGAATAAAAATACGAAGTTTATTTTGAAACTTAAGCTTTCCTTTAGTTTTTCTCTGAAATTACAGTAGAATCTCTGTCAAGATTACAGTACTCTGTAACAGAAAGATCGTCCTAATTTCAGAAAGAGGTTGTCAGTGCTGACTCTCTAGAGTCCGTGGACTGTGAAATTCAGTCAGGAAAAAACTCTAAGCTGATACACATTTGATAGGTATTGCCCAGGCTGAAGAATTGCTGTCCTGTGCTGGGAGCCTGGTTCAGCAATTCTTGCTCTGGTCCTGCCAAGTAGCAGATCTACCTGTTCTGCTGCTCAGGGGCCAGGGAAAGGAGAGATTCTTTGGGAGGGGGAGTACTTTTCTGTTAAAGTAGGACCAGAAGAAAGAAAAACTCACCATCCAGAAAGCCCAGTAGAACCTTAAGAAATCAAGTTTAAGGAAAAGTAATCAAGGATCAAGAAAAAAAGCTTTAAAATACTTTATATTTATTTGCCAAAATTCATGGCAGCAAAGGATTTGTAGCATTAGGGTCTTACGAATATTTATGTCATTGTAGGGTGCAGAGAGTGGACAAATAGATGGAAAAACATAATGAAAAGTGGTAGCCTGTTTTTATTCCATGTACTTATGTGCAGTTGCTACTGATGGGTGCACAAAGCCAGAGGTGGGAAGAGAGGGAGGAGATGTTAAACCATCTAATAGTGAAGTTTAGGTTGATCTAAACACAGCATGCTTTATATATGCATCCTTAAACAGGATAGAAATATTTTTGTGTAGCAGTGCATAATTGCAAATAGTTGTAGCACTGTCCAGAAGTTTGTATATCTCCAAAGAGGGTACATGAAAATCCATGTTAGAATCAAAATTATATCATTCCTCCTGAAATTTCTGATTGTGGTAAACTTAGAAAAATCTGTTACTTGTTATGAAGATGCCTTGCTTTTCCATTTGCTCCTTTATTGTGCCCTACCTACTACGGAGTTGCCCCAAAAGAAATATTAAAGGAGTGTAGTAGGGAAGAGGAAAGAAAGGATTTGTCCTGCTTTGTTAAGGCATGTTCTCTCTTTGGATTCCCTCCGGCTAGAATGGATTATTCTTTCCAGGGTTAAAGCCTGGCATCAAAGAAGAGCCTGTGTCCATAGTAAAGATGGGGGAACTGAGTGAATTGAGTAAATGACTGCCCAGGGTGTCGTAGAAATCTGACAGTTTGGCAAAGACTTAAGAGAGGGAGAAAGGCAGAAAATGAACAGAAGCCATCTGCTGCCCTTTGCCATGGATGAAACAAAGTGGTGCAAGCGATAACCATCCTTGCTGGCCTTTGCCTGCTCATACCTTTTGTCTCCCTAATTTATATTTATATTTTTGAGTAATGAGTAAATAACATTTTTCCCTGAAGATCCATGTCACTGCAAACCCACCACAGGCTCCTGGGAGGATACCCTCACGGATGCCAAACCCTGACTGGAAGTTGTTGTCACAGACACTGTGGGGAACTTCCTACAGGTGCCAAAACCCCAACTGAGACACTGTCACTGACATGACTGGAAACCAGACAGGTGTATTCCTGAATCAGAGAGGGCTTGGATCAGACAGACCTCTGCTGAGCACAGGACGTGAAGCCAAGTGTCAGAAGTACACTAAAATGGAACCAGGGAGAGAGGGGCAGATGAGAGAAAAGCTGCTGTTATACTGCCAGTCTTAATTAGGAAAAGGATATAAATATGAATTACTCTTCATCATCTTAAGTAAAGAGTTCAATCATCTGACTTTTTGAAAAAGTAACATGTTTTTCTATTAAAATCTATTTCTATTACAAATATATATTATATTCATGACAAAAATTTAGGATGTGAACATTCTGCCTTTATATTTTTTGTTTAAATATGCTGTCACTCAGAACAAAGTAAATATTATTAAATGCTCTTAGAGCAGAGTAAATTTAGAGCAAATGTTTAGAGACATTTCATGTTTTTATCATGACTGATTTTTACCTCTACATGAAATGTTAAGAGTTCTAGTACATCTCTGACACAAAGCAAGGTGAGTTTTATTTTAATCAAGGTAGAAAATTTGCGCTTTCTCGCTTACAGGGATAATATTGTAAAAAGTTTGTGAAAATAGGTTGCTGTAGTGTTTGAATTGGAGTCAGACCTCTGCTGCTTCCCCCATCAGACGTTTGGATGTATCATTAAGAATTTATGAATAATTAAGCCAAACCAAAATATCATCTTACACTGTCCTAAATATGAGCCTCCTACTTGTACGGTCTTTATTTGTATAAAATTAGCTGTCCACATATAGTCCTCTACCCACCATTGATTACCTAATTACACAATCACTCCATCAGTAAATCAGCACAACATCTGTGACCCTCCATGTCACTGCAGTAGCCCCTGTGATTCCCCAGGAGCTTTGCTGAGGCGGTTCTGCTGACATAATATATTCATTATCCATTAGATCTGGCACACGCTCTGCAGTGCTCAATTACAATACAATCGAGCGCAGGGCCCGGTGTCAGCCCATGTAATGACTTTCTGATTATCTGTCTTTAAATGATGAATGAAATGAAAATGTACTATTCAAACCCAAGGAAGATTGCTAAAGATGCTAAATGAAAATTTTACATACACGCTTTATGGAAAGAGGGATGAGGTTAGAGGGCAAGGGTTTGCCTCACATTCAGAAATAAAAGGTAGAAATCTTTTCTTAGGCCACTATAAAACCATCCCGTGAAACAGTGCTGCCTTTAAAGGTGTGGTTTTGTGCCCATGTATTTTTTGACCATCTCAGATGTTTTCAGTCTCACAGTAATTCATTGGAAGGATTTAAATTTCAATAGTTTTTTACAACTTCATATTTTCCCTTTTCGTTGGAGAGACTTAATTGCTAGGGTTAACTCTGTATATAAGAACATTTCTTTAGATAAAATTTATTATAATGAAGATCTGTAATAAGGATTCACTTCCAACTTATTTTTTAATTTTATAAGTTATGGGAAGAAATGCTCTGCATTGTTGCACTTTAAAATACCTTTCTATGTGGAACTCAGAATTTTATAGCTTATTCTTAAATACATGATTGGGAGCAACAGACCTGGCCTCCATTTTATCTTCAGATAACAAGATAAAAGATGTTCATCTTTTATGATGAACATCTGTAATGCTGTGCAAAGATGTAAAACCTGAGATAACCAATAATGTAGATCACTGCCAGATGTGGTTCCTTACATAATTTCTTAAAAACTCAACTTCAAACAGCGTGTAACCAAGTCTTGAAGAGTAGGCTGTTATCTCATAGAGTAAACACCACATACCAGTATGGGAAATAATATTGTAACTGAACAGTATCCCTCTAAACAAACTAGAGCAAAATGAGAGGTATCTGTATATTCCAGGACTATAAATAGATGGGAGATTTGTAAGCAATCTTCTGTTCAAACAATTATGGAGCAGATGTTTGATGGTACTGTCGTTTCTGTCTCTGTTTACATCTTCAGTTGTTTTGGTTATAACTGAAAATCTCATAAAGCCACATGTTGGAGTGCTCTTTGACTCTTACTTAAATTAGAGCTTCCCATTTTATACCCTTAAGTTGAATACTTCATGTTTTTGAGTGGTGTGGGAGATTGATGGGAAATACAGTTCTCTTTTTTCAACCACAGTATGACCACTGGAAGGGTTAATTTTTTGCCAGAATACCATGGAACTTATTTAAAACTTTTCAACCACATCCAGATACATTTATCAGCATCCTGATATCTTCACTCTAGTAGTACATTTAATACAAAATTATTTTCGCCTGACACACACTGTGGACAAATTAATTTTGCTCCTTGTAAATCTTGTGTGCACATTCTAAGTATACACTATGTGAGCAATAAATACAATTGCAATACACAAGTTTATGATGTGCAAAAACAAAGAAAAGCAGTGGCAACCCTCTGGAGTTGGTAACAACGTCCAGTTCAGTTATAAAACTTGATGCTGTACAGCAGCTGAAATAAATTTGGATTTAGAAATATCATCTGTTTGGAGAGCTTGAGGGAAGGAATCAAAAGAAATGGTGTGTAGCTCACTGGTTCTTCATGATTTTTGACAAATTTATGATTAAATTCCAGATGGAAATGAATTTGGGTTGAAAGTGGCATCACTAACTGAAAAACTGCCCAAAGATTTCACTGCACTCAGGTGTGTATTTGGGGTTGAGTCAGCCCATTCCAGAAGCAGAAGCATTGTAAAGATTTGTAGCCCCTTAAGAGCTTGGAACCTTCTATTTTCCCCAGGCCCCAGGGTCTCATTTTGAGTAGGTGTTCAATAATAAGCTTTCTGATAAAATACAGAGAAATATGCCAAGATAACATGAGGTAGAGAGATGGTGTCAACAGAAAAAGAGACATTCATCCCTTACAAATACATTAGTTTAATCTAAACCAAGGGACAGAGTTGCTCTGGGCTGGTCTCAGGAATCCAGATTGATAATACACCCTCATGAAAGGGAATTGTGGAATCTATTAAATAGAAAGAGGAGACCTCCTGCTGAAATAACTTTAACAAATACATTACTACTTTTCATACTGTTCATACTATTTTCATCATCATCATAGGACCCTCCTATGCCTCGCTTATTTTAGCTTCTAAGAAACCAAGGGCTGATTTTTTTGGAAGTCAGTAAATTCTTTCAGTTGAATAATACTTTGTCAGATGGCAAAAGAACTGTCCACAGTCAAACTTTTATTTTGAATGATAAAGATGTTTCCACCAAATTTAGTTATAGTACAGTCCTGTCCCCCATTAAAAAAAATTTGAAAAATTAAAATTCCCATGATTTAATATTTTTACTTGGTTGTAGAACCCAAAACGTATAAAAGGCTAAAATGTCTGACAAGTAATTCTTGTTTTCTTCATTTAATTTTCTCCACTCTTTCCTCATTGGATATAATCCCCAGCAGCTCTGGAGATTTGTAGTATCAGGTAACAAAGCTGGGATAATGCAGCAGAGCGCAAACCCTAGGCTGTTCCTTAAAAAGAGGATAGAGATGACCTCTGGAAGAATAATGCAATTTAGTGCTGCTCCACTGGATTTACTCCTGTTTGTGCTTGTTAGCATTAGAAGGCAAAGAGCCAGATAGCAAGGAGGAAAAAAAAAAAGTGTGAGGAAAGTCAAATAAAGGTAAATGCTCAGGAAGGTTGTAGTAATTTTAAGACCTTTCTTATTAGACTAGAAAATCTGCAAGTTTACAAATTAATTGGCATAAATACACATAGTAAAATAATTATGAATTATAATTATATTTAAGGCTAATTACAGTATCTCTTTCTTCTGTAAATCAGGTGCTGATCTTCTGTAAATAACTCTGGAGAAATCTCATGAACAATATATAGTTAGTATTTGTTAATATTTTAATGTTAGACAATTAGAATACAGATGAGAAGGATGTCATTCCCAGTAACTTTTTTTCCTCACTTTTTTCTTTCTTTCTCCCTTTCCATTTCACACTGGAGCTTTTCCTGACTGGGACAAAGGGCTCTCCCAGGATGCCAGTCCCTCTGGTTGCTGTGCCAGTGTCCAGCCAGTGAGATGCTGGATACGCAAATTCCATGGAGAGAACTGAGGAAATTTCTCATACACGGAAATTTCTCTGTCAAGCCCAAGGGCTCTGGAGTGATGGGGAGTGAATGGAGTACAGACTGAAGCAGGACTTTCCTGCCCTCCAGGTCCTGACTCTGTACCCACCAAAGAGCTCAAGATGTCGCCTTTGTTTTAAAGGAAGCCGTCTAATGCTTGGATTTATCCTAGCCTGGAATACAACTCCCCTTGGGCTTGGAATTACCTCAAGTGATTTACAGCTCGTGCTGAAAGGCTCCATTATATTCCCAGGCTTTGTTAGTGGAGTGGGCTGGATGATTTAGGATGGAGGCTATCAGAGGTTATTGTGTTGTCTGGATAACGTGAGGAGATTTCTGCTTGTGTTTCCCACTCATGTAGTTTTCTCAGCCTTTTATCTGCAAGGCATATAGACTGAGCTTTCAGGAAAGAAAGAAAAGGGAAATCCATTGTGGCAACCTGTTAGAAATGAGAGTAATCTTTCAGTGGTCAGTTGTTATTTGCCTCCCTTTTGTTTAACCAGGCACACACAGAAATATACTGCAGGTGTGTACATATATATATGTGTGTATGTGTATGTATATATTTAATCACCTCATGGCCACCTTCTGACATCTTCTGGCATGTGATGCTGTGCAGATAGTGAGGCTGAGAAACATAGCCTCCAAGGGCAGTCTGGAAAGCTTAAGACATCTGCTTTCCATGATATCAACTACAGCTGCTCAAAGATGCCGGGGTCTGAAAAGAGTTTTTAGTCTCCCATGAGTAGCTGGAACATGTGTTGATGCATTTCAGTGGTATTGGACATCATCTGCTAGCCCTATTATTCACTTGCTAGTGATTAAAAAAATATTTATACAAGTAAAAGCTACAACTGTAAGGCTTTTCCCTGATCTTTGATAGAATAGTGATGTGCACATTGCTGGTCTATGTGTGTGGGCACATTTGAGAAACTCAGAAAAATGCAAAGGCGCCTGCCAAAGGAGTTGTAAGCTTCTGCTAAAATACATACTGATGATGCTGGGAAACAAACAGGCTTTTAACTAGAAAACTTGCTTTGCTACTAACTGGAAATGGAGTTTCAAGTCTCTTAGTAAAAATAACTTTTTAATCTCAAGCCTCTTACAGTATTGAACAGTAATTTAAATACTCAACATCTGGAAGGCCAATGTTTCTGTGAGCTATGTGGGGTTTGTGTGAATGTCTGTTAGTGGTTAATAGTTGTTCTCAGCAACCAGCACATTTCAAAGCCAGGTTTAAGACATTGGGCAAGCGAGTCCAACCTTTCCTCTCGCTTTCATATTTGATCACTGTTTTCCTGCAGATAAATGACAAGGACAGGGGGGCCAAATAAAGTTTTCTGGTTTCAGTTATGATCTTTTAGAACAATGCCTTATAATTTGATAAACACAGAAGGCATAACATGCCTCAAGAGCTTAAGAAATAAAGCTGGGTTCCTGTTTTAAGAGTAGCAGAGATTCCAGCCTCTCTCGGTTGTCAGGTTTTGATTGACAGTGATTTTCCTACAGTTATCCCCTGCTTCAAAATACCATGGGAAGGATATTATGCATTCCCAACCTGTCAGCTTTGGCTGCCTTACAGAGTGTTCAATTATGCTCTAATCGAATAGCTGCCCAGTGTAGGCCACATAATGACTTCCTGATTATCTGACTTTAAATGATAAATGAAATGAATATGTAACATTCTTTTCAAACACAGGATAGTCACTGAGCCAAATGAAAACTGATTTTGTGCCCTTTTGTCTGAAAAAAAAGAATTATATTTTATTGTAATTCCATTCAACAGTTGTTCTGTTGCTTGTTTTGCCTTCATTAAGATAAACAGGGAATGAGTTATCTAGGAAAATGCTGGTCTTTTTGTTTTCAAACAGATGCTGAAGGTGCTAAACACTGTTTAGATTGTTCTCCTTCCTCTCTTTACATTGACTTTTTATAAAGAGCAAGGTCAGATTGATATGATCAGTTCCTTTTGGGAATATTTCAATACTTGCTGGCACTGCAACAAGTCTGTTTGGAGTAATGTTGTATAGACAACATTAAGGTCTGCATAAATTATTTAGTGGCAATAGTGCTAGATGTTTTTCATTTCCAGTTTGTGGTATTAGTACCAAGCAACCAACACAGCATCTGAAATCAAATAAACCTCTACCACCTCGATGAGATAGCACACATTTATTATGCTGAAGTCAAAGGCTTGTCAGGGAGGTTCTTCAGCCCCTTTAGCCAGCAGCCCATGATGGGCAGTTTTCTGAAGCACTTCAGCTTAGTTTTAGATATGATTGATTGTGCCAAAGTCACTTGTATAAAGTTGCCTTGATACAAAGACTTAATATAAAGCAGCCACTGAGTTTTGAACACAGTCTGATACTTGGGGCTTCTATACCACTAGGAACAGCATGTGATCTAACAGGTGAAAAAAAATGCTTGTGTGAAGTTGAGCTCATTTTGAACTTTTTTAATTGGCTAAAGCAATGGCAGCCCAGGCCCAGCTCCTTGATGAAAGATGCACTTTGACCCCATTCTGAGCAATCCATCCCTAAGATCAGCTCCCAAACTCTCATTCTTTCTGATTTTCAGCCTAATGTGAAGATGCAATAGCCATGTAAAATTCTCCAACTTGGCTGCAGCAGAACTGTCTTTTCAGTGTAATAATTTTACCATTATTGTTCTTATCAGGCAGATCATGCCTGGGAGTAAGATCTCAAGGACCACTTAATTCTTGAAAATGCTCTAGTGATTGAAATATTTGAGAGAAACAACCCCTCTTCATAGGGCAGCATTTTGGGAATGACCCTTTCCCTCAGAACGAAATCCCTGTTATGTAATGGAGAGGTTGACAATGATCCAGTCATGACTGTGTGTTGGAGCACATCATGTGCCTCTGTGGCAGAGCAGGTGACAGAGGGAGGCTGAACACCCTCCTCACCTGCTGGGATTTCAATCCCAGGTGCCAGGCACGTCCCATCAGGCTGACCTGAGCAGGAGGTGATTCCTGCAAACCAGCAGGTCTACTTCTGAAATATCTGCTGTATGTTTATATTGCTACCACAAGAACTGCCACAGTTTGCATTTCAGTAGGTAATGTTTGCATACTGCATGCTTTAAAATATTGCAACACAGTTCTTGCATTATTGCATCTTTGTACCATGAGAGGAGCTGTGGCTCGAGGAGGAGTGCGTACTGGGAGAGAAGAACTTAGGGACCATGTCCGTAGCGCTCTGAGAGCCTGTAAGAAGAGAGTGAGGCAGAAGAATCTGGTCGTCAGAGAGTCTGTGGGTGTTGGCAACAACTTCATCAAGTCAGCAGCCTGCCAATAAGAGATGATAGTCCAGCTCAGTTTAACTTGATGTAGCAAAAATATCTTCCTGTTTTATACAGCCCTGTTAGAGCGTGCAAAGTTAATTCAGCTTTAGACTCAGCTATATTCCTCTAATTTTACCCAGTTACTCTCCATACTCCATTTCTAGGGGCTGGTAGTACATTTTACAAAATATGAGAATTGAATTATCTAAAGAAAACTATTTAAGGTTTGAAAACAAACCTTGTGTCTTAGTAGGTTGTGATTCAGGAGATCAGAACTCTTGTTGTAGTATTTTCTCCTGTAAAAGAAACAAAATGACTTGAAAGGGACTAAAGTGATTTTATTTTAGGTATAAAATAACATCTATTTTGAAATGAAATAAGTAATTCCTGGTTTCTGGAAATACATGGGGTTCCTAATTAAACTTCTTGGGGCTACATTATGACAGTACTTCTAGCTACTGCTTCACAGTTGGAACACACGACACAGGTGAAACTAAGGGGTACCTGAGCTCTTGCACAGTTAAAGTACTTTCAGCTGCCCAAGTTGACTTGATTTTGTACTGCTGTGTTTGTGATTCTTTAAATTAGCTACAGCTGAGCTGGCTGCAGCTAATGAATCGCTGCTGTGAGCGTTGTTATTTCCTTAGTAGATCCGAAGCGAGATGGAGGATATTTCTGGGTTTTGATCAGGTAAGGTAGTATTTATACATAGAACAAACAAAATTTAATTAACTAAAGTGTTTCTTTCCTTTTTATTTTCTTCTAGTTTATCTTTTGTGGTTTTTCTGCACTAATTGTTATTACGCCAAACTGAAGTAATTATAGTGTGCCTGTACTGGTACAGTGACAATTCTGAGTTACAATGCAGGCAGAGTAGTTCACTGTTCCTAGCCCCTGCACTCTGCCCTTCAGTACAGTCAGCTGTCTGAGTATTTGCCCTTGTTGTTTGGGGTTTTGTTGTTGTTTTCTGTCCTTTTCTACACTTTTGTGTGTAGCTGCTGTGTTCATTTTAGCAGTGCTTGAGCTGCTTAATTAGAAGTGATGTCTGAATGCCACACTCATACAGACACGCTTTCTCTTACTCTCTGGAATTTAGTAAAGAAGACATATATATAGTTTAAAAGGTATTTTGAAAAACTAAATAATGTGAAATTAAGAATAGAGGAAGCTAATTCACTTGTTTCTTAGTTCATCTCTTGTAAATACGTAGAGCATTCTTAGAGCAAGAAAGGCTATAAATACAATTCTGAACATTTTGTTTATTAAACAGATGAGAATAGGATATCAATCAAAAATGCATTCTGTCTCTCTTCAAAAGTTCTTGTGGGAAGAATGTGCCAATATATTTTGTCATGCTTTATGAAGTATTCTATTCCCTCTCTTTTTCTTTGTTTCCTCCCTGTGTTTAGTCACGCAGCCTCATGAACAGGTATTGCTGGTTATCTCTTAAAGAGGCAAATCCAGCTAAATTAAATCTTTCTGTTCTGAACTCAGGCAATATAATATGTTTTATAAAATGTCCAGTTTTGGACCTAAAGTAGAACATAAAATAGAAAGAAGGGTAAAAGGTGGTGGCAGAAACACCCAGAACAGTCTATCTTCCCCAATTCTGCAGTATGAAAATCTCAGATCAGCATGGTCTTATCCTTCTTAGTTGTGTAACATTTTATTGGGCCCTAGAAAGGCTAAGTGAAGATGGCATGCAAACAGTTCATCAAGACCAGTATGAACACAAAACCAGATTTTTTTTTCTGAACCTGTAATAGATCAGTATGTGCTCTGATAATGTTAGTCAGGTAGGCAACCTAAGATAAATTTTTCATTTTTGAAGTTTGATGTCACAGGAAGCACAGTTGGTGCAGACAGAACAGAATGGAAACATCTGTAAAGGAAAAGATGCCCTGTTGTTAATTCCCCAGAATGAAGGTGTATTGCTCCTTGATTATCAACAGTGAGAGATCAGAGATGATGGTTCTTTTAAGAGGATAGTTGCGCTTTTATTGACTCTCTGAATTTGGATGAGTTAAATTAAATATATAACTTAGGATTGTGTCTGTGTGGAGGACTCAGGAATATTGCTGGGGTATGTGGCATAATGACTGATAGAGCTGTGTTGGCAAGTTGTGCATTTCTAATTGTATCAAGATTGTTTCCTGTCAGGTTCAATTACTCCATGGAAAATTCAGGCATGAGCAGGAGTCCTGCGAGCTCACAGCAGCGCTCCTTGAAGGCTCGGAACTGACCTGCAGCAGCTTTCCCAGCAGTTAGCAGTTGTTTCATTTTTCACATTTGGCTTTTTTTTTTTTTTTCCTCGTAGTATTGGTTACTCTGTAGCAACATGAAATTATTGATTAGTGTTTGTGTGGTTGGTCCACCAAGTCCTGGGCATCCAGAGGGAGATTTTGGAAATCGTGTGTTGGTAATCTGGAAGCACAGGAGGCAGTGCAGCATATGGAATAATGGGCAGGTTTTGAGGAATTTATTCTTGTGAAAGGAAAAAAAAAAAAAACAGAAAAACCCAGGGGTGTCCTTGAGTCTTGATGCACATGGTATACACAGGTTTGGTGGTTTTAAAAAGAAACCCAGCATGTCTCCTCTCCCAGGCCCCTCTGGGATGTGGGGCAGTCTCTGGGGTGGTACCCACAGCACCTCCCCCTGCGTTCCCTGGAAAGAACACACCAGCACGGGGACATTTGCTGGTGTTGTCGTTCTGGGGTACAGAATGGGCTGGATGGCCGTGAGGGCAGCAGCAACAAACATGACATTTCGGTTCAGTGATGTGAACTCTGGGGTTTGTGCTTGAGGATCATGAGATTGCCCTGTGAGTTTGGAGCTCATCAGCTGGACACAGGGCACAGGGCACAGGGGCTGCTCTGGGGGCTGCTCCCCACCACAGCAACCTGCCCAGGATGTGCAGCTGGCAGAGGATCTGCTGTACACAGGGAAGTGTTAAAATGACCTTGCACTGGAGTAGTGTTTAAAATCTGCTCTTTCATGTTAAACAAATGGAGGGGGGGAAAGGATGGGTCAGATGCTGTACAATGACAATTAGGATAATGGGTAACCTGTCATGTAAATGAGTCTAAAAGGCCTTTAATCATTGGGCCCGCAGGAGAAAGGATCTGAATTTATAACTACTTGTTATAAATGCATTAAGAATAAATACTGGGAAAGGGAAAAGGACTGTTTAACCTGAAGGAAAATGTGGATAAAAATCTTGGAAGGACCATCTGGCCATGATCAAAGTGGATCTGTCCAGCTTACCAGGGAGTGAGATTTGCCTTTGAAAAGTTCCATGGGGTCAGCAGAACTGACTTATTTCAAGGCAGAGTGATGGCAGTTGGCAAAGACTGTAAGAATGGGGGTAATTGCAGTAGCAAAGGATTGTTCAGTTATCCAGAATATTTTCCAGACTGTTTCATCTTTTCCCTTATAAAGGATGCATCTAAGTCAAGACATTCTACCTCCTTTCACAAAACAGAAGTGTAGCCTTGCAGAATTAAATGTGGTGGGAGAGTAGTGGATGGCATCTTTGGGGGCAGAGAGGGGCTATAAATAATCATTACTGCCTTGTGAAGCTCAAAAGACTTAAGAAAGAAGAGTGAGCTGAAATATTTACTTTTTTCTTGTTCAGTCCTGCCAATGTTGACATTTGACATGAGGTAGGGGAAGGGCTGTGACTGAAACATAATGATTATAAGCAGCAGCAAAATATATTTCATTGCACAACAATCTTGAATGTGGATTTTCTCATCATGTGTTAGTGGTACTCTAACTACTGAGAATCAGTAGGACAGCCACTGGACACTGTTTTTAAAGATGAAAGTATGGCTTAATGAAGTTTTTTGTTGTAGAAATTTTATCTGAAGCCAGTACCAGTCAGCATTGCATTTACCTTGTAGTAAACACAGTTATACACCTTGTCACCTTTTCACACTAACACATCACTTACCTGTACTCAAGTCTGCTTGTGCTCTATGTAGAGAGCATCTTTTAGATCAAATCAAATTATTTTTCTTTTTTCTGATGGTCATTTGAAAAATGTGTATTCAAGAATACATTTTTGATCAAAATGCTGTACATAATAATTATTCTTGGAAGCAATTTGTCCAGGAAGACCCACAAGCTATGATGCAGCTGCATCAGTAGTTGACATTCTTTTAATGTGTTTCAAATCATCCATGAAAAATGCTCTATTTAAAAATCAAAGAGAAGATATGGTTATTCTTATGTGGGATATAAAAGTATCCGAGTAACATAGAGTTAATGCTGACATTAAAAAAAAAAAATCCTGGAATTTTCAACCATGTATGCTTCTGTATCCTGTGTGACTTAGCAAAGTTTGAGGGCTCTGGCTATTTCATTACAAACTTCTGTTTGGATTATTGGGAATGAAAACCAATTAAAGCAGGAAATGCAGCTGGGCTATAGATATTGAAGACTTTCTAGGCAACCAAAAGTAAATCTTCCAAAGCTAAATATATACAGTTTACCCTAAAGACATTTCTTCAGAGAATGGGATGTCATCTTGCAGTCCTTTATAATATATATACTAAGAAAAAAGCCAGAGTATTCAAACACACAGAAAAGAACCCCAAAAGTCACTGTAGTTGCTGAATTTCAGATTAGGACAAAGGGAAGTGTTAAGTGAACAAAGCCATTTGGTGTTTGTTTTCTTAAGCAAGTGGTAGCAATGTACAGGTAGATTGTACAAAGGAGGTCTGAGCTTTGTGCTGTGTGCCTGCAGATTTCAGAACAGGAGATGTGATTTAACACTGAAATATTTTCATACCTGCTCCTTCCAACCCTCCAGCCCCTGCCCCCTCTCCTTTTCTGGATGTACGTGATAAATGACAGATTCTCTCCGATGACATTCCTGTGGTACTCCAAAATAATTCTGCAGACATGGTAAAAGCTTTTAGAGACTGTAAAACTGATTATCTCTTCTGTAGCTCTTTTCATCTTCAAAGCACTTACCAACATTAACTAATTAATCCTCACAGCATCCCTCTGAATTAGATATCATTGCCATTATACAGATGGAGGAATTGAAGCAAACACTTTGTGAGTAGCTCCTGATCACCGAGACAGTTTGTGACAGGGATGGAATTAGAATGCCCAGACTTGTATGTTCAGGTTCTCTGGCCAAACTGCCCCACCATTCCTCTCTCGAGAAATGTACCTATAGGGACTGGTTATATAGTTTCTGTTAAAGAAACCCTGTTAGGAATGGTTTTGATGGGAAATTTATTTAGTGTCAGACAGACTATTATCTTTTAAAATCTGTCTTCTGCAATATTTTCTGGCTGGTCCAAGTTTGTCAAAAGATAAATCTCTCCTGTAGGATCACCGTCTGCTGACTGCAAAGTTCAAAATTAGAGATCAAGCAATTGTGATGTTTAGGCAGGGAGCAGAAACTGGAAAACAAGCCTCATTCCTCTAGTCTGAATTTAGTGTCCTGTTTATCAGACTACTTAGTGTCATACAATTGAGCTTAAAAATGTGCAAATTTACCCTGTTGCTGTAATGAAATAATCTACACACTAGGAGGCTGAAGTTTTGAAAGTCCAGAGGACAGACAGAAGTTCCAGGTGTGGTTGAGAACTCTCCCATCTCCTTTAGGGATGTGGTTTTTAACTATCTCAGAGGCTGCTGGGCACTTGGCTGCGTTTCTTTGATGTCTGTGGCAGTGCTTGCCATTTGAGGGACTGTTTGCCAGAGTAGCTCCTTAGCTGAAGAGCAAGTGCAGGGATTGGTGAGCACATGTTGGAGTTGCTGGTGCCACGGCTTCAGCTTTCACTGCTGAGTGTGACGGCTGTAGCTGGTCCTCAGCAGGGTGAGGGGGATTTTCTGCTCCTGTGTGAGCAAAGGAAGCTGCTCTGAGCAGGGCAGGGTGGGAGCTCAGGTGCTGTCAGTAAAAAATGCTCGAAGTTCAGCAGACATGCTCTTAAATTAATATTTAACCAGATTATTACATTTTGTCTGCTTCATTAATTTTTTATTAATTTAGGAAAATGATGTTGATGGAAGTAATATTGACAGGGTGTGTTGTTCTGTTTTGGATGCTGGGTTTTTTTTAATATCTTCTGGTAAATGGAAACTTGTCTTATGAGCACAAGCCATCTAACAAGCCGTATGGGGCAAATGCTCTAATAAGACAGCAATTATTAGGGCATGATGCATTAATGTTTTATATTGTTCATAACTCAGCTTTAAGAGATTAATAATGGAGATGTGAGGGGAATGCTGTCTTAAGTGTTTATGATTATGTTAATATTAAGACATAGTGTAGGAGAGGAAATTGCTTTCAGGTAGTTACTCTTACTGTTTGTAGAGAGAGTATTGTGAGGGAAATGTTCTTTCTAATTCTTCCAATAATTCTTAAGCAGTTCTACTGAACTGAAGTTACAGGAGCAACCCTCCATGACTAGAAATCTATGAGAACCTCTTGTACCTTAACTTTCTTAAAGAATAATTCTAAAGTTGCCAGAGCTGAAACTCTTTACCCCCAAATTACTGGGGAGTAAGATTTCCAGAACTTTAATTAATTTTTGAATTTTCACAGTTTTTTCTTCTATGCCTGAAACAAATCCTAATGGCTCAGAACTCTTTTATGATCTGACCCATGCATTTGGCCCATGCACTCAGATTAGCAAAGCCACTTATAGATAAACAGCTGTCCTTTCAAAAGGCAGAAAATAATGCTTGGAAAGTTTGCAGGTAGTATTTAATCACAAGGATAGGGTGAACAAATGTAGTAAGGAGAGAGGAAAAAAAAAAGAGATGAGTGAAATTTTGTAAAGCTGTTTAGTTGTGTGCATAAAAAAATTCTGAATGCAGATATTATTTCTTACCTCTTTTTTCAATATTAAGCAACTGCTCAGTATTCTCCTTTCTTCAAAAAGTCACTGAAACAAAAGTACCTTTTGTAGGAGATGAGAATTCTTTGCTTTGTATTAGGAACCAACACTCTTCAAAGTGGTGGTTGTGTTATTTTGTCACTGCAGGTAGAATGCAAATGTGGTATTCACACTTTTATGGAGTAATTCTGTTACTTCTCTTCTGTCACAGAATAAATGTGGCTGTGTGGTCTTCACTTGGCTCCATTCTTCTGTGTTGAACTTTTGCTCTCTGCCCCTTCTCTTCAAGTCTTTATCATATTTTCTAATCAGAACCTAAACCCTGTGGCAGTTGAGTGGAGCTTATGAGATGCTGAAGTGAGATAGAAGTTAAGCAACAGGAGTTCACTTACGCAGAATTGCTCCTACACCCAGCACACCACAAACTTCTTTGTGTCTCCCTCCTGCTCTCGAGTGCCTGCACGGGGACTGTCACTGCTTCCACCCAGTGTGTGAAACACACCACTGTTTATCACAGCCCAGCAGGCAGGATACAGAGATTTTCAAACACCACTACTGCACCTTTATCTCACTGGCACTAATATTATCCCCTGCCAAAACAGATATGATATATTGAAGTATCTGTAACTGTTACAGGATCTCTGCATATTTCTTGAATTTAGCCTGCAGCGAGTCTGTCATCCATGGCGATCCCGATGTTGCAAGAAGCAGCTTAAAAATATCATCAGGGCATTGGTACTGACTTAAAAGCAGCGGCACTACTGACCTGTGAATTGAGACATGTCCGTTAAAACAGGCTGCCTGCTTTTCTTATTTCCCTACTGCTGCTTTATGTGCTAGTACTAGTCTCCTGTCCTGTTTGCAACCCTCTGTCAGATAGAGGTGGGGTACAGACCATAGCCACAAAATAGCTAGAATCATAGCTAGGGTTCAAGGTTATCTAATTTTTCAACAGTTAACAATAGTTAAGAAAATAGGTTCCAATCCACCAAAGTCTGTTGAAGTTTTGAGAAAACTTTCCTTTATTTTTGCTGTCTGGATTAAACCTAACACCATAGTGCAGGATAAGGACAAGTCCAAGGCTGCAAACCTTTTTATGTTTTATTATCTACAATATTTGTGTACAGCAGTGCTCAATTACATCACAACAGTGCAGAGATCCAATCTTCACAATGTAATGACTTCCTGATGATCTGTCTTTAAATGATAAATGAAAAGAATATGCTGCCTTCTAGTTGCGTATGCAACAAAGTTTATTGCCACCCGAAATTGTTTTGTATTCCTTGGGTGGCTGGGGAGGTGTAGAAGGAAGGTTAAAACCAGACTTTTTTCTAACCTGTCCTCAGGTTATATTATTGGGATCTATTTCCAGTGTTGTTCAATCTCCCTGAAATACATGTCCCTGAAATTCAAAGGGGGAAAGTGGCTGTATGGGGTAATGTTGGGATTTTACAAAAGAGTTTAGATCAAATCAAAACCCTCGGCTATTGGTGAACCACAGGTTCTCCTTGATCATGTAAGTCCTTCCATCACCCACTCCAGCACAGCACTTCTGAAATGCAGAAACCTGTCACTTCTGAGATAAAGCCGCTAATCCACCTCTCTCCTTGACACACTCTCTGTTCGGTGGGCAGATTTCTTATATGGATATTTTTTGTCACTTTTGCCAGTACTACCTCTGTGTCATAAGCTGATGGCTTTAACCAGTGATTTTCTGTTTTGCAGTCTCCACGCAGAAATCCAAACACCTCTCTGTGAAGTGTTTTCAGAGTTTATCCCCTGCTGAAAGTCTCCTCGAGGTAATGGTTGCGAATGACAGCAGATGCATTGTAAACTAAATTTTTGAAAAATGTTTCTTGCTCATCTCCAAATAGCTTGTGAATTCTATAGCCTGCATTATTCCTCTCAGCACTAGCAGCAGTCTTGCTGCTTAAATATCCATTATTGTCTTTGTTCTGATTATTTTGGGCCAATTTTTTTTAATCATGCTTTCACTTTCCATGCTGTTGTGCAAATTTTGCAGTTTCATATCTCTGTGCTATCTTTTCCTCTTTTGCAGTCACCTGATGGCAATATCCTGCTTGAATTTTTCTCTCCGAGAAGTCAACTTGATTATTGCCTTTAGCTGCTCTTAATTTTTTTGCTCATCTGCTCAAGTATTTAGTCTATTTATCTCTTAAAGTACATTTGATGTTCAATGTCATGAGCTTGTGCACTTTATTTCTGAAATGGGTCTCAATTTAGTTCCAGTGTGGTTTTTATATTAACTCATTGTGTGGATTTCAAAAGGATTTCTAGTGTAATGGTCCTTTTGGATTCTTTATTGGAAGGTGTATATGTTCAAATCTTTAAGATTTGTGTCTGTGTGTGTACATGTGAATGCATCTGAACACCCATTTCTGTATGCATATGTAAAAATATGTGTACGTATCCATACTTGTATATATTCACCTGCAACTTTCACTGCTACAGTGAAAACAAACCATATATATGCCTATATCACTGAGTGACATTCTCTTCTGAGAAGAGAGGACATTTTGATGACTGTAAAGTTCCTTATAATCTATTGATCTGCTTCCTGAGCTGTGGTGATAGTTTTGTGCTCTGGAGAATGAACAATATCCGTTGTATTACAGGCTACAGTCGTGGGGTTTTGAGATTCCTACTGACACATGCAGCAGTCTGCTTCCCTCTTCTTGGGCTCCTTTTATCAGGAAGTCCTATTATTTGGGAACATAAAAATGTGTATGTTATTCCCAGTGCTTTGGCTCCCTCATGAAAATTCAAGACCTAGGATGTAATCAGAAGTCTTTTCAAGTGCTTGCATTGATTGCTGTTACTGTCTTGCTTGGGTTTGGGTGCAGCAAGATGGTCAATTGCTCACCCTGTCTCACTGGTTTGTAGTCTGCTGTTGGGAGGAATGACTGAGGAGGGGTTTCTCTCTTCCTGTGGCTACCCTAGCAGTTTTTAATTATTTATTTCTCTAGGTGTTTAGAGGCCTGTTTTACAATACGGTTCTTTTCACAGCAGAAAGATCTTGTCAGCAGATTATGGCAAATATAAACTGGTGATGTGGGGAGTTGTGTCTGTCTACAGATTCCCTTTCCACTTGCAAGTCAGAGATGTACTGAAAGACCTATTTCTGAGTTCTGAGTCAATGTAGAAACACTCAAGGATGCTACTTCCATGATTTCAGTGTTTGGATAGTTACAGATGATCACAGGGTTGCTCATACGTGCAGGTTACACAATGCTGCCAGATGAAAAATCTGCAGCACGTGTGTGGCACAGCCAGGCAAAATGTTGTGTTAGAAGACTGAAAAATTTAGACTGATCATTCTGGAAAAGTAGTAGTCAAATTAGAGAAAATTAACCTACTTGTCAGGGGGAAGATAAAGTCAGAAACCTAGAGAAACATGAGTTACATTAATTGACCATGGAAATTCCTAATCCTTTCACCTGACACATTCCATTTTGTCACTGTACGTTGCCCTGTCCCCTTATCCCAATGACTGCCAGCCTCTGGTCCCAAAGGCTCAGGAATTTGTAATGCTAATGCACCACAACCTGTAAGCAAGTTGTTGGATCTGATCTCTCACTTTCTTACCTGAAAGGTCATCAGTCTCTAAGCAGGTCTCAAATATTCAAGTGCACTTTTCAGCTATGAACTCAGGTTTTGTGCATGTGTTAATTATTCAGCGCTGATAAGAAGGGGAGAAAAACAACTTGGGAAATTGTATAGTGTAATTGTTTGTATCATAGGTCTTCCCTTCAATTGTATTAATTATATTTATTCCTTCAGATCCCTGAATGAATTGATCAGATTGCTCAAAGAGGACAAAAATTTGGAATAAAGAGTTCTACTAGTAGTTTTTTAATAATAGATGTATTAAAAGGAAGGCAATCCAGAAGATATGCCCCAGACATCTGGGTCAGAATATACGGTAGCTATTCACAGGGGATATTTTACACACTGTGTATCGATGGGGTGTATTAATCCAGTTTCTCATGAGATGGTAATTATACTTAATGAAAATGTAACATAAATTTCAGCAATTCAAAGCCACATTCTCTGTGGGTTTTTTTGTTGAGATTGAGTTAAGAGGAGAGCTCATGGTTTATGCAAAATTGTGGGGAATTCTTTCTCTGAATCTTGAGTATCGCTAAATGTGATCAGTTCCATTTGGAACTGATGCCTTATTTTCAATCCCAGAGTTGTTTAGGTTGTTAAGGTCCACAAACAACCTTGGAGGTCACTTGAGGAAAGGATATTGGGTAGCCAGTTTCTTTTGTCTCTAAAAGTTTCCACTGCTTCTGTCTTGCTTTGCTGCCTCATATAATGCAAAAAGGATCACTTCCAAAAGTGTATATTTGTGGAACTTCTTTAGAAACTTAAAGTATGTTGTTTCAGAAACTATTGTAAAATAGCAGAATATAATTTAAAAACAAATGCAAATATTGGAGTTGGTACCTAGAGGGATTATAAACTAGGATTTTGCCAATCATGAATAAAAACCAAAGCTCTTGTAATTGCTGGTGTCCTGTGAAAACATTGGATGGAAAAAATAAAGAATTACTCAAGTAATTTGGGCTTCTCAGTGGTAATCAATATTTGCTCACTAGTGGTGTTGGGGCTGGTTTTTTCATTTTGTAGTGGGGTTTGTTTTTTGTTGGTTTGTTGGTTTGTTGGTTGTTTTCAGAACAGATACATCAAATAGACTGTTTTATAATGATCTTCTTCTAACAGTGCTTAGTGGTGTAGATTCTACTATAAAGCATTTGTGGGGCTTTTTTCCTCCTAAAAGCTTTTTTCCCTTCTATAAGTCTTTCAGAAAATGTCTTATTTCAGTTTAGTTCCTGCAAATTTACTACCATTGTAGCAGGGCATCCACTTTCAAGAAATTTTGACGAGAATACTTCACAGCCAGCTACAACTATTTATAAACTTGAGGTTGTCTTTGATCCTAAATCAGCTTTCAATTACCATTTTAGTAACACTGGGGAAAAAAAAATATTTTATCATATCCAGGATACGGCAAATTTGGGAGGATGGAGATATTTTAAGGCTTGTGTTACTAATTACAGCTAACTTATTACCATACATTGTTACTGGCATTCTACAGTACTTGTTTATATAGAACTTGTCTGGCCATTAGCATGTTGGTTCTTTCGTTAGTAATATATGACTTGCTCGATTACTTGAGTTGTGCTTTTTAATAATTGCTGAGATTTGGCTATTGAATACTGTCAGATTTTCCCTTTTTTAAATGTTAATTGAAGAGGGTAAGGGGTTTTGGGGTTTTTTATTTAGCTGGCTGGTGTTCCTCTTGCTCACTGAGTAAACAACAAAAAAATCTGACTTGATATTTTAATTTCCCCTATTTTAACCTTTTCATCAGTGCAGGGAAATTAATTAAAATAGTTGTTCTTCTCTCCAGTATTGCATCCTGCATTTTAATGCCAAATACATCCTTGTGCCAATGTCTTTAGCAAAACAGAAAAGGGGGCTGTCCTTGTAGCAGAATATTGAGCACTAATGTTATTTTTTGCCGTAAAGCCAACGGACATCTTAAAAATGTTTTGAGGAATAGAATCTCTGTGACTCCTGTACCAAAGCCTGCAATGGTTATCACAGCAAGTACTCCATTGAGAGACAGCATTCTCACGTTAAAGTGGAGTCCCCAAACTGTTCACTTTTCTTCCTGTAGTTTTCTTGTGTAATAGTGAGGTATCTTTTTCATGTCAGTAGAATGGGAACTTTATGATCAAAGGTTGCTTTCACTTAATATTAGTCTCTGTTTTAAGTATAAAGAGAGAGACCTGAAGTAGAATATGAAAGTCCTATGATGGTACTGTAGTCTCTCAAGGTGTTAATCAGAAAGTGCCAGCAGAAATCTTGAAGGAGCAAAAGGCAAATAAAGAAAATAGAGAGAGTTGTGTAAAAGTACCAGAGGATTGTGGGTTATTTTATGATCCTATTTTAAATTCTGGGTAGATTTTGGAAAAAGGTCTTGGAGCAACATTGCTTTGCCTGTTGTGTTGGGTCACCAGCTGTACCTCTGCATTTGACTCCATGTTACTGAACACACCCATTCTTCACCTGCTGATCTAGCAAATATTTACGATAGTGAGACTGAGTGCTAGGCAAAAACTTGAATAAACTGATGGTTAGTTGCACAGCAACTTCAGTGTGAGTATTTTTGCATCCAGTGTGCATCTGCATTCTTGAAGGTGCAGATGTAGAGAAGGGCAGGGGGATGTGTATTTCTAAATCCAGCCAGCAGCTTTCCCGTGCTTAGAAAAGGATGTGTTAAATAAGAAGGAAAAGCATTAAATTCTTAATGTAATATTTAAGGTTATTTGCATTTTAATTCTTCTTGTTTAGAAAGCTGCAAGTTTTCTCTAACAGCAGTTACGTATTTGAATGTAAATGTCTTAATATATAAAATCCTCCCTGCTTTCTACAAACTGAAGAGTAAACTCTGCTGTAATTATTTGCTCAAAAATCTTCTATGTATATCTTGGCTGCAAGGCTGGTCATACCCAGGGTTCTTTAGGGAATGTTTATACAAATAGCTTGCTCTATATAAGTATCTATTTATAAATATGATTTGTGCAAATGCTGAAATAAATATTTGTTTTCCCTTACAGTACTACTATTTCTATTTGAATTAGTAGAAGAATAATTAATGTGTAAATATCTTTCAGCTAATACAGTATAACTTTATACCTTCAAATTTTAGTTTCAAATGAATAACCTTCGGCCAATATGGTTTCTTTAAATGTCTAAAAGCTATGGATTGTTGCTTCTGGATGGTTACACCTTGGCCAAAAATGAGTGGAAAAGTGACACGTGGCTGACGCTCCCATATGCAATTACATTCTTGCCAGTGAAAGAAACCAATAGAAACAAGGAAATACACCCCAGAGCTGTAGCGAAGTCATTGGCTTTTTTGGGTGAGGATTTTGTGATTTATCCAAGAGATATCCACTGCAGCTCAGTGTGGCTTTGAGAGACAGCTCATCATAATCTCTGGGGCCATGACCTAACAGATTAAATAGAACGATGAGTTTGTATTGTCAGAGCAATTCTGTCTAGAGGAAAAAACATTTTATTTAGAGGGTAGATTGATGGGATTAAAGCTTTAAATTTATTTCCTTTACACACTCAAATTTACTATAAGTTGTTTTTTTTATTAAACCAGATGCTGGATTGCTAAAGGAATTATTTTAAGACAGATGATTTCATTTAAATGAATATTGAAGGTTCAAAACCCTAAGAATTTATTAGGAAACTCAGTCCCTGCCATTCCTTTGCTCAAAAGCAACTTAATCTTTTCTTATTTCATATTTATTTTAACTTGCAGACTATTTGGAAGAACTGGAAGCATGTAATTCTGTCTTTTCACTCCTTTTCAGCACTAAATAAACTTGGAATGCTGCAAGGTATTGGAATAATCAGAAATTCAAATGATTCTTAAGTCTGTTTTCTTTAAATGCTTTTGACAAATGGCACAAATAAATAATATTTATTATTTGTCATTCCTTTTTGTAGCTACACAGTTCTGCAGAATAAACAGATAAATGCACATGAAAGCACAAAGCCTTTTCACAAATTTAATTCCTCACTGTAAGAAAATTACCTAAATGTTTAAGTAAACAGTTTACACAGAGAGCCTTTTCATTGTCTTTCCCTTTCCCTGTAGCTCTCAGCAGGTGTTTAAATGTTTTATTTTTTTCACTTCAGACTATCAGTGTAAAGGAATACCAAAAAATGTGTTAGTTTTAGATAATCCAAAATTCCCTTTGCTCAGCTTCTTAGTTCATAGTTATCTGTGTGAATTAGAAATCTATTACCGAGTGTTCATTTTTCACCCAAATCTATTCACCAAGCATCAAAACTCATCAGTGAGATGGAGTAATGCCATTTAATTAGTCTTTGATATACAGTTAAATTAGGTCTTAATAAGGGGTAGTGCATCCTAAAATCAATTATCTCGCTCTTCTTAATAAGAGCAACTAATTAGTAGGTAAATCGCCACAGTTCCCCTTTTATCCTACAGTTTTTACAATCTTGTGGAGGAGATTAGGCTGAGGAAATTACTCCCTGATAGCTCTGAGAAATTTTAGGGCATACCTTAGAAAATGTTTTTCTAAAGGAACTGCAGTACAGAAAAGAAACAAAAAATAAATGGGAAAAAACCACTTAATTTCTAGATAATTTCACCCTAATTGCTTGTGTGAGGAGCAAAGCAAACAGAAACAAGCCTTTGCCCTGCCTGATGCACCCTACTAATGTGCACTGAGGTTCTGCCCTGGTGTTTCTTTCAATGCTGTCATCAGTTGCCCAAAATACCTATTTTCTTCATGGAAATTTGTCCAGCTGCTAGCAAGGGTTACTTCATGGGCCTTAAGTAATCTTTACAAAATATGGTTTTATGTGGAGAATGGCTTTCTTTTAGGTGGAATTCCAGCATTTCAAAGCTGAAAATTATGGCCACGCCATACAAAAGTGACACTATGCTCATGGAAAAAGTCAGGTTTTATCCATAGGTACCAAAATTGTTACGTGTTTTAAGCAAAAAAGTGTGGCATCTGAGATTCCAGGCTTTTAGTTAAGACTTCCAGCTTCCTCAGATGAAAGTTTCTTCAATTTTTAAAATCTATATTCCCAGTTACAGTAACCTAAATGCTGGAAGAAACTCCTGGATAAAGGAAAGTATTTTGAGGATGCTCAGGTTTTCTCCACAAGTCTCATCTGTCTCTAGATGCCACTCAGCTTCTACTGACTTTGACAGCCCCTAATTTCATCCAGTCATGTAGGCCAATACACAGTATATTGCTGTAGATTTGTCAAATTCGATGGTGCCTTGTTGATGTTTTGCTCTCAAAACGTGGTGTCATTCTCTTTCTCATTTCTCTTTTCTTTTTTTTTTTTATAATGTCGTGGTCAAAAGTTTGAAGGGAACTCAAGGACACGCTTGTGATTAATCGAATGCTGAGGCTTTTTCTCATTCTTTTTCTGCTGCTACTGCATCCTGCATACACCAGTCCCTTCACACTGAACTTCCTTGCCAAGCATGTCAGAGAGATTTTATAACTGTGAAAGTGTGATGTTATTGCTTCAGTTTCCCTTATGCTTATTGTTGCAGCTTTTCTAGACACTTTCTGGTGTTAGTCATTAATGACAACACAGTGCCCCCGTTTAGAGAGTGAGAGGTTGCCGTCTGTTCTTTGTTTTTCCTCCCTGCTGCATTACTCATACTTTTTTGTGGAAGGAAACGTTCTGCAGGCAGCCATTCCTCCCGGAGAGACTTGGTGAAACAATGTAGTCTTTGATATCTGTTTCCGATTCAAATGCTTATCCCAGCAACTCAGTTCATGATCTTAGCAGCTGGGAGAAGCAGTCCTCCTGTTTGACTTTTAACTGGTCTGGGACAGGCAGTGATAGTGATGAATATCTGACTCTCCAGACAGTAACATTAGCAGCAGCATCTCGGCTATTGTGTCAGTGATCTGCTGTGTTGGTGATCGGCTTAAGCAGCAGAGAACACCAAACCAAACGTGTCCAATTTCCTTCTGTGTTCTCTGGATATAAGCAACACAGAATGAACACAAAATGTTCCTAAGCCCTAATAAAGTGTAGGTACCCATATCTGTGCTCTGTACACGTGCTCATGAAATCAGCACAAACCGGCTGAGCATATCCAGAAAATGCCTGTAGGTACTGAGATGAGTGGGCCAGGACAACACAAACAAAAACCCCAGTGAACACTATTTTAGACTTGCCTTTGGTACCTCAGATGACTTCTCAAGCCTTTTTATTTTTTCTGACCCTCTCAGCAGTGGAAAGTTTAAGATGCGGTGGAGATTTTCATAATCTACTCTCCAATCTAGGTGCAGTTTAAGCATCTGTGTTAAACCTACTTCTGCTGATGACCTCATGTTAAGAGGACTGAAGGAAATAAAATGAACTCATAGTGTAGTTTCATGGCTGTATTTTCTATATATGTGGGGGTGTCAACTTTCTGGAGGGACACTAGTGGCAAATTTTAAGCTATTTTAAAAGCATACACTATTTTGGTTTTTGTTTAATTGAAGTTGGAATGGTGGATTAAAATCATAGACTGTCTTAATTTGGGTTGGAAAATACCTTAAAAATCATTTAGTTCCAACTCCTCTTCCATGGGCAAGGATGCCTTCCACTAGAAGCCAAACTAACTTGTAAGTAGTAATGAAACACTGGGCAGTTGGGAAAAAGCCATTAAGCTTNGTACCTCAGATGACTTCTCAAGCCTTTTTATTTTTTCTGACCCTCTCAGCAGTGGAAAGTTTAAGATGCGGTGGAGATTTTCATAATCTACTCTCCAATCTAGGTGCAGTTTAAGCATCTGTGTTAAACCTACTTCTGCTGATGACCTCATGTTAAGAGGACTGAAGGAAATAAAATGAACTCATAGTGTAGTTTCATGGCTGTATTTTCTATATATGTGGGGGTGTCAACTTTCTGGAGGGACACTAGTGGCAAATTTTAAGCTATTTTAAAAGCATACACTATTTTGGTTTTTGTTTAATTGAAGTTTCCTCTTCCATGGGCAAGGATGCCTTCCACTAGAAGCCAAACTAACTTGTAAGTAGTAATGAAACACTGGGCAGTTGGGAAAAAGCCATTAAGCTTATTCCTTGCATTCTTGTTTGTATGTTGAATTTAGCATGTATGCAAATTCTCTTTAAAAAGTAGAAAAAGTCAACAGGCTTTGAAATGCAGCTGGAGAATGCAAAATATCAGAAATCCTTCCCTTGATCTCTGCAGATTAGATGTGGTTCCAAATGGGGACTAAAAGGTCATCACCTCCCACTCTTCCTCTTCCCCAGCTGTACATTTTCTGTGGAGGCCAAGCTGGAGCCCGGAGGGGTCACTGGGGTTTAGCTGGGTTTCAGAACCAGCTGTGCCTCAGAAGTGACTCAGAAGTGACTTTCCATTACTGTGTTTTCTGTTTTGCAACAATAGGTTTGGATCAAACCTCTGTCACAATAAGTATGTACAAGCTGTTTAAGTGGTAACAGAAGGTAGTTTTAAAGAGTGAAAATGAATGTTAATTGCTAGGTTTTTTTCAATTTATTTGGTAGCCCTGACAAAATTATTGTACCAGTTTTATGTTGTCTTCCACATCTCTCTCTTTTTCCTGTTTGCAGTGGACCTGGTTTGGGTAGGAGTCTTTGTCCTTGAAAAATTTTGAAGGGTTGGTAGCATGCAAGACTGAGAAAGTATCTAAGTCAGTTTGTTTGCTTTTAAATTCATTTTTCCTTAATGAAGGCTAGGTGAAAAGAAATAAAAGATATCTTTGTCTTCTTGTCTATTCCCTATTGTAATAGCAATGCATTTTTTCCCTGCCAAGGGGCATGGTGGACTCTTGAAATCACCAGGCAGGACAAAATGTTATCTCCAAAGGCCCTCTTTCTTTGTCTCTCCTTTGACAGCTTTTGTTGCGTGACCCACAGCTCTGTGAAGTGAGGTGGGTTCTCCTCTTCGATTATATTTGTAAATCACTGAAGCGATTTTATGTAAAACTGAAAAAATAATGGCTAAAATCAGCAACCTGTGTTTGGTGTCAGGAATTATCAGCTGAGCAGGTCTGTTCTGTTCCCTGTCATCTTGTCTCCTCAAAGGAGCTCGGACATTTTGCTGCTGTCACATTGCCATGGCCACATCATGATTTACATCTGCAGCGTGTAAACAACAGCACTGAGAGCTGTTTGACAAGTGGCAGTTTCCCTGGTAAACAAATCAGGGATGCACTTAGAGTGATTAACAGGGACTGCCAGCATTTGAGATGGCTTTGGTGCCTGAAACAGTTTGCCCTAAGCAGATCTTCCTCTTTAGGACTGGTGGAAGAATGAAGAAACCAACAAAAAAATTACCTTGCTTCAGGTGTAATAGCTGTGTAAGGTTCATGTTTAATCAGTAGTTTGCATAAACATCTTGGTGGTGTTTGATCCACTGGCATTCTGTGGGTATTATTGCAAGATCTAAGACCAGGGATCTCTACTGAACAAGATTTTTCTGAAGCAGTCAGTTGTTCTGTTGGGTAAGTAAAGGAAAGGAAATATCAACATGACAATAAAACTTTTGCTGCACTTATATCTGTGACTGGGAGCAGAAGAAGGAAGAATGGACGTTGGGTGACAAACTTGCCCATGGGCAAGTTACTTATTTTTGTCCTGTCTGATTATTTGTAATATGGATTTTTTCATGCATTCCAAAGGTAACCATGCTTGTGTAAATCTTGTCACTGTGATCTTGAGGTAACCTCTCAGAGCCTCATCCCAGGTGTCAGAGGCCTGTTTTCAAGCAATGCTTTGACTTAAAGAAAAATACAGGTGCTAAAGCAAAAAGAAATTTGAAAAATTAGGACAGAATCTCCCTGACATCAAGATGAAATGATCACAGCTATAACAGTTGTTTATCATAAACTTTTCAGAAATCCCTCTCTTAACCTTACTGTAATTCAAATTAAAATGTTATTTAAAACCACCAGACCTCTTTGTGGCCAGAGACCAGCGACTTTCCTGTCCTTTTCCCTATGATTTGTTTAATCCTGCATCAGTGTAGTGTGTGGAAAACATCACCAAAGATGAAACACTGTGCAAGTTTTTAAAAATAACTTTCTGTTGATATACAGCACTACACAGAGGAACTGGTGATAGAAATAACCTGTATGGCTGCATCCTGGTGTTTATTATTCATGAAGGGTTGTTAGTTCATCTAGAAATGTTCTTTGCTAGGTTTGCTGCTTCCCCACACACACCTGTGTGATTTGTCTTCCTGCTCCATATCTTCTCCTCAGTGACAATGAGCTGTGATGATTTAAAGGCTAAGATTGAGATCAGAACCAAGAGACATCACAGGTTGAATGTTTTTATGTATTCATCTTTTCAGGAAGAATTTGATTCCTGTCCTCCCTCTCTTCTTTGAGATAAAGCCTTCTAGCTTTTCTGGGAGTCTGGGGAAAAACAAAAATGTCAGCAGCTGTACAACAAATTATAAATTTTACCTGAATTTAAAATTTAATTTAAAATAATCTAACCTTGACTTTTTAAATGCTAGAAAGTTTGATGTTTCTTTCTACTTGAACTTGAATTTACTTTCCACATTGATAGATGGCAATAAATATTCTTTATGCTGTTGGCTGTTAATCATTTTATATTTCATCTCTGTGCTTTGGGTAAACAGAACCACATAAAACAGTAACTGAAGAGTAACTTTCTTAACCTGTTGCTTCCTTGCTACTGCAAGTATTTCATTCCTTGGTAGGTTTTTTTCCTATTGCTTCTCACTTAGATCTACAGTTTATCGTCTTCTTTCCCCCTTCTCTTAATTTTTCCCCTTTACCTCTCAATTTCTCTTTAATTTTACAGCCCTCTCCTCACAACACACCCCTATACTAATATGAAAATGAAGCAATGTGCTTCCGTTCATTTTTCTGCCCCAAGCTATGGGGATTTGCCCCTCTCCAGAGGGAAAGCTCATTACAACCTGAGGAAGGGCAGCATGTAGCAGTTACAGTAAACTCAAACCCCTTCTCAGCCTCTCTGGCTCTCACACTGGGGAGGGTAAGTTCAGCAATACACTGCTTTAGTCAGTGAAATAATAACTCTTCGCCATGCTGCTCAAGCTCCTTGGCATTGGGGAAGAGGCTGGAGGAGCAGGATGGAGGATGCACAGTGCAAAGCTGGGAAGGGAGATGGCAGTGGCAATTCTCAGGTTACTTTTCCATTCTCAGCAGCCTTTTTCCCTTATGCAAGTGTGTGCTCTACCTATGGCCACAGCTGTCATACAGCTGGCCAAATGTGTAATTGACTTATCTTGACCCATTGTTCCATTACCGAAACAGGTTATTTAACAAATGAATGTCAAATGCTTTCCCCTAATTCATGAATTGCACAGCTACTGCATGGGAAGTGTTATGACTGAAGTTAGAGTTTCACAACAGTCATTGTGGGTGTTTTACCATCCATTATGGCTGTGATTAATCCTGGCTTAATACTATGCACTCACACAGGAATCTTAGATTATCAGGTTTTTTTCTTTTGGAAACAATGTTGAGGATGTGTTGTACATCGACCAGTCCCATTTCATGTCACCAGGACAGTGAAAATACTCCATACAATCCCAATTCCTTTTTTACCCTGAATGTTACCCCTACTGTTGTGGGTAGACTTTTATTTACAGAGAAACACTTATCAGGATAAGTAATTTATTCAGTACTTTTCACTTCACATTACAATTGTATTATCTGAAGACAGGGTTACATAATGCACTCTCAGATATGAATATGAATTATTTTGCTGCAAAGTGGTAGATCACGTGTGTCTGCTTTGCCATCAGATATGGGAAACACAAAAACAAATGTAGAAGGGCAAATGTATCAGTCACAGAGCTTTTATCTTGCTAAGGAGTTCAGAAAAAAAGTAATTTTTATTATTGTAGTTCATGTCCTTATTTTGATATATTTCCATTTCTGTCAGTGGCCAATTTTATCATCCGAGCACTGAACGTGTGCATAGTTTTCTGACATGTATTTAAAACTTGATGCTCATCTTTCCTTTCCTGAAGAGCCCAATAATATCATGAAGGATCAAGGGGTTCTGGACTGTTTTCACAGGGAGAAATATCACATCAAAAGTTGCTTTCCTTTCCCAGCTTGTGGTGGCCTCTCCCTCAGCCGGGCTCCCGTGTCACCGGGAGCTTGGAGAGGAGTTTTGCTGCCATCGATTTTGCATTAGCTGCACGACAGTAATACTTTAAGCTTTCTAGGCTTCTGGTTTTTCTATCTTTTGAGTACAGATGCAGATTACACATCTCTCCCTTCTCTTGTGCTTACAGTCTGCTGCAGAGAAGGGGGATGCACACTTCAACTGGTCATGAGCTAAAAGCTGCTGTCACAGCAAAGAACTTTTTAACCTGTCTTTATATGCCCAAATTCAGGGCGGAAACACTTTAGTCTTCCAGTTCTGATGACTTTGAATCATTTATTTGCTGGAGCTCTTTGTGTCTGTCTGTCCTGCGTTGCCTATTTCATTTTGAGTGCATTCTGGTAACAAGGAATCTGTCATCACTGTGAGCCGTGTGCAGTGTGGCTCCTCTGTGTTACCAAGTGGTGTTGTTTATTCCTGTTCCAGTAATCTTTAGGCCGTCATTGTGTTTAAAGAGGTTTTTACCCAAAGGGGAATTGCAGTCTCATACTATAAGGCTCATTTGAGTCCTGATCCAAGGGAAATTATTATTCAGATGCTCTAAAGAACTGACAAATATGACAGTATTGCTGTCCTTACTTGTAGAAAGTAATTTTCATATATTTGCCCCCTGACCTTTGTCTTTATCATTGATGTTGGATTTATCCTTGCCAGCTGCCCTGTCTGGAGTTCTCGGCTTCCTTTAAATGTTGCTTGACATTTTGTCCATTCCTTAACCAAGTCTGAAAGGTCAGAGACTACTAACACATTTAATGTAATGTTCTCCATATTTTTGGGTCAGAATCTTTCCTTCTTTCCTCTTTTGTTAGTACAGGGTTTAGTGAGACAAAATCAGATGCTGCCTCAGGACAGATAACCTTGGGTACTCAAATAGGAAACAAATGACTGTGAACTGTAACAGGTATGAAATTATGATTTGAATACTGTGGGTTTATTTCCTTTTAGTTGTTTGAGACATAGGTGTTCACATTTCCAATTCTGTTTGCACAACCGTGAAAACAAAACAACTTCTGTTCCTATCATGCAAGTTTCAATCTTGCACAGCTGTTGTGTAGGAGAGCCTAAGAGATGAAACCATCCACTTTGTGAACTTGCAATACCATGTGTGGAAATGGAAGCAGGTTCTGTCCTGCACTAGGCTGTGGATTTTGTTTGTTTTACAAAATTAACAACATGGGCAGATCTGTGTCTAGAGTAAATTTGTACATTCATTTTAAATTTACCTCTTGTTTAGGCCAACACCACACGAGAGTTTTTTAATTTTTTTAAAAAAATTATTACTATTTTTTACTCACAAATTAAGTACAAAGATATTTCTTTTACTATCTGTGGGTTTTATATTCAGCTCAGAAATGCAAATATTATTATGAGTGAAATGAAGAGAAATTATATTTACTATAAAGTCTTAAACACAACATTATTCTTATTGTTTGTGTAACACATTTATGCAAAACCTGAATATTTAAAATAATTTAGCCATATTTCTTCTGTTTGTTGGTCTGGGAAGAAATAATCTATAGTTAAGTAGGGTACTTAATTTAAATATCTCACCTTTAAAAATCAATTTAAAGTCAATTACTACTGGTTGCTTTTTGGCTTGGTTTTGTTGGGGTTGTTTTTGATAATTGGTTGGATTTCAGCAACCTTGATAATTATGCAATGAAGTCTACCCATTTTAAGCTGCTAAATTTTATGCACAGGTCTACGGATGATACTGTTTTCTGTGTATTCTGTTGCTGAATATAGCAAGAAACCATGAAAGAGAAGCTGCATTTCCCCAGTAATTTTAACTGCATGGTAGGTTTCTTCCACAGTTTTCTTGCAAAAAGTCAGAATAATTAAAGTCTATAACTTGGTGCCCTTCCTATGCAAGCCTTGCCATTTCAGATTATTAAAGCAAGGATATGAGGGACTGAGTATTTGCAGTGGGATCATTGCCCATAGGATGTGGGAAGATTCCTTCATTCATTAGTCAGTAACACCATTTGTAGGAAATAGGTGAATTAATGTCCATTAGCAATCAAGAGATTTTGAATCTTTAGCTATCTACATCAGCTATACCAAGCTTCTTCAGTATAATAAAGAAACAGATACATGGTATTCACATAATCAGCAGTAATCATGCCAACAATTAGTTTGATTTTTTAAAATATCTTTTCATTGGATTAGTTTGGCTTTAGGTTTCTTTATGAGGTAGGAATATTCTACAGTGTAAATCTAAATGTGGAGACAAAATTATGCTGAACAATGAGGAACAGTATCTCTCATGTCACTGTAATGAAAGCAACAATAAATTCTACTTGCCCCTTCTGACTGGCTGTAATTACAGCATTGGCTGCAATTCATTTGAAGAAAATTGTTTTGGGTGTTTTACCAATATAAATTATGACAAAAATATTTATGAAACTACTTAAGCAGCTTGTCAAAAATGTGCCTCCTCTGATAAAGAGAAAGAAATGCTATGACAGAGTTCACATGGTGATTTTTAGGCTCTTCCTTTTCAGGAATTAAAAAAAAAAAAAAAAAAAGAAGAAGATTATTTGTTGCTTTGTTCATCTTGTCAAAAGATTATCTTAGTAAAATTTCATAATGAACATAGAAAAGTTCATCAGGGGAAAATGAAAACTCATACAACTGAGAGGAAATGACTGCGGAGTAACAGCACTGAGAGACCTTGAGGCGATAGTGGGAGAACAAATGAGATGTTAATCTGCACTGAGCTGAGAAGTGGTCAGTGCTACCACAAGCAGCACACATCAAGTGTTCTCAGTTTGGGGCAGAGGAAGAACCCTTTCAGCACGAGCTCATGAAATAATAAACTCAAGATACCACATTACTGATAAGTCTGATCAATTATAATCTGCTTAGAGAAAGGCATGGTAGATAAGGGAGCTAGAATCAGATTTAAAGAACAACAGTGCTTGGGAAATGGCAGTTTCATTTGACATTTTAAGGGATGCATTGTTCATCTACTCAACTGCACTGCAACAGAATGACAAGCTTTGTTATTACAGCATGAAGGTGCTGAAGGCCACATTTTTCTAAACTTTATAGGCAGACAGTTTCTTTGAGATGCATAAGATGAGCTGCATGCTATATTCCATTTTCATACAGTGCCCTCAGAGTGCAGTTACATGTACAAGTATCTTCACAGTTTTCCTTTCGTGTTTTAAAGGCACTAAACATTCATTTAATGTTGACTATCTGGGCAACTTACCTGGTTTTTTTCAGAGGAAAGCAAATGGAAACCTCAATGAAGGCAATTCAGATCACACAGGCACCTATGTATTTTACATATACGTTAAACTAATGATCACTCTTCCTATGTGTGATATGTATTTTGTGCCCTTGTTGGAAATTAAATTTTTCAAAGTGCCAGGGAACTATATCCCCCAAAGGAACAGGCACAAACAAACTCTTAAACATGAATCCATAAAATTAAAAAAATTATAGTAATTACATCACTGAGGATATTTTGAATCTCCTAATAAAGAACTTAAAAGATAAGGACAACGGGCCTAGTTGTTACCCAGAAAAGAAAATATTTCTATAATCCTTTATCAGCAATCTCTTGAAGGTAACATTGATTTTTCTACGCTATTAACAAGAAGATTTAATCTCTTGGCACCATCTCTGGTAATTTGTTGGGCATTTCATCAAGCAATAGATATAGAAGTGGATCTATTTGACTCAGTTTGTCATGTGCCATGTTTGACACACAATGTTTGTGTTGCCTAGTGCTGTTTTATTAATTATGTTCATTGTAATCCAGCAGTAGCAAACAGAAAGCATATTCACAGGGAATTCAACTTCAGCTGGAGTACCATAAGCTGTTAGGTAAATGAAAACAACAGAGTTCAGGAAACATTAAAAATGTAGCTGTCAATTCAACTTCTGTTCATCACAGAAAAGTGCAGGCTAATGAAACTGAGAGAAATGATGACGAATATGAGTATATCCGTTTTAGAAGTCATCCAAAAAAGCTCCCACTCAGTAATTTCAAGAGTGATTGAAAAAAGTATGTACAGTTCAGCAGAAATGAAGGTGGTGGTAGCATTGTTTGGATAATTGGTTATGTCAGATATGAGGAGACTGTATATATAAGATGCTATAAGCATGAATTATACCTTTGATTTTTTTTTTCTCAATCAATGCTCCTGAAAAGTAAAAGGAAATGAAAATCTTAAGAAAGTATGAAAAGCCCCGTTATACTATGTGAAAATATATTCTTGTGTAAAAACTTGTCATACAAGAAGCAAAAGGGCGCAGGTTTCCCTTCTCTGTTTGCTGAAGTGATGTGTAAAGCTGTAAGATTAACCAGTAAGCAGAGCAGTTTATAGAAATCATTACAGACATAGGTGCTTCTTACAAAAATACTTGTTCAAAACATGCTTGTTGTATAAAACAGACTTGTTAGGAGCAGAGGGACTGTTTGTCAGGCTTTGTCAGAAAAGGACCAAGATAGCAAATAAGCTCTGTGTTCACACCATTCTTATAGGAACATGCTTCATCTAGAGTTTGAATTTACACTTTTTAAAAACATGAATTCTGATAGTATAGAAGAAAAGGTGGTAGCAGACACTGGAAATAAAGATCCAAATAGCATTTTATAGTTTTAAATTGTATCTTTCACACTGAAATGTGTTGAATGGGTTGTAGAACTAACAATCCCATTCTGACCTTTCTTTCACCTAGTGGGGTATTTTTTTGTCTCTGGTGTGTTTCATTGAATTTTTTTCAATATCAATCATAGCCAAAACAAATAAGGCAGTTAATATCTCAGCACTCCTCTCTCTTCTTCCTCACCCCTTTTGAAAAGGCAGTTCTTGTCCAAACCTGCAAGCCAGTTTGGGACTTCTCTTTTTGACTATTATGTTAAAATCTCACAGTATCTCCCTCAATAGAATGTCTACCTGATTTGCTTCATCTTCACTGACATCATCTTTACTGATACAGCATTCTTTTTGAAGGCTTCTCTTCAGTCTCTAATAAATGCAACAAATTACTTGCTGACCTGGGAATCTGTTAATATTATCTCAGTTATTCAGCTCTTAAGCTGTGTAATAGTAAGCCCAGCCTCAATTCTGTGTTGTTCATGTAACTTTTTTCCCCTTGAACTTGCCCCACCTTCCTGCATGAAACCTTCTTTTTGTTAGTTTTGTTTGTTCCTGAAGTTTTGTCCATTATCTTCTCTTTTTGAACCCCTCAGTACAAAGCACCACTTCTTTCTGAATCTTTGGACAGTGCCACCCAGATTTAGCGTAGACAAAAGTTGAGTATTGACAATTCCAGTCTCAACAGCTCTGGTGCCTTTGCCAGTTTAAGATAGAAAAGTGAAGAAGGATGTTGTTTCCTTATAGAAAGGTTCTCTGTTCTGTACAGAAGTGTTTTGGGATAGCAAATCATGTCCTGAGCACCAACTTTTCATATCTCATTTCTATGCCAATTCAGTGGAATTTAACTTTTTTCAGTGTAACCATTAAGCCCCTGGGGAAAAAAAAGAAAGGAGTAGAGCAACCCAAATTGATCATTTGCACATTTATCACAATGAAATATTTAAAATTTATGCAGATTGAAACTGGATAAATCAGTTTCAGAATTTCCAATGAAAGCAAAGGAATGGCAGCAGACTGCATTTAAGTCTTCCAGAAAGCCTGCCTTTATCTAACAGTTTGAGGGATCATGAAGGAAAAAGTCTCAATTCAAGACCCTTTTGTCCCATTCCATTGATCCAGAGATGCTCTAGTTAGCTTTAAACACCCTCTACTTTCTTACAGTTTTCAGCTATTATATCCATTTTAATTACTTTTTGGAAGAGGTAAGGATAAGATGGGGTGGGCTGAAACAGGCAAGGTTTGGCTATGGCTGTTGAGGAGCCAGTTTGAATGTGTGATCAACAATCCTTTCCACCCTTGTTTCTTTGAGGTTCGGATTCGCATGCGTGCACACTCCCTGTCATCTTCCACAGCAAGCCCAAGGGGTCTTAAACAATATTTTAGGTAACATACTAAGCATTTAATTTTCTTTAGAAGAACCCAATTATGCTAGAAATTAATAATTAAAAATTATAAATAGAATAAAGAAGAAAACATGAATATTATATCCTACGGCGACATTTTTCAGCGTGATGTGTGGGGAATTAGGTGCAAAAATCCCATTTATGTTAATGAATCTTGCGTGTCTAATTCCTCATATAGTACAGTGCAAATTTACCCCCTGGTGTCTTTGATGGTACAGAGGACCAGCACAGAGGGGGAGAAGAGTGATTTATTTGATGATCTGTCAATCATAGTGGCAACCACAGAAAATTGCAAAGCTGATTTTAACCTCTCTAGAAACAGCTAGTTAGACCATATGCTTTTTTTCTCTTGCCAGATGTCATCATTCATCAATTTCTCATTAAGAAAATGGCACTCAAAAAAAAAAAGAAAAAAAAAAAAGGGGAATGGCTTTGTCTTTTTTTTTTTTTTTAAGTCCAGAAAATCAGAATGTAAAACCCAGGATGAGGTAACCTTTTTCAGAAGTGGAAGTACTCTATGCCCCGTAAGTTTTGCAGCTACAGCTCAGTCTGAAGTGCTTAAACTTGTCGTGGAGTTTGTTAAAAAGGTTTTACATATTTACAATATTTCCAAAATCAGAGACCATTAAGAAAATCCATTTATTCTGCTGACCCTTAATCTCACAGAATAATCTAGATATTCAAGGTATCATCTGAAGTTTGTATTTTCTTTCAGTGTCATTGACCTGGTGGTCACAGATACCTACTTAAGCTCATTCAACCTATGTGGATGATAAGGGTCTCCTCTGCCTGCTGTTATGTGTTTGGTATTTTAAAATGGAGCAACCAATAAACAAAAATCACTGACAGGTAACAAAGATGTTAACATCAGAATAAGGCATTATTTGTTCTTATTTTCTTGAAGGCTGTCACAAGTCAGTGTACAAAGAAAGCTTTATAGCTGAGTTGTCATTTTCACTTCTACACTGGTTAAATTTAAATACAGTTAAATAGGGTTTTTTCCCCCCCTCTCTTTTTTTTTTTTTTTTTCCCTAATATGTGCTTAAAGCATCCTGGGGAGCCACAGGACATCATTTTCCAAATATGACATACCCTCCCTTCTAAATAAGATCAGCATGTTGTAAGTGTTTGGTTTGAGGCTGCCGTTAAACAGCTGTTTTGTTATTAATATTTTATTGCCCTATGTTTTCCAAGATATTTTGACACTTGCTATTATTTCAAATGCAGCTTTTCTTGGAGTTTTTAATGGTTTGTGTATATCTCTAGACAGTTTCAAGATCTTGAAGCTGTCATAACATGTTAAGTAAGCAAATCAGATAACACAGTAGTTTCAAGAAAGATAATTTTCTTTGCATAACTTCAATCTGCATCATTTTGCATGACTTATTAACAGGAGCTGACTCATTGACAAACAAGGCATATAGCTTATGGAATCGAGAATGGTTCAGAGTAAATGTCTTCAAAAAGATAAGCACTGATCAAAATACTGAATTTTCTGTTGCTGGCAGACAGTTCAAAATGTGCAGAGGCTGCTTGTGCTTAAGATTTCATTGGAAAACTTTCCATGAGTATGTTACAGTTTTGATATATATAAAATTCTTATCTCTACAACTGTCAGGCTTTAATGCATGCAACCTCACTCAGTACTTGAAATCTAAATTTCTAAAGGCCATATATGGGACTGTAGTTGCTTCAACATTTTAATTTTCTTTTTTTTTAAATTGCTCCTTCCATTCTTGGAGTAAGTGGGACAGTGAAGGTCGGAGTAATGGTTAAAATAGAGAGTTGTGACATTTTATTCCTATAACCAGATCCTGTGCATCTGGTCAAAAATATACGCTGTCATTACGTTGCATTGCTATTAACCTGTGCCCTTCTCCTGCTGAACACCCTTCCCAGGCTACGAGAGATTCCCAGCCTGTCAGAGCTTCAGGCTGAGCCTCTTCCAGAGACTGCTGATTGCTCTGACTGTGCGTGGTGATTGGGCTTCTGATATGAGCTGCTATCACAAAGCAGAATGCCAAATTCTGTTTGTTTAGGAGCTTGTAATAGACAAAACATCTGTCCTAGAGGTGAAAGGATTAATGTTTTATCTACTGAAGCAGGCCTCAGTGTTACCTCTTTTATAAAATGAATCACAAAGCCAGTAAAGACTGAATAGTGTTTTCACTCCTTGTGCTTTATAGCAAAACAAAAGTTAGCAAGAACTGTTGCTGTTCTTTTCTGTCTGGTTGTTTGTCAGGTGCTGTGATAGTGACTTCAGAAGAGTAAACTGACTCTCCTCTCCACTACAGCAGATGGTGGTTGTTTTGAAGCTTCATACGAAGCTTTAGGAGCAACTATCCTAAATCTCTGTTTGAGAGTTTTCATGAAAAGCAAAGAAAAAGCTGCCTGCATCCTTTGAATGCAGTTAAGAAGGTAAACGTTGATGCTAAATATTGGTCCTTTTTCAAGTAAAAGTCTGTATTAATTTCAAAGAAATTGTGGAGAAATAAAGTCTTGAAGATTGAATTTTTAGGAAATAAAGATTTTGATATTTAAATCTTTCTAACTGTCGTTTTGCTTAGTAGAAAGGAAGCAACTCTTCCTACTAAATAAGATTTATCAGGAGGACTGAAGTTTAAAAAATACAGATTAATACATTTGACTTTTTAAATATTTGAAGAACTAACATGACTTAAACTGCCTGCTTGATGCCACTTTGACTAAAGAGAGGTTATCTTTTCCATGTGTATGCATTACAAGAACACACGTGGAGCCCAGTTTTTCCCTGCTGTCTGGGTGCAGTGCACTGCCCAGTGACACAAAAAACAACCTTTTGGATGTTGAGCAACTGAAGGGGTTTTTGTTATAAAAGTCAATGTGCACGCCCTAGAGCAGAAAGCATTCTTCAAGCAGGAGAAGAGTGGTTGTGGTACTGCCCCAGTCAGTAATCCCCAGAGCCAGAGAGGGCCCTTGCAGCCGTCAGTCCCTGCACCCGGTGTGGGCTGGGTCTCAGTCCTCCTCAGTCGTGCACATCTCACGGTCCAGTCTCCTCTGCCATCCCCCACGTCTGACCCAGAGCCCAGGAAAGCTGAGGACTCATCTGTGTGATGGGAAATGGGAATTATAAAACTGGGAAAACTCTGATGTGAACATCCAGAGCCACGCCTGAGGTTCTGAGTGTCTGTAGAAGCAGACACAAGGTTCTGCATGGCAGAATTAGGTTGCTCCTGTGGTCCAGGCACAGCTGCAGGGGTGGCCTTGTGCTGACCTGGGCAGTGACACGAGCCTGGTTTGATCTGCTGGCTCATTGGGGCTTTTGATTCAGGATATGATGTGGTGTTGTGTTCTGTAGTGTGACTGTTTCCTTGCTGCTTTCCGAGGACACCTGCAGTTTGTTTGCCTTTAAAGAACTGTTTGGCTTTTATTTTGGGCCCCTGCATTTTTACAGTTTGTGTTATAGGTGAGTAGGATATCTGTTGTCTTTTTGATCCTTGAGCATTTTATGAATTAAATCATTATTAAATGGAGTAGGCAAGAGAAGAGAAAAGGAGAAGAAACACAGTTTACTTAAAAGTAACATGTCAGGCTCATTTAGAAACATTTACCAGGCTTTTCCTAATCCACTTATGGGTGTAGCATGTTGGCTCAGTGGAGAAACTGTGCAGTCTGTTACCCCCCTTTTCCTAAGGGATTCACCCCAGCAGTGATGTTGAGGTCAGTGCTTCATTTTTGTGTCGAGACGTAAGCATTTGAATTTTTATTTATTTCTCTTTTGTTCTCATTAGTGGGGAAAAAACCCCCTCAAGTTTCCAATGGCTGTCAGCAAACCAGTTCAAGTTATGTAGTTTTCTGCCTGAATACAGGGACAGAGAAGACTCCAGTTAGTCAAGTTACTTCTCTGTTAGATGTTTATATGAATAGAAAATTCATCTGAATTTGATTTTGTGAAATTTATAAATCAACTGCTTCATTAAAACAATTTCTGAAAATTGGGAGGGGGGAAAAAAAAAGAAGTAACAGCAGCAGTGTGCTCTTTTCTTTTCCTGGAATTAGATGTGCAGAGCAGATGAACATCTCACAGATATATATGCAGCAGTCTATAGAACAAAGAACAGTAGACTTTAAGTACTGCTATGTAATTTTGATGTCCCATTCATTCCACTTACTTGCCATTCTCCACACCTAGAAATGCATAATCTCTACACAGAGATTAAAGCAGAATCAATGCAAAGCAAATAGAATGGCCATTTTCATCTTTTATCCCAACTCTTTTCCGTTCTACACTAATTTCAATGAATCACTTCTGAAATCACTTCTGAAATTATGTTCTTGAAAGCAAGAGAAATTTTTCCTCTCATTATTTTCTGAAGTCCATTGTTCTGGGGAGGTGGAAGATTCAAAATGCTATAAAGGAAAATACCACACCAGAAGTTGTACATAGGTGTAATAACCTTGATTGATTTTTTTTTTAATGTGTTTTAGCTAGAGAGACGGGGACCTGGAGCATAAAGATTACTTGATATTCTATCATCAGTGACTTTTGAGAAACTTTGAAGAAATATATCTGTTCTTGCTATCCATTTAGACTGTTTTGTGATAAGAATTATTTCTGACTGGAGTTTTGAGTTTTAAAAAGTCCTTTTAGGTGAGAAATCCAGATGCCAAGGGTGATGAAGCATTCTATTCTAATAAATAATGAAGACATTTTTGTGGCTTGTTTACCGGGTAGTAGCTGCCCATTCACACTGGACATTTTATCTGAGGGTCATGATCACCAGAAGTGTTCCAAGCACTTCTGAAGTGTTAGCTGCAGTCAAGAGCAATTCATTTCCTCCTGTGTCAGCAGTGGTTTAATTCCTCTAAGGAGAGGAGAGAAAAACACTGGAAATGTTTACTATTTTTAATTGCTCTCTGCAGTTGAATTACTTGTAGATGGAACAGTGTAAATACGAGGTGACTGACTCAGAGCTGTTTTGCTGCCTAGCACTGGAGGGACTGGATTCACATAAACCCAAACCAAAATGGGAAACAACAGAGGAACCTGGATACACAAGCTATTTTTAATAGGGCCTATCACTGGGCCATGGTTTGAGACACTTTCTGAACACATCAGCTTCAGTCACAGCTTTAGTACTATTACCTGCTGCAGTCTTCTCTTTCTGTGTTGGGGACTGAGACCCTGTGGCTGTGATCTGTCCCTGGTGTTCTCTGCAGGCCCCTTCCAGGATTGTCCCCTGCTGCCAGAGCCATGGCTCCCTTGTGAGCAAGGGGACTATCTCTAATGTTGGATCCCAGCACACACCAGCTTAGATTAAGTGATTCTTAGGGTACCCAGGCCTGGAACAGTCCTGCCTTACGTTTTTTTCTGCCTTTAAACTGTGTTTTTACCTTTTCTGTACAGTGACAATCTAGTGACTGGATGTGGAGGGAATTTAGGGCACGGAAATAATGAAAGAATTGCTGGGGAGAGAGGCTGTGTGATGAGGAGGATGAACTAGATCACAACGTGTTTGTGAGAGCACAGAAGTAGCCCAAGGGAAGGGCACAAACAGTCAGGGAGGCTGTTCTGGTGGAATCCTCGCTTAAATTGACCAAAACCACTGTGCAATCTCATGCTCAGCATGTCAGTCCTCATATGCATCAGCACAATTCTTTCTTGGAGACTCAAGGGTAATGCAAGGACAGAGCTGAGGTTCTCCCCTTAAGGAGCCGAATATCATTTCACACTATCCAATGTTTAATTACCACCTGCAGATTAACATTTTCCAATAAAGAGCCCAGGAATGAACTGCAATCCCAGTCTTGAGCATAGTGAGTGCATTGCTTAGAGAAGCAAAGCTGTTACGGACAGAGAACATGAATCCCCTGAGAAAATGAATCTCAGGCTAAACTGTAAGCTACAAGAATAAACCAGCAAAGCTGATTTGGGTGAATGTTATAAATAAATAAATAAATCTTCATTTCTAATTTGCATGAGGGATTAATTAAAAACCCAACCCAAAACAAAACCAAACAACTTAAAAAAGATGAGGCATAGATGCAATTTTATATCTTGGGATTATAAAATAAAATACACAGTGGATATTCATCTAAATTTTGCTTGCATAAGGTGATTCAGTGCTGTGTAATCCCTTCCAACCCACATAATCGTAACTGTGGAAATACCGTACTCACAGGACCAAGATATGCAAGTTAGTATTCAGATCTCTTATATATGTTCCAATAATGTATTTAATTGAGAGTATGGTAAAGTCCTCTTTTATTTTTCTTCCCCCCCCCCTTTTTTTTTCTAAACAAAGCAAGAAAACAGTCTTTGCAGGACTCCAGGGATGTGTGATACAAATGAAAGTGTAGATTTAAATGTCCCTGCACTGCAAGAGACATACTGTTCTTTCAAATCTCTGTGTGGATTGATCTTTGAAGGACAGTATGAAAAATTTTATTTTTAAATGGTTTATTTTCATCCTAAATTAACTTCTTCTTCTCTAGCTCCTCTTGACTATTGAATGAACCCAAGGGTAAAATGCAGATTCTGTTTTAATCTTATTTTGCATAATACGTTTGCACATTGTGAGTCATGGTACCCAGAAGGAAAGAAGCAGTGTTTAATTATATAATTCTAGAATTCTTTCTGCTAACTTTAATATTTTGATTCTATTCATTTGTAGCATGTTAACAACAAAGCCATGTTTTGAGATATGTGTGGGCTAATAGGCACTTTCACTTTGAAGAATACTGGTGTTAAGTGTTTTTGGTCTTTCAAAAATGCTGTGCAATTTTTGTTTATTTTTGTTGCAGCCAGACAACACAAATGACTACAAATACAAGTGTGTGTTTTAAACAAAATTGTGCCTGCATATGCATATTTGTTGTGCGTGAGATCTCTGTGGCAGGCAAGATTTCTTGATATAGATGCAGTCGATCATTGGTTTAATCAGATTTTGGGCAAGTACAAGGTTTGAAGCTGTATGAATGCTTCTCTTTAAAGCTGCCCATATTTCAGAATAGCCAGTGCTGGTTAAGTGCCTTCACTGCAATGTTTGACGAGGTGCAGAATGGTGCTCAGCTGCTGCTGGAGGCTGAGTGTGCTGGGTGCCTCACGTGCTTCTTCTTTGGTAGCATAAATGACTGATGTGATACAAGATGGGTTGTTGAGATTAGTGGGACTGCATCTGAAAAAGCTGACTCAGTAAAAGGGTAAGAACTTGCCCAGTATGGTCAGGGTTCTTCATGCATATCCGTGCCTAAGTTTAAATGTGCTTCTTATGAGCATTGAAACAGAAAATATCTAAATTTTGTTCTGTTTCTTGGTGCATTTGTTGAGTGCTCTCTATATCAAGGTTACATGTAGTTTTGAACAACTCTAACTACTCTGAACTAGGAGCTCTGAAACTATGTTGAATGAAATCCTTTGTGTCTGAGCTTCTCTCACACGAGGGAGTGCGTGTGTGTGAAATTAAAAAGAAAGTTATTTGGCACAGTATGCTGCATTTCAATTTAGCAAGGATCTAAAGAGTTACTGTCATCTGATTTATTGTAGAGGCTCTGAAAAACGAGGTTTATATTGTCTTGAGCTGTTTCAATGGTGTTGCTGGCATGACACTATAATCCAAAGGACAGAATATCAATCAAGCTAGGATGTACAGGAATGTAAACAAGCTTTAGAAAAAGCATCCAACAGTTTGTTAAATAGACCACAACAAAACAAGTCCATTATCATTGCAAAAATAGCTCTGAACTTAGTATGTCTAATTATCTGAATAGCTTGGAAAAAACATAATTAATCCATCAGCAGTATATGGTATTCTAATTCTGATACTGGATGGTGAGTTTTGTGATTATTCATATTTTTTGTCAATATATTGGCATCTCCTAAAGATGAATAAACATAAGAATTTTTTTTTTTCCCCTCCTTGTGGTATTTTTATTCTGGCAGGGTTTAGGAATGTAGTCCAAATCCCAAGATACTTTTTGTTTTATTAATATCAAATGTTTTTACTTTTTCTTTACTATTGAGGAAAGAGGTTTTTCTTTTCATTAATCTAATATTGTTGCTATTTTACGAAGCCTTCTCAGGTTATGTTTTGCTGCCTCATCTAACACACCTTTGTGTTGGATGCTTCAAAGTAATATATTTTATTTACATTTCGGTCATGCTAAGTGAGCCCACAGATGCTCCAGTGATTTGTGCAGGGCTACCCAGTGCACTGCTGGTTTCTATGGAATGTGGGCTGTGTTATAAGGAGTTGAATGTGCTCCTTTACAAAATCAGGAGGGGGAATGTGAAGGCATCGACCCTCCAGCTGGTTAACCCGGTTCCCAGGTCTCTGGGTATTTGTGGGCAGAGCAGGTGATGAAGCTCTTGAGTCACTGTGGCATCTGCAGGAGGAGCTGGGGGTCAGTTTGCAGCTCTCTCTGGGAAGGTATGAAGTCTTTGCAGAGAGTTTATATAGTTTCCAGGACCAGAAATTGTTCACTAGGTTTATGTATACATACCCATTAAGCCTCTTTGTAAGTCCTTTTAAGTCTGGCTTGCATTCCAGGTGGTACATTTTTTACCATTTGCTCTTTCTGTTTGCGGTCTTTTCGCACAGATAGTACTGAAATACGCTGATCTCTTGAAACACAAACAAATGTCTTTGGAGTTTGAAAATCAAATAATATTGGGGAAGAAATCAATATTTATGTTTCTCCAAGTTACAAAAGATGTCAGTCCAACCAATGCTGAAAAGTAGTTTCAGGTGCTTTCTTCTGTTTTTATTTTACACAATACCCCTTTCTTTGCTTCTACCACACCTGTTATTGAATCTCATTGTTCTAATGGCACTAAGTGAGCACAAGTGAAAGTATTACAGAAGTTTATGCAGATGTTGGTGTAAATATGTTATCATTCACTTCACATTTGGCATTCATTACTTCAGTTTGGCTTACCACCTCTGTATACTTCCATCTTCTGATATGACTGGCTCTGCTCCATTTCCCCTGAGGTGTGCAAATTTCAGAGCCCTCAGCACTGTGTGGCGTATAATGGATAGACAGTTCAGGAGAGCAGCAGCTCCACAAAATTCAGCCTCTCCAAAATCAGCCAGCCATGGAGCTGTGTGTGGTGATGACACTTCATCTCAGCAAAGTGTTTTCCTAGTGGTTTACAGCTCTCATATCAGTGGGAGCCTTATCTAATTGCTCTGCTCAGAGTATCTGCATGCGTATCTATTTCTTTCACCCAAATACTTGCACTAATGGCCAGTTCCTCTGTTTCTCAGTAGCTGAGACAACTGCACACTTCTGCCCTTTGCTGCTTGTCTCATTTGTTTTTCTGTGAGCTTCCTGGCTGTTATGTACAAGGTATTTTCAAGTCACAAACTTCTCAGAGGACTGTGAATTTGTTGAGGGCATTAACATTAACACAAGGAGTTTTTTTAGTTTTATGATATCAGGATAGTTCCCTCCTCTTTTCCTTTCATTTATTTTCCTTTTTTTTTTCCTTTTCCCTATTCCCTTTTTACTTCTGCCCCCTTTTTTTTCCCTCCTTTTCCTATTTTGTTTTTGCTTTTCCAGAAAGAGTATCCTTCCTTGAATTTCTGACGTGTCCTTTTTTTTGTCATTGTCAAGGGTGATCATAGAACAAAAACCTGTACTGTGAACTGATTGGAAAAGTTAAACAATTTTCTTTATAATGAAGCAAACCTTGGCATTTTTTTAATCTGCAGTACTCTGTTAATAACTGACTTGAAGTTAGCCTGAATTTTGGAATAGAAAACCATGTATTTCACTGAATATATTCCTGAGGGACTTGAGTCTGTTCTCCATTGATGATATTCTCAATGCATTATCTGACTCTTGTTTCAACCTGTGCGTGATGTCCTGGCCCCAAAGCAATTAATTCAGGCACACAGCATTTTGATTGTTGCCTTGTGAAATACATGTGTTCTGCTCATAGCCAGCTCTGTCAAACTCCTTCCAAAATCTGTATTTCATCCTGCATGGATAGCTCAATTACAAGTTAGATCTCTCTTGCTGCATTTCCAGTGTTGGTTTCCTGTAAGCCTAAAGAATTTAGCAAGGTTTTGGATGTTTGTTTTTGGCTTTGGATTTACCAGCTGTAGGCCACATGGTGAAAGTGCATACCATAGGTCATTGTTTTAATTTCTTGTCTTATGTTGAGACAGTGACATCCCGTCTAAAAAGTACCATAAACACAAACTGCTCATGCCAAATTGTTAATGTTGGGATGACAAACAGGGGATTTGTATGGCAAAAATCACAGGGCTTCATGACTTCTTTAATGGCCGAAGGGTTTATTTGCTCCTGTATTAAATACAAGAGGACTTTGACTCAGCTCAGTCTCCTTGCTACAAACTTTATTTTATGTAAACCCTGTTCCATGTCAGCAGCCCTGCTTTTGCCAGTCCCCTCGTGTATAGTGTGCGTCTTGTCTAGAGCAATAACATGTGTAGGCACCAGTGGACCCATTCTTGATCATGAACCATTTTCCCCTTTATAGGATCCTTGCATTTTTATAGCAAGTTAAAATAGTATCTCATTAATTTCACTCTCTTGGTCAGTTGCTCAGCCTTTGATTTATTTTGTGGAATTGCCTCCATGGTCTGAGGCAGCACCTGGCCAGAGTCAGATTCGCGCCCTGTTCCCACAGTCTAGGGTCCAGCTCTGACTTTCAGACCCTCTCACTAGAAGTTAGAACCAATAACTGTGTAAAACCTACAGGTGTAAAATATGGACCTGTAGGTGCTTTGTCTTAATGCTAAAAAATCTCAACCCTTTTCCTCTGAGTGAGTGTTGGAACCTGTGCCCAAAAAGGGGATAAACCTTTTTAAAGAGGCAGATTTATTATTTAGAGAAAATGTGCTAGTATTAGCTGTGGGGATGGGAATCCATAGTACTGTGGAACTACTGGAAAAAAGCCTTTGGAAAACTTTTTATCCTATTCAGAGAGCAGTGGCTAAAAGTGTATGGGTTTTTTTCCCAGTGATCTGATCCATGGCAGCAGTTTAAGGCTGTGGAAGTGAATCTTTTGATCTAGATGGTAGATGAATGATGAAAATTTGATTTGATTTGATTACATTTCATTTAAGAGAATGAGTCACTGGTGCAACTATGAGAGCTCCTTTTTTTTATCTGGCAGTTTGACTTGAGAAATATGTAGGTTAAAATGTCAGCATTTGCAGACTCAGGGATAATGTGCAGGAAGTCTATAGGAGACTCTTCTCAGATGGTGCTTGTCTCTTAATTTCCTATTCAGAGAAGTTCCTTCATTGTGTGCTTGGATAGTAACTGAACATAAATTTCAAGCAAGAAGGCAGCAAACTAAGTTGTGTTTTTACCTTTCTGAAATAGATTTGATATTAAGTTATTCCTGCCTTTTGTGTAGATATGGTTTGGCAGGTCTTCTGCATTGCAGATACTGTAAAATCCATGGGGAAAAAAAAGTGTTCCAGGCTCTGGAGAGGAATTTTTTCCCTGAATGATAGGGACAGGATTTCAGCTTGTAATAAAACAAGAAAGCAATGGTTAAAGGAATATTTATACTACCAGGTGTTTTAAGGGAAGTCTGAAACTCTGCAAGGTCTTTTTAAAACATGAAGTCCTAGCAGTACATTTTTTTACTGGTAACTTGGTAAATGTACCAATGGTACTGACTTTCCACTAAATTTACAAGTGGAATTCAGTATTGTTTACATTAAAATAATTTTGTAAATTGAGTCTTCATGCCATGACTGATCAAGGCAAAAATACTCAGTATAAAACTTTTGAGAAAAGGTCTGGTCCTTTTGTAGCCTAAATCCCATTAGCAATGACTTTAGAATAAAACCTTGGGACTTTATTAATATTTCTATTAATTTTCCACTAAAAAATATTCATAATATAGCAAGTACAGGAAACAGAACCTTTTTCTTGAATTTTTAAAACCAAAACAACAATGGACTAGCAATACCAAAGGGTTATTTTTAAGTTTCAACAAAGGAATATAACAATTTATTATCAGTAATCACTATGTGTTATTTTATTGATACCTACTGTTAAATAATTTGTTTCAACGTTACTTACATTGGTATTACCTGCAAGCTAAAGTTATATTATTCCTGAGGATAACAGTATTTTTTTTCTAATTCAATGTATGTGCAAGCTTCCATGAAAACAGTGTTTAGATATTTATTTTTCTGATATCAAACAAAATTAAAATAACTAAATATCATGGGCAAAAATGGCAATGCAAATGTATCCAAGGGGTGGACTGTAGAGCTCACTGTTCTGTGTGTATTTGAAGGTAACTTGTCCCCAGGACTGGAAAGGGATGCTCATCAATAGGATTTTACATCTCTGGAGAACTTTGGCAACGAGGCTTTAGTCTTCTCAGTTTGAATAAAATGTATCAGCAAACACAAAGCAAAGCAAACTGAGGGGAAGGAAGGAGAATGGAGTGAAAAAAGTGGGTCCTCATGTGATGAGTGATCTGGGGGATGTTTCCCAAATAACTGAGTGCATGTTAATTTTAAGTAGTAACAGGAGCTGTTTTTTACAGTTCTCTCCCACGTTTCCTGATTAAATGTTCATGTAATGATTTGCACAAAATGAAGAGGGTTGGAATTTTCTAGTACTTTTTCTTCACAGTAGATCTTTAAGTACAACTGCGGTTGGAAGGAAATTGTAAATCAATACGTTATTATTCCACATATCATGTATTTTGCTTTCTGCTGCTGAGTACAAACATTTAAGGATTATACCTGTTTGGTAAGAATGCACTGAAATCATTATCAGCACGGTGCTTGGGTCTGCACAGAGTTGTTCACAGGCACTTGTTGCCATTCTGTTGTGCAAAGGGAAATCACATGAGCATGGTGTTGTGATATTTTTTTTCACAAAAGCATTTTGCTATTCAGTGTAGGCTTTTTATACCCAATAATTATGTCAAAAGCATTCATTTAGTGTTATCCTGATTTTCAGAGCTGCTGAACACAGTCATTTTTTCACTGAAACTGAATTCTCTGTTTTCGTTATCTTCAAAAGTATGGCCGAATAGGCACAGTGGAGTGATCCTGCTGTACAAGAGTGAGCTTTTTACTCAGATTTTGCTTTTTGCAGTTCATACGTGGCTCTTACTGGCTTATGTCAGCTGTCCTGAAGGAAGATCTGAGCACTGATCGGTTTCCTAATTGCCATTCTTCTCTAAATCATTTGCATCTGAGCTGAAGAAATCTTTGCCCTCTCTAAATATTCTGCAGGACTTGGTTTAAAGTCAGATATTGAGAGAGTTGTTAAAGTGTAAACACTTTCAGGTGAAAAAGCATCCATTCACTCTCCATGTCCAATCACATAGAGTTTACTTAGAGAAAAAAAAAACAACAACCAAGCCCCTAATTTGAAAAGAAAAAATAAAAAATTTGAGTATTCTCTAGAAAACAAAGGAACTGTCTGCATTATCCCTAATTACATACTGTGTACTTTGAAAACCACCCAGAAAAATATCACACTAGAATTACACAGAAACCAGTCCTCATTATCTCTCTTAGGGAATTAAAGAAATAGCAGTTTGCACAAAAATGTACAAATTTAAGGGGCATTTAAAATGGATCAAAAAGGGAAAAGCCAACCAACTTCCTGTATATTGTTATACTTAAAAAATTAAGAAAATGGAAAAATATTTATTTACATTTGTGAAACTGTAAAGTGACTTCTGTAAAAAAGTACTTATGCTGTGTAAAGGATTGGTTGGTGGCTTCTCAGAGTTTTTATATATTGAAAGCAATGCACCCTGGAACCTGTGATTACTGCTGCCATTGCCTGTCTGCTTTGCAGAACTGCCTCTAAAGAGAACTGGTCTGTGCATGTTTAGAAAACCACTGCTGCTCTTTCACACTCAGAGATTTGATGTTTGCCTGCTCTGGGACTGTGTTTATCCAGGGGAATTAATGAAATAAAACCGTAGAAAAATACCCCAAAAGACTGAAAATTTAATAATTTAAATTAGAAGGACTGTTTAATTAGGATATTTTTAGTATTGATTTTTTGGCAGCTCTTCTGTAATTATGATGCCTAGAAATACTTCAGACTGATCTTTTTTTTAATCAACAAATATTCCTAAGAAAAAAAAGAAATGCAGGTAGTTCTTCAGCAGAATTTAAAAAGCATTGTATTCCAAGGAAACAAAATTACCACACCCTCACCCCCAAATATTAGTCAGGGAAGAGTGGAACAGCCATCAACATAGGAAAAGGGGATATAAACATAGATTCTATTCTATTACTTTGAAGACTGTTATTTAAAGATAATTTAATGATGAAATTAATTTGTCACATTTTCTCTGAGGACTTAGTTTTTAAACATTTGTGATTTTCTTTACTATGATGTAATTCTCAAAAAGGAATAATTGTAAACTCTTTCTTTCCTTTTGATTTTTTTACACATCAGATATGGATATGTTTGTTCAGAAATGTAGTTGTTGAATTTTGGCTCTTTGTATTAAATGCCATGAGGTTTTCAGATTTTCAAGCAACAAGCTTATTCAAAATTTGAGCAAATACTCCTCCAGTGTAATAAAGGATGTGCAAATAATGCAAGGGTAATTCAATATATATTTGTCTCTGACAGCGATGCTGAAGACTCTCTCGTCAGCACAGCTTCAAGTGCGTACATCTGTGATTTTTAAGTTTTTGTCATTTTACTTTCAATTTTTATCCACTTCTTTCCCTCCCCTTCTTTTTTTCTATTAACAAATGAGATCATCTAGAAAAGTCACCTTTCCTGTGGGTTCCCTGGGGTTATTTGGCCATAACAAGTACAATTGTAATTTCTTTTGAGGCTTTTTAGAACTAATGAAAATTATCAACATGTCGCACAGCTGCATTTCAGTTTTGTTTGTCAAAGCCCAGAACAGAATTGATTTTATAAATAGATACTAAATGTGAGCACAGAATATGCATACTGATGAGCTCAGGATAAAACTTTGTTTAGAAATACTTTTACAATTTACCCATGAAGAGGAAAAAGAATTATATGTCAAACAGAACAATATAATGCAATTTTTTCTAAAGTCATTTATGCAACTTTTTATCCTTCACAATTTACCTTCCATAAGTTTTTTTTTTTTTCTTTCTGCTCCTTGATGAGATAGAAAAAGGTTTCATGTGTAGTAGAAAGGAATCACATGCTTGGAAATAGAACATCTTGTTTGACTGTAGCACAGATTCAATGAGCCTGACAGGAGTTTGTTAGATAAAGTTAGTTAAAATCAAATTGATCTGGGCACCATTTCCCTACTTAAAGTCACTTAAAGTGACTGGATAATTCCTACTGCTTGTAGAATGATTAAATTTCTATTAAGCAACAGAGGAGGTTGAATAGGGTTCTTCCAAAGTCTGGTCTGCAATTCACTCTTCACAGGTCTTACAGACTTGCTGATCTTTTTGGTGTAACTTTCAGGGGTGTCTTTAGGATTATCCAAATTCATCTGCTGCAGTGACCTGGAAATATTTTCTCTCTAATCTTATTATATTAATCAGACTATATGATTGTTAAAATATAAAAGGTGCTTGGATCATGATAATGTGGCACTGGTTAACAAAGCTATTTATACTGAGGGGAAAGAAGCAAATATCAGATAAACAGCACGCTTTCCATCAAAGCTGAAGTGTGTTCTGCTGTTTTGAATTACAGAGCAGGAGCATGCCCGCTATGTGTCATCCAATTGCCAAGGTATGACCTCAGTGAATACATAAAATACGAGTTTGGGCAAACTGCTGATGATTAAGCTGTAAAGTGGCCCGGTGGTGTGGCTGGAATCAGAGGCATCGCTCTCGAGAGCTCGTGCACTCCAGCTAATGCTGGGTGGCCTCTAAAGCCTGCCTGACATTAAAAAGGTTGTTGTCTAAATCACTGGTTGTAATAACCATTCTGGTTTGTGGTGTTTGGAAAATAAAGTTTGTGCCATGGAACAGCTGAGGATAGCTCTGAAAAATCTGCATCGCTGATGGGAAAGGAAAAAGCTGCTCAGATTGACAGGTATTGGGCATTTGTATTGAGCATAACCAGTGTGGCTGGTGTTAATAAGAGCAGGAGCAAAAGCTGAGATATGTAAAACATTGGATCAGAACTGAAATAACATTTGTAGCATGCATAAGTGTTGCAATAAAGTGAAAAAAAATTTGCTGGGAGTTTTTTGTTTTGTTTTATAGATTAATGTATCTTATTTTCCCATTAGTTTTCATATTGCATCAAGAACAGTCAGTCATTCATTGTCCTTTAAGTTATAGTTTGCTAGCTGTGTTTTGCCACCAGGTTATTTTGTCACTGCTGTGCTACGTACCCTTCTTAAGGTGATTTAACTTTGTAGTAGGTACTCAAAAATAATATGCATGGCTGAAAAAATTTGATTCGACCATACTGCAGAAGTGAGCATCATCCTTGGCTTTGATTTTGACAGATTAATACCTCTGCTTTCATCTCTCTAAATATAAAGTTGACAAGATAGATTAGCCCTTTTCTTAAGTCTGCTCCTAAAACCTCATTGCTATCTATGAATTTATGTGTTGTAAAAAATTAAGATGTAGAACAATGGCTGTCAGAGCATGGTCCAAAACTAAGCAGGTCCTTTTACTTTAGTTTCTTTGGAGAGATAAAATACATCTTTCATTTTTGAAGGAAAGATATTTTTAAGTGTTTAAATGCATTCTCTAATTTTGAAAATCTCATTCTCAGCAGTTTAGGCCTGGGAGTTAGGGTAAATAGATGTACTGATGCAAATCCATGGTTTGATTTCAAGTTGGATTGGTCCTTGTAATTCTGTGCCACAAATTTAACAGAAGGTGCCTTATACAAATTACATCTTGTTCAAAATGTAGCTGCCAGAGTATTAATTTGAACAAAATATTCACAACCCACATTTTTTCCAACTTCTGGATCTTTTGCTGAATTTTCCAATCTGTTGATTCTGTGCTTCTGTGTATTTCCTGATTAACTGGCAAGTTTTTGAAAAAAGCCGTCTTAGGGATTCCTTGTGTTCCTCTGAACCCAGGCTGAGTTCTGTCTCTTTTGTCATGCTCTTTTGAATATCTGCTCGTTAGTCCAGCACATACAAATGAGTGACTGGTATGACTGTGTTTATTTGTGAGTTCTTTCATTCTGATACAGACTGAATCAATTCATTCCAGCTGATACACAAGAGATTTTTCCAGCCTCACTTAACCAGGCCTGAGAGCCTGACTTAGATTTTCTGAGGGACTGAATTGTTTTTAAGTGGCAGACGATGGAAGCTGATGTGGCTTTCACACCTGAGCTGGATGTGGCCCCTCTTCCACATTCTCAGCCATGTGTTCTCCTGGAGAACAGCTCCGAGTACGGAGCAGGAGCTGCATCCTGCCTCCCCCTCCGGCCAGGCTTTGGGACGAGACTCCTGACTTGTTAGGGCTGTTTGAGAGTAAACTGAAAGAGCAATGAGCAGGTTAGAGTTAAAGAATAATGGGTAAGCATCTGTCAGAGACTGGCAGAGGAATATTTCTGCCTTCTGTGGCAAGAGAACTCGAGATACAGCAGAGCTGTCCCAGCACTGTGAGGGGGATGGGATGGGATGGGCGGCTCCTACCTCATGTCTATGTCCAGCTTCTCGCAGTCTCCCGCAAAACAGACTTCTAAACCAGTTACAAAGTTGAAGATTGCTTTAACAAATATTAATGCACTGGTTTGATTGTATTTGGATTGCTTCCTAAGGAGAAAATGTTATTTATATTATAGCTGTCAGAGAATGGAAGAAGAATTGCCTTTACAAACGCATTACATCCATGTGTTTATAGATCCAGACTCCCTTAGGGAATGCTGCCAAAGATGATATTCCTCACATTTGGTTTGTGTGTTGCATCTTACAGTAGAAAAATACACGCTGTAAAGGCATTATTATCCTCATCAATGAGGTCTTGATTAAAAATAAAATTTATACATGTCCTTAAATCTCACTGAGGCAAGGGGGGCATAAAAATAAGCTGAAAATCAAGTATATGTTCAGCATCTTTAATAACTTGACTATATTCTATTGCTGGGCACAGAATTTTAGGAAATGTATTTTTGAAATTATTCAGATGTAGTGAAGTGTATTTATGAAATAAATATACTTTTTCTTTCTTTTTTCTGGTTTGGTTTTTTTTTCACAATATTCTAATTTCACAGGTTAGATTTAGCAGTATGTATGAAAGACTGACTTTTTTACTGTGGTTTAATGGTGTCCTGGTTTTTAATAATAGAAAGTAAATGTAAAGTAGTCCTGTCTTTTTTCTTACTTTCAGGATAAGATATTTTTCAGTGTAATCAAGGATAGCAAGATCTGGTGTCTACATTAGGAAAATACTGTGCACTTGCAGAGTTTTACCTATGGTACTTTAGGAACAGACTACTCCAGTGCTCATATCAGGACAAGGGCTCATAGGTCTTAGTGCTGGTGTGGAGGTCAGTGCCCAGGTCCTTGGGTTTAATTTGCATTTAAAATTAATTTCTGTGAAGAAAGTTTCCAAAAGGCATGGAAGGAATGCAGTGGCTGCTAAAGTTGAAGCTTCATGTTGACACCATGACATTTAGTCTTATGAAATCTCGATGCTATTTTTTAAGGTGCTGTAAAATCCAGTATAATTTTGAAGTAATTTTCCACTGTAAGGTGAATACTAGGTTAAGGAAATATAGGTAAAGAGATCTTTTTATAACATATAATTCAAAAATATTTTTTACATAATTGATCTTTCCACATTGTTTAAATATGCTCTCTTTATGCTTAATTAAAATGAAGTCAAATTCTGAAAAAAAAAAAAAAAAAAAATGGAAGTGTGTCCTGCTTGGACATGGGGAATGGGTGTGCCAATGGAGTGCAAAAGTCTGCTCACAAACACACTGACTTAAATTTTTCTCTGCTAATAGATTAAATTGTATAAAACTTAAGGAAATACCATTACATCTGAAGCCTGGATTTCATCAACTTTAGTTGAGGAAAGATGTTAGAGATTTTTGAGGAGGAGCAAAGGAGGCTGTCAGCTTTCTGCAGTTTGGTGCTGATGCATTGCTGCTTCAGCAGCTGAGAGTAAAGGAACACTTTGCTGCCCTCTCATTAGGAAGTTATTAACCATAGCTGCTTAAAAAGAGAGCAGCTCTAGGACTGGAGTGGCATTTTCTTCCTTCATCTTCCCAAGTGCATTTTTCTTTATTTCATGAAGGGTATCATCATAAATGTCAGTACAAGTTACAGGGAAATGTCTGCTGGGGCAGCAGTGCTGTGGTACTGCAGTTAAAAGGTGAATTCTCACAGTGCTGGGGAGTTTAAGGTGGACAGAAATGTACTGTGAAGTCCTGCAAGGAAAAACAGGGAGACCTAGGGCAACTCTTACATTTAGGAATGGAAGGTGTGGTTGTGAGCCCTAATCTGCAGGAAGAAGGCAGATATCTTTTCTTGGTTTATGGTATGAAGCGTGTTTCAAATCACTTGGAAACTGTTAACTGATAGACACCTTTCACTGGAAGCTTTTCATGTGAATTTTTGGATTGTGTATTACAAGCAATGAAAATCTCATAACACAGGAAAGCAAAAAGCAATGTACCTTATCAGCTTTTGTGAAAAATAAACCATATTACATGTATTTACACTAATTGTATAATTAGACATTCAAATTACAGTATGTAAATACTTAGTAATCAGCTGAAATTTGCTTTGAAAAACAAGATAATTCCCTCAACACAGGCTACCTTAAAAGAATGTTAAGTTAGGAGAAACCCCACGAAAGTACAATGAGAAAATTAGCCTGCAGTAATCAAAACCTCAGTAACAGGGGGGAGCAATGTGTAATTCCATCATTTCCTTTTGTGTGCAGCTATTTTTAATGATTTGAAGCCTAATCAGGTGATGTGCTGAGCACTGTGAAATAAATAGGAGTTCTCAAGGATCTGTAAAGCTAAAGCCTAGCTTACTCCAAGGATTTGCCTCATTCCACTAAAAACAGGGAATCTCTCTTTTCCTTTGAGGAAACCTCTTGCTCTTTAGAAGATGTCTTGGAAGATACACGGAGTGAGGAGTTGGATGTGGCAATGAGCCACACAGTGAAACTGCAGCCAAACACACTTTAAAAGGCAGTCCCAGGCTTGGGGAGTTTTGCTGAATTAGCAGAACCCGTAGTATTTGTTATGGTTACTCCATCTCAGCCTGAACCTGCTCTAGATAGAGTGTGTAAATAAAAACACTTCTCCCTGTGGAATGTAACTCTTTCAGTGTTAAATAATCGAGCATCATTTTTGTAAATTGCTGGTTGTTGTTTTTGACTGACATGTTTACTCAGATAAAGTAACAGTTTTTCCTCAAAGAAATCTACTTAGTGTCTAGATGACATAAACACATTGGGGTTTTTTGTGGAAGAAAGAATTCCCAAGTGTTCTTTACAGTTCTGCCTAATTCTCTTTCAGGCTTACAGCCTTATTTAATGTTTTTTTTTCCTTAGCACTGGCTCAGTTACAGTCTATGTTTTCCTGTATCTGGAAAAAAGTGCATTTGGTGAGTGTAGGACTGGTGTTTGCTCAGGCAACACCTCCTTGCTGTGTAGACTGAACCTCATGAATCAATTATAGCCTGCGCTGCTGCCGCTGCTGGTTTTGCTGGCTGGCATGAGTGGATGTGATAAGCCACACACTTTGCTTGACACTGATTTTTGCAACTCTAGCTTGCTTTACTTTTCTAAATGTGGCCCTTGTGGCGGTGAAATAAGAGGTGAGGGGCTGCGGTCGTGTGACACAAGTCAGCATGGCTTTCATGTGAGAAAATGTTTTTCAGGGCTACTGACTCAGAAAATGATGGCTAAACCCTGTGTGCTGACACTTCTTCACTTCAGTAGTATGACAGTAAATGCAAGGAGTGAAGGGCTGAGAGAATTTGGAGATGATGAGAATTTTGGGAAAGAGAGAGGGTGGCAAGAGTGTCATGAGATGTACCCCCATGCCAGGTTTTCTTAGCAGATGGAAGGCTTTTAAAATTTAGTTCAGAATTACAATTAAATCTGAAGCAGCAATAAAAGAGCCAGTACAGCTACAGCACTAATGCCTTACTAAAATGATGACATGGTTGTATAACCAGTAGTATTAATTTATGCTAAGGAAAAAAAAAAATATAGTAACTATCGATGCTTAAAACCTTATTCTTGTTGGTCCCCAATACCTAAGCAAAGAGATTTGCTCTTTGTGACAAAACTGGTAGATCTCAGACTATTTACCAGGCAGAGAGGAACTCTGTGTTCCTTTCTGGCTCTCCACAGTAGGTAGGAGAGCCAGTAACAGAGTCCTCAGGTCTGTCATCTCACTGCCTGGATCGCTGAGGAGCCCCTGGCAGGTGCTGCAGCCAAATGGGGTTTCCAGCCACCGAAGGGCCATGCCAGAGCGTGGCTTTCTTTCCCAAACATGAAGTGTGCTGCTGAGGACATTTAGCAGGTGTGANGGCTTTCATGTGAGAAAATGTTTTTCAGGGCTACTGACTCAGAAAATGATGGCTAAACCCTGTGTGCTGACACTTCTTCACTTCAGTAGTATGACAGTAAATGCAAGGAGTGAAGGGCTGAGAGAATTTGGAGATGATGAGAATTTTGGGAAAGAGAGAGGGTGGCAAGAGTGTCATGAGATGTACCCCCATGCCAGGTTTTCTTAGCAGATGGAAGGCTTTTAAAATTTAGTTCAGAATTACAATTAAATCTGAAGCAGCAATAAAAGAGCCAGTACAGCTACAGCACTAATGCCTTACTAAAATGATGACATGGTTGTATAACCAGTAGTATTAATTTATGCTAAGGAAAAAAAAAAATATAGTAACTATCGATGCTTAAAACCTTATTCTTGTTGGTCCCCAATACCTAAGCAAAGAGATTTGCTCTTTGTGACAAAACTGGTAGATCTCAGACTATTTACCAGGCAGAGAGGAACTCTGTGTTCCTTTCTGGCTCTCCACAGTAGGTAGGAGAGCCAGTAACAGAGTCCTCAGGTCTGTCATCTCACTGCCTGGATCGCTGAGGAGCCCCTGGCAGGTGCTGCAGCCAAATGGGGTTTCCAGCCACCGAAGGGCCATGCCAGAGCGTGGCTTTCTTTCCCAAACATGAAGTGTGCTGCTGAGGACATTTAGCAGGTGTGAGAAATGCTGCCTCACACAGAAGTAGGATGGTGAGTGGATCAGCATCATCCCTTGGCTCAGCTGGGACTGGGCTGCAGCAGGAGCCTGGAGCAGCTGCTCAGCCCCAGCTCCAGCCCCTCCGTGAGCCTCGGCTGTGCCTTTGCCCTGGCGTCTGCATTTCAGGGTGCTGAGCATCTGGTTGTAAAAGAGCATGAGATTATGTGCAGTAACAACTTGGAAATGTTGAATCATGGTCATCCTGACCAGCTCCAGGCAGCCTGCTCCTGCAGGCTGTGTGCTTGCAGGCTATATATTCAAAAGTTTGAGTTGGGTAAATTCACTGGTAAATTGAAGTAATCCAAGCATGGCAAGGGAACATCCTTTGTAATCCAAATGTGTGGTCAGGATAACCATGGATATGCTTCGCACTGAATACATAATGCAGGAGCTTAGAACACAGACTGGCTGCAAAGGCAGACATGAGCAGTTTCTGGACTGCAGCTGGTGGACACTCGGGCTCCACCAGTTACTGGAGGGTACCAATGCCATTGTATTGTACTGCAAAGTTATTTTGATTTGTTACTTGTGTGAAGACAACATTGATGAAAACCAACAAGTGACTTCTGGAAAGACTCTGGGCAGTGCTGTGATCCCAAAATAACATGCAGAGGCTGACAAGACTGAGTCATTCCCCTTAAAAACAGTGTAGTCACTACTACTGATAAAGATAGTAAAAGTATTTCTTTGACATTTCTGGGATTTGGATTATTCTTTCCATTTCTATCCATTGACTATTAAAGAAGATACCTGACGTTATAAAACCATAGGACTTGCATGCAATAGATTCATGGTGGCATCTCTGGACTTTTGGGCAGTTTCCAGATTTTACTAGGCGAACAATGAATTGTCACTCTCTAAAAGAAAGAACTACAACCAAGAATTATAATAAGCAAACAAATCCTTAAGGATTTCCATGAAATAACAATTGAACCCACCAGTCAAGATGGCAGTGGCTTTAAAGAAACTGTCCTTCATTCCAAGATGGGCAAAATTCCCAGGGGGACAGCAACAGTTTCTCCAGAAACTCAGTTAAAGGCAATTTAGATCATTTTCTCTGAGGCAAGAGAGCATATTTGAACATACCATAGTCATAGATCCAGGTACAAACAAAAAATAGTGTCTAAAATCTAGCTCTAAAATCCAGTGTAGGACTTCAGTGCTGTGCTCTTAGAGGGTCTCTTGCCTCTTTTGGAATATTTTTGGTTTTATGCCACCAGCCATCATGTATCCAAACTGCAGGCTCCCTACGTCATCACATGCTGGAAATACACACAGGAAAATACTCTAATAGGTGTCAGGGATGAATTTAAAATCATTAGCAATTCATCAGCCAAAGGTCGCTATAATGATCTATTTCTGTATGAAACAGGACTTTCTGGAAGTGTTCAATTTTGACCATTGCATATTTTCTTATCATGTCAATGAAGATAATGGTTCTGTGTAGCTTTCCATTATCTGAGGGGATATATTTGATCAAAAAACTCTTTAAGAATTCTTATGTTAACACACTCTGTCTAAAGGGAAGCTGAAAGCTTAGTTTTCCTATGAGAGCTTATCATTGACCCCAATACATGGACATTTAGTAATGGGTTTCCTTTGAGCTTTGCTTATTTTTAATAGAACCAGATGCTTCAAATGATAGCAATTTGAAAAATCTGATTCTCCTTCTTGTAATTTAAGGTGTCGTCTTGTCATCCATGTGTTTGGACAAATGCTGTGCATGGTTTGTATTCGGAGCAGTTCAGTGAAAAGCAATGTCATTAATACGTGTCCCAACTCTGCTGCACTGTTACCCCTTGTTGTTTCTTGTGTACATAGCTGTCAGTGTCGCTGCTGACATCCTTCTTTGGGGAGACTTGATTAACATCAATAAGTTATTGGGAAGTGCTCAATTAGCAGTGTCTCACTCCTGGTGGTGACACCTGCTAAGCCTCCTGTGCTTTAAGTACAATATTTCTGCAGGACTTTTCAGGCCTGATGTTCATGAGCCAGTTCATGAGGAGTGTAACAAGGAGCGCTGGGTGCACTGGTGTGTCTTTGGTGGGACCCTGGCTGGGTGATGGCCAGGACACAGTGACAGACACGGGGAAGGGGAAGCCTGAAGTGCTGTGAATATGCCGGGCACTTCAGTGGGTCAGAGAGACTGCGACTGGATGCCCACAGTTAAATAAAAGAGAATGAAAGGGAGCCAAGTGCTTTGTCCTTAGGTTTCAGTTCAGTCTTTTGTATCTCCCCTATTGTCCATGATAAATGATGATACCAAAAGATATTTTCTTTCCTCTAGGTTCAAGCCCACTGTGCAAACCAGGTTATTTTTCTGTGAGGGGAAATTTCAGGATTTCGATTCCACGGACACAGCTATAAAGTGCTGCCACTAAGAACTCGTGTCAGTTATTTGTACTAATTAATAATCCCTTTCTGTGTCACTGTGTGCCAGTATTTCAATGCAAAATATTCCTTCCCAATTTCCCTTTAATGACCACACCCTAAACCTCATTCTAACCAAATGAAAAGGGCGGATTACTCAGGAATGCAGTCTCTGTCAAACTGTCAAGCACTTACAGGAAGAGAGCAATTAAGCAAGGCTGGAAGCAGTTTGAAGGCAGTCTCAGATTGATGGGCAAAGGAGCTTTCCCAGACCTTTGGCTGGCCATGAGATGTTAACACAGTGCAAATGTCTTCTTTATGTTTTTGAGAATGCATTTTCTTTCCCTGCTTTTTGGAGGTGTTCATCACCTGGTATCTGATCCTCCATCTCATGAGGTACCTGGTTGATACATTGTTGGGTTTTTTTCCAAATTGTATATTATAGAGTACATGTACATAGCTTGCCATGCTTGGATGGGAGAAACAGAGTATTTGGAATGAATTATTCCCAGTTTTAGTTGTTTTCCAAGCACTGAATAGATTTTTTTTCCCTGGTGTCTGAGTAACTCTTATTACCCCAGACTTGGGAGAGCCACTAACTCCTTTTTTGTGTGGGTGGCACAGACTCACTTCAGTAGCATTTGTTACTAGAAAGTACATGGAACTTGAAGAAAGTCACTTTTTTTGGCACTGTTAAAAATAAAATGAATAAAAATAAAGGCTTTCAAGCATCTACATGTACTTGTTTAGCTTATCAAAATATTAGTACTGCTTTGATTTTGGTAATTTCCAAATATATGCATGTGAAATGTGTGCTGTCTGCTGACTGTTCTGTACAGTGCTGCGGTGACAAATTGAGATTGCCACGAAGGGTTTCAGCTCAGCACCTCCCCCAGTGCCATGGTACCACAGCAGAGCTGTCCTGAGCCCCCTCTCGGCCTCCCTGGTGGCCCCAAGGCTTTCTGAGGCCATCAGCCCTCCTCTCCTGGGGTTTTTGGGTGCCCTCGTGGAGCCTCATGACTGCACCAGTGGGTTTGGATGAACTGGGAGTTGAGTGAGAAGTGAAGTCATGATGACAAACTAAGGAAGAGCACATGACCATTGTACCTTCTCTGACCCATTGTAGTTTATCCTGAAAGGCAGGAAAGCCAGGGACAACACAAATATCTTCTTTCTGCTGTCCCACCCCCAGGGTCTGAAGAGCAGCTCTTTCAGGGGGCATTCCTGATTGCACAGCCTGGACCCAACCCAGCTTTCAAAGCCAGAGATCACGCATTTTAGAGTTGTTGTTGTGGCATAAAAGTCATACAGATACGTCTTGGAAGTATCAGGGTGTCCCACATGTTTTCTCATGGTTGGGATGAAGGGAAGGTAAGTCACAGTGGTTTACATGATGAATTACATTTGCACTTCTCTAGTTGGAAAATGTGACACTATGCATAGGAAAAAAGAATCTTCTAAGGCTTTTTATGCTCAGTGGAAATCAAAGGTGTGTTTTAATTTGGATTAGGTATCACTAATTTCTCTTGGCCACTCTGTACTTCTTTTCCTTTTTTCTCACTCATGTTGAACTTCCTTGTTTAAAATTTTAGGATTCATTCTCTATTCTGAAGTACTACCACCCCCTCCAATAATCTATCATTTTCCAAATTGATTTTTCTTTCTTCTTTTTTCATTACAGTGCAACACTGTTACTTCGTTGACCTTATTTTTGGTTTCTCACCATCCTTTTTTCCTTCACTTGCCATGTCTGTGCCCACTTTTCTTTAACATGTTCATGCTCACAAACACACTCACACTCTCACCTTGTTTAATTGCTGTTCCTTCTGAACTCTTCCAATTCTCGCCTCCCTATTCCGAGTCCCATATTTCATCTGTGCCAATTTTTATTGCTGCCACTTTTATCTGTGTCCCCTTCAAGCTTCCATCACCCTTTGTGTTACCGCAAACGAATGATCAGGTGGGAAGCGTATCTGCTCTTTCATTTTTCCTTCTTTCAACACCAGTGTGATTAATCCTGGTCTTTCTGATTGGTCCATGCAAGGATGATTGAGCTGTCGCTCAGACTTTTCACCCTGTGTCACCACTGGTATGAGATTGAACTTCAAACCCTGAGAGATCCAGCACTGACAGGAGAACGGGAGGCAGTAATTTACAAAGTGGCTCTGTGTCTCATGCACTTCCCCAACTTATGAATGCAGAAAATACTCTGTAGGACTCACTAATGAATCAGGATACAGCAGTGCCACTACATTACGTAATCTTGCATCCCTCGAGATGAATGAATTATGGATACAAAACCATTATCACTTCCTCTTGGCAACATTTTCACTCTCTGTCAAGCTGTATACCTGTGACTTGTTGGCAGTGCTTTATTTCCTTCCTCCCCCAGTATATTGCAAAGCTCCTGGAAGCTTTGCATTTGTATTAGTTTTGTAGAACTGCTTTAATTATTTTTCCTCTGAATTCCCTTTCCCTTTGCTGTTACACCATTAACCTCTTAAAGCTTGCCTTTATTGCTTTATTCATTTTAATGATTTTAGTTTCATGAATGAGAAGCATCATATAATGCAAAGTGTTTTCAAAATCACTAAGACTTAAAATTGATAATATCAGGGTTCTACTTTATTTATATTGGACTTTCTAATGTGGAAAATTCAAAAGTTCAGAGAGACCACAAGGAAAACTGCCTTTGTCAAAAGTATGGGTACCTAATCAGAAATATGAACACATGGTCCAGGCCACCTTTAAAATTCTGATCATGATGCTGGAAGTAGAACCATATGAAAATGCAACTTCTCTTATTAATAAGCGAACTAATTTTTTTTCTACATCTCCAGCTAAGATTTGAGACTTTTTTATTTTAATGCAAATGTCCTCTCTTTCTGATCAAAAAGCCTATATGCCCTTCCCATGTGTGAAGTTCTTTTAATGGCATCTTTTCAAATATATCATAGTGCATATTCAGTATAATTTATAAATAATGTGGTGTGTTATGTCAAAGCATCTTATAACATTACATGAAGGAATGAGGATGTGCAATCTTCAAGGCTTTGCTCCTGTAGAGGCAGGCACTGTATTAATCTCCTTTTGGTTTTCATTTTCACTCTTCCTTCTCTTTATAATCCACTTTCACAAGTGGGGTAACTAAAATGAACAGAGAATGGGAATATGCCTTTAAAAGGCCCAATGAATTGGTTTCTTTTAAAGCTGCCTCTGTAGGAATGGGCCAGTGAAACTGGCACAAAGTCAAATAGGAGAGAAAGAGATTAATTCATTTTCTGTCGCTCCTGAGAGCAGAGTTCAAACCGATCCAAGGAGACAAAAAAGACTTTTTGCAAGTGTGCTCAGTATGTACAGTTGTCAGCAGTGAGGTGCTTCAAACTGTCCTATCCCAGTTCTTGGTTTAGAGAAGTATCACAACCCCAAGCACAGGGTCTGGGGTGTGGAAGCAGCCCAGGAGCTGAACTCAGGCTGGTGGTGCTTTGTGAGCAGCTCAGGGGTAAGTCAAGGTGGCACTGGAAGGGCCTGATTAAGGGATGCTACGCCAGCAGACAAGTTTATTCTTCCAATCCAATAGAAATTAACACTTCTTAATCGAATAGAATATGACAAAATTCATTTGTTAGTTTTCTAGAAATGTTTGTAACACCTCTAGAAAGCAATGGAATAATTTTTAACTTTTTAGACCAGAAGACATCTTTCTGTAATAATGTTAAAGTAATTTATTAAAGCTTTAGAAAAAAATGTCTAAAGGTTTAATATATTACTATTTTCCATTTTCTTCCATAGAATATTGAAATAAAGGCAGAGGGCAAGTTGTACTCTATTTAGCAGCAGTAAAATGGCAATACAGAAGAAAAATAAAGTGAAGGATATGTCAGCAGAATTTAACTGGATGGCATGAGTAGCAGGTGAGATTTTCTGCAGCAAAACAAAGGAGATGAGGCCATGTTTTTTAATTATGGCAGTGTTAGCATGGACACTTTGTGTAACACCTGCACAAGATGTAATCTCTAATGACAAATACCTCTAATGCTCCGAGGACATTAGTTCAGTGGTGTTCCCAGAAAGATACTGTTCTCTGAATTTATGTAGCAACTTCCCAGAATAGTTATTTTGGTTAAAACAAAAACTGAGGCAAGAAAAACCCGACTTTTCTGGTGAGCCATAGCAGTAACTGGCTCTGTACAGCAAGGGAACTGGATTGACACAACACACCAGCACAGCTGTCATCAGTGGTCTGTGGGAAGATTGGATGATTTGTCTCCATGTTTTAAACCCAAAGATTGCAGTTCTTTAACATCCCAGTAAGCACAATCAGTATCTTTTATGCTAGTTTTGCATGTTGCAGACCTGAAAGAACAAAAAAAGACGAATCTTGCATTTACTTATTGCAAAAGTAAATGCATTTTTCTTATTGCAAAAAATGTGCTTGTTTTTTGTCTGCTAACTGGTTTATGGACAATTTTAGTTGTACTTTGCTTGAGCTCAGCTAAGGAGGCCGTGACTAGGACAAGGACCCAGCAAAGCTCCCAGAACAGGGAACAAGCACATGATTTAGTCAAAAGGTATCACTTGGACCCATTCTTGCTTTATTCTAAGTACCTCTGCTTCTCTATTGTTTTCCTCTTCTTTTTGTTATATTCTTGTATGATCCTTTGCCTGGATTCATGGAAGATTCTTTACCAAGTCTTTCTGGGATTACTTTGTTCTTTTATCAAGAAATGTCATATTGGGTCAAACAAGTTCAGCAGTGACTCTGTTTCTTCTCAGGTATTTCTTCTCAGCACTTTGCCTGTAAGGTTTTTTTCTCTCCATCTGTTAATTATATGTAGTGACTTATGAAGGATTACATTAAAAAATTTAAAATAATTGGTATGATGGGGATGTTATTAGTCACCATTATCACCGACAGGGGATAATTTTCTGCTTTGTCCCTTCTGTTTGGGGATAATGCAGGATAAGTCTGGTAATGGGGGAAGAAATGCTGGCTAGATTAAAGAAATGCTGGACTTGATTCATTTCTCATGCACCATATCTCCGCTGGTTTCACAGAACCGTTCTTCATTTATATCAGTGTAATATAGGGGAAAATAATTTTCTTAAACTGTACTATTGCATGTGATTCATCTTGTGTTTTATCAGCCTAAAATGTATATATTGTATTTTTAATGTTGATCTACATGTCCTTCAAGTCATAATCACATATTTAAACTAACTAAAATAGTATCCATTACACCAGAGTGGTGTTTCTTTTTTCTGGTGGCTGATGATATAATTTGGTCTTCATCTTTTCTCTTTCCTGAAAGACTTGAGATTTGCATATGTATATATATATATATATATATATATATATTTAATATTCTTTGAACAAATACTTTTATTCTCAATATGCATCAGGCATTCTGATTGATGAGAGTAGAGTTGGGAACTTTAAAAGGTGTGGTCTAATACACTGGAAAATATAGAATGTAATGCAAATATAGTTAAATAAAAATAGAATTGTACTTTTCTGAAAAAATGAGTTTTCTCAACAGGGAGAGATTATAAAGAGAACTCTGTGCAATTTTCTTAAGATTCTGAAGTTGGTGCAAAATGTAAAAAGTACATTTGTGGATAAATAATTAAAAATATTGAATACTTTTCCTTAAGGAGAAGCAAAAATGTTTATAGTTGGAGGAGTGGATGTGATCTACAGCTGTGGGAGAAAGCCTGAGAAATAGCAGGCACGTGGAAAGAGTGTTTGAAAATTGTCCTTTTGAAGCCACGATAGATTGCTCTGGAGAGAAACCCCAAAGCCTCTGTGTGCACATTAATACCTGTCCAGCTTATCAAAGAGTTGAAAGAGTGGGAGCAGGTTAGTACTGTGTTAGACAGCACCAGTTAGTCTTTATTCAGCTTGCCTTTTACAGTAACAGAACAGGTTTTATACTGATGCTTCATTCACACATGACCTTGAAGTCCTGAAGGATCAGGTTACCTTGTATTGAACTTGAATTACCCTTGAGGCTGGCCCTGCTTTCACTGAAGGTCTCAACCAGATAATTTCCAGTGGTTCTTTGTAGTCTGAATTATTCTATATGATAATATGATGCAGAAGCTTGTTAATCAGCCTCTGTTGCCCATTTCTAGAGGCAACATAATTATTAAGGTGCAACGTCCCACTGAAGAGCTGAGTACATAATGAAAAACTAGTGATTAATTCACAAATTCTGTCTGAGATACAAAGTGCAATATTGCTGTGTGTATGTTAATGTACAGATGTTCCCAAATACTTCTCATGTTTGATGAAAAAGGTCTCCTGATCCTAAAAGCACCCTAAATGTTAGCATAGTTACTAAACTGAAAGTGTACATCAGTCTTGACCTCAGGCTATTTATTATTTAATCACATGCTTTAAAAAAAAAAAAATCATATAACAGCAGTGACTGGCAATTGAAAAACAAGCATCCATAGTTTGGAAAATCACAAGCAATTTATGAGAGTGACAAAAGAAGGATACATTTGTAATTAATGCTTTTCACCACAGAGCTTCAACAGCTACGGGGAAGAAAAGGAAAGAAGCTGTATTTAGGGTAAGGGTGCACAGAATCAGTGTAATGTACTTAAATCCTCCTAAACGGCCTTCGTTACTCTTCTCTCCACCAAAAAAACAGAAATAAAAAAACCCACCACAAAATCCCACAAAAAAGAAGCCCCAAGAAAATTTTTCAGCAGCTTTGGAATAATAAAGCTGTAGCTGCATTAGAAGAGAGTAAAATTACAGGAGGGAGGACTGGGTGTAGGGAATGAATCTGAAGGAAGAGTCAGGAAGATAAAGGCTCTAAAGAGGTACCATTAGTAAACTGTGTAAAAGGCAGGAAGAGCATGCTTTTAAAATGTACAAGAAGCTAGGGAATAACCAAAGGAATTGTCAGTCCTCTGCTTAAGAGAAATGTAAGTAGATGAAAAAAGGTATGTAGAGAGCTGAAAAACTTAATAGCTATTCTGCGTTAGCCCTTCTCTAAAAAGATAGTAGTTAAAGGCTTAATGTGCTATTAGTAATAACAGAGAGGTGAGATGGAATCAGGAAGGAACAGGTTAAAAAGTGCCTACCAATATAACGTGGAACACATTAAAATAATCTCTGGAGAGCCAGACAAAATTCTCCCTGGAGTGAGGTAGCATCAGTATCAAAGCCACTGGCAATTTAATTAGTGGATTCGTGGAGGGGAGGGAATTTCGCGGGGGCTGGAAATGAATGTCATAGAATGAAATCAGGCAGGTAGAAGATCCTCATATTCAAATTTCACTTTTTCAATTCAGATTTGTCGGCCCGAAGGAATACTCTGTGCTCTGCAAATCCATTGTTCAATGTGTGCATGGCCCTGCCTGAGCAGCCTGTGAAGCTGGCATGCTATCCAGTGCTCACTTTGGCAGTGGTCAGTGCATGGCCACCAGCCAGCCTTGCAAGCTCTGGGGACACCTTCTGCAGAGACCTGGCCTTGGAGTGCCAAACGTGGCATGGTATCACTTCCTACAACACTGAGTCAACCTCCCAGTTGCCAGCAGTATGATCTGGTTGATAATTCACATTATTTTTTAAAGATGAGGGACTTGAAAATATTATGCTAAACACACATGAAGAGGAAGCATGAAATCACTGTGGTTGCTGTCCAATCTTTTCTTTATAATTATTTCATAAGCTGCCATATGTAATTAAGTTTAAAATGTCAGTGGTTCCATAGCATAGGGGTGTCATTGATAATAACATGTACACAATTATATAATCCTTTCTATTGAGAAACATCAAAAAATCATGGCTGGGAATGCATAATGGTTTTTTTCAACTGAGAGCAGATAAAACAGAAATTTCAATAGACTTCTATAACTGCATATTCTTATTGTTGTTTTCCTTCCTTTTTTTCATTTTTTGTTTGTGCAAACAGGATATTTTCAAAACTAGAATATTTCTGTGTTTTCTTTGTCAAACAGTCATCCTCAGATAGTTCAGGTTCCCATTTTAGGCCAAGAAAGCAAACAGCAGCTGTGGGCAGGTATGGTTTTGTTTTCAGAATAACACGTGAGTCGTTTCCTCTGGGAAAATTTGTCCAGGTAGTTCAGTCACCTATTTACACCCTTTCCAGTTTTCATGATGTGGAGGAGGTACCAAAATCTGTCCTTTTTTGGGGGAAGTTTATGCAACCGAGCACATGATTCTTCTGGCCCTTTAGGCTGTCGCTGTTAAAATGTTCCATCAAAGCCGAAAGCAGCTGCATATCAGGCCATGGCAGGAGCACAGCAGCAGCTCAAAAATGTTGCTGGCCCTCCTCAGAATAAAAGAGCATGTTCAATAAAAGGAGAATGATGAATTTCTCCAGGCTCTCCTCTCCCCTGGGGTCCCTGTGGGAAATCTGCCGTGCAGGAGTGGTTCTCACTCTGCGGGCAAATCACCGTGATCAGCAAAGCACAAGAGGAATGAAGTGAAATTGCTTCGCCCTATTTCTGTGAAAGATGATGCAAATAATCCTGGGTTTATAGAATATACATAGCATACACAATAACTGTGTATGTATGGTGTATATATGTATTTGTGCAGAGTAAATAACTGCAGGCCTTTATAGTTTCACTTGGAAGAACCTACATCACACTTGGTTTCCCTTCCTTCCTGCCCTCCAAGTTGCTGGCCAAGACTATTTGTTTTCATCTCACCCACCTTTAGAGGCCACATATTGTCATATTCCCTAGTTGTGATTCTGCTTGTAGATGGGAGAGTTGATGCTCCCTGTCCAAATAACAGAGGAGGCAAAACTCTCTCTTCTAGGCTGTCTCTGGTGACTTCTCAGTCTCGTGTCCTCTTCTCAGCAATCATTTCTGAGAGCCTCTCATTCTGTTTGTGAACCCACCTGGGATCAGGCGTTATGTTAACACACAGTTATATGTCTGCCAAAGCCTTTGCAATTTCTCTGTAAATGTTACAACAGATCTTCAGCTGTGGAGCACCACCTTGGAAATGGGTGGGGTGCAGTCATGCTATGGAGGCCATGCCATTGCCAGGCAGCTTTTTACTGTCCTTGAAAAGTTGTGGTGAATGTGGGAAGTTCTTCATTGCAGGAAAATGCAAGTATTACACCTGAATTGGTGATAGGCAAGGAGGGTCCCCCAAGGGGAATCTGGGTGTCTTAGTGGAAAATAAGCTGACTATTAGACAACTCAGCCCTCCTTTTAAAGGGAAAATTTGGTAGATGGTGTCAAGGTGACCTTCTAACCTTAACTTTTCTATGATTTTTTTATTTCTCTGACTTGGGTGGGTATAGGATTCCCAGCTCTGGCCTTGTATGGCCTCACAAGTTCATCCATCTTTATGTCCCTGTCCAGGAGCACTCCTAGAGCTGTGCCTGCACCAAGTGCTGGGGAGCCCTGGGGAGGTCACTGGATTTGTTCCTTGCTGCCAGAAGGGCTGTGGGGTCCATGGAGATGGCATTGGGAAGCTGCCTGTGGTCTGGCTCTTTGTATGGTTCTGCTGTAGGTGCTGATAAAGCCTGTGGCATTTTCTGCCCACCGTGCGTGGGGAAGCTGTGCTCCCTGCAAGGGGGCTCTGAGACACAGAGCAGGGTGATGTTCACTCAGGACCTGCTCTGCTTGGATTCATCTCTTATTCCTCTTTGCCAATACCATAAACTGTGTTGTAGCCATTTGGCACTTCTGCTGCTCCTTCAGTGGGCACTTGTGTCTTGTCAGGAGAGTTGGATCCCAGGAGGCATTTGAGTTCAGCCTGTTTAATGTGTGTCGATATTTCTGCCAGCACTATGCCATTTTGGACTGATATTACAGAATATTTGGGAGTGACTGTAGTAGTGCTCACCTTTTTTTAAGGAGGTAAAAGCAAGAGGGCTCATATAGCTGCAATATGTATGTGATATTAGATCTGTGGGTTACATGCAGTATATATAGCAATTTCCCTGGAGACACAGTAGGTGACAGTGAGGGCAGGGTGGCCTGAAGATAAGGGCTATCTGCTATCTTGCCATGAAATATTAGTAGCAAACATTCAACATGGTTCTGTTTCTGCACTTTATTTCAAAAGAGGAATTAAATGGGTTTTGTTGCATTAAAACAAATTAGTAACCCTGTTAATGCTTGCACTTTATATAACTTTTCTAGATGGTGAACCGTGTCAGTGAGGACAGATCATTTTAAGAAGCTGCCTTAAAGAAAAAGGAAACCTTTGTAATTATAAACGCTGGTTATGTAAAGTACTCAGATATGGGGGTTTTGGCTTGGGTTGTTGTTTCTCTTTTAGGATGACTTGTTTAGAAGTCCAGGTGTTAAAATGGAGGATTTTCACTTAGCTTTAAAATTAAATCGACCATCTGATTCCTTGTGTAGCTCTCTGCCTGCAGTCTTTAGGCTTAGCTTGTTTAGCTGTACAGCAGCATTCCTGTTTGCTGGTTGGGTCTTTGAACCTCGGTGCTGTCCCTCCTCATTTTGTTATCATAAATTCAAAACACTTGATGAAGAAAAGAACTTCACAGACTACAGCACAATCATACTTCCCCAACATCAAAGTGAGGAAAGACTGTGAGATGAGCCATCTTGACCGACATGAAACAGGACTTTGACATTGTAATGCATTGACATCACTCTCGTTTAATCTTTTTTTCTCTTTTTTCTCTCTTCTTATTTTTCCTTCTTTTTTAAAAAATTTATTTAGGACAGTAAAAATAGGATATCCTAAGGACATTTTACAACATACACAACCTGTAAGTGGCAGAGGTGTAAAAAGCATCTGTATCCACACTTTTTCTTTGAAAACAGAATCACATCTATCAAACAACATAGGGAGTGCCTGGCTGAATCACATACAGTGCCCAAAGAGCTGAAGTTTCCTTGCTGGCCACTAAAATTGATTTATTATATCAGTTTACAGCAAATAAATAGCACTTGATCCTGGTAACACACTGGAACATGAAAAAAACACAAGCCTTATAGGGATGTCAAATAAATTCCGCTCTTGTTTAAAAATTATCCTCAATAATGACAAAAAATGAAAATCCTCCTCTTTGCTATTCTAAATTCAGCTTCAGTAAGTTAATGTCATTATTACTGAGAAATATAGGTCCTTAAATACAAGTTGGAAAAAAGTTATTAGAATCATGTTATCACTATAGGATAATGTAGTTATTTAGCACCTGGGAAATACCTGTGTTTGACCTGGAGCTCATGACAGGCAGGCATTTACACACTCAGGAAAACAGAGAAGTGCTTTGTGCAGTAAATGTCATAATGTCTCAGCTACTGGAAGATTATCACAAGTTTTGTATTAGGCTGCCTGAGGACAAGAGCTCTTTGCCGAATTCTAAAATATTTGACTTATTGTGCTTAAATATATGTTGTTGTGATTATTCAATAGACAAATATGAAAAATTCTTTATCCTCAGTGTGACACTGGCAACGAGTCTATGTGCTACATTTTGAAAGTGTCAAATTATTAAGAGTAAAATACTGAAAGAAAAAAAAATAAAAACATGAAAAAAGAAAACCTAAAGCATGTTGGGGTATTTTCCAATGCTGTCTGCAGCATGGCATGATGTTGTGCTGTTTAGGCTGGGTAAGCAGGGCTGTAAACAAAAATGAAGTAATTGCATCAGAGAAAAAAACCCACAATTTTAGGGTTAATGTAGTTCTAGTGTTTTGACTTTTTTAATATTTAAGAAATAAGCTTAATGAACATATGTCTCACTGACAGTACATCTTTGAGGTGTATTGTGTATTTATGGACACAATATAATTGTATTTATTAAATATTGGACAGAATATATTGATGAAAATAGTATGACCAGTGTTATGATTGTATGATTAATAGATGATTATATTTTATTTCTGTAGGTTCCTCATGGTTTTTATTAAACAAATATTTATCGATGACCTAAATAGCAGTTTCTTTTAAATACAATACGGTTTGCTGTGTGTCATATGTGAAGTCAAAAATTCACAGAAAAATATCAGTCCTTCAAATAACAATGTAAATAGCCTGCATAAGTCAGCTTGAACACAAGTCAGCACAACTCATATCAATAACTGGGTTTGTTTTTTTCTCGACTGCTTTGTCTCTGGATGCATGAGAACATCTCTGTAGCACTGTTGTGATAAGTAATTATCTGTTGAATCATTTAGAGCTTGTGCAGTGAAGGTGGCACAGAGTGTACACCCCTGGCAGAACTGATAGGGAATGCTGTAGAGAAGTAAGGCATTGCACAAAAGTAATAATATTTATGCTCTAGTTTTTTTTATGACAAGCAGCTGCCTTTATCTCACGATCTCATCAGAACATTTATTTTATATTATTCTATGCTGTGACTTAGACATAATGCTGTGCATTATGACAGGATGAAAAATATACATTAAAAGGGTATGAAATAAAGATAACAAAGTGTTTGAATTGTTAGTAAATACAGAAAAGGATCTTGCACCTCCTGCTCTCTCTGATGTAGCCACAAACAAGCAAGTCCTGCCGTATTTTTCAAGTGTGCTAAGGGTGTGCATGGAGACAAGAGGAGAACGCTGATGTATAGATAAGTGGTCACTGGTTTTGCTTTAAAAAGGACTTGGAGCAAGCAAAGGAGGAAAGCCTTTTCCTGCAGCAATGCTGCGAAATCTGTTGTTGCTATGGTCTCATCTGGGTGCCTGGAAGCACTGATGTACATGTGAAATGTTTTCATATCACAAACATATTAGCAATTTACTTGATACCAAGCGCAGAAAAAGAAACCCATACTGTTCATGCATATCCTTGTTTTCCTGTATTTTGTATGCCAGTGTAAAGTGAGGGTGTTGTTGGCAGCCAATTTGATGTCAGGTCTTTCTGTGATTCTTTCTTAGTGCTCATCAGGGTGCCCATAGACTAAAGCCATCCAGCATGAAGAGATTCTTCACATCACAGTTGCAGAAGCAAAGTGCTTCTTGCCAAGCACAGAAAATACCAACAAACATTACATATTCACATTTCCCTTTTGTTGTTCAATAAGGGAAAGGTGTCCTGGTGATTGCTCTGCCATCAAGCAGGAAAAATCACAACTCCTTTTCTTCTGTTTTTGCTCTTTTGTCAACACAGAGTCTCCTTCCCTCAGCCTTCTGCTGTAAACTATAGAGAATCTCAATAGGAGACATAATGGGAAAATAGAAAATTGCCCAGCTCAGTTGCCAGTCACAAATGAAGGCTCTTCTCCTCTTGGCTGCATGTGGGTTCCTTTGTCAGCCAGAATTGTTTCCCTGATGTTCAGAGGCCTGTTTATATATTTGGGATACATCTCTTTCTTCAAACACTCTGCTGTAAGATTTATTATTGAGTTGTAACTGTGCAACCTGGATGTCCCCCTTGGTCTTTCTTGTAGGGTTTTGCTGTACCAGCTCCCACCTCAGTTGTGTTGGGGTGCAGGGCACTGCTCTGCAGTGTGGTCTGAGGGGCTGCCCTTGGAATAACCAATTCATAGAGTGTGTGTGTAAATTAAATTCTTTGCTTGGAAGTCCGGTTTGCCTGATTTTAGTGCTGCCATCCTCTCCTTCTCTTTACTTAAACTGAGTTTCTGCTCATTGAGAGAAAGAAAATTTGCCCTCCCCTTTTCTGTTTTGTTTTTTTTTAATCCGTTTCAAGATGACAGAATCCAGATCATTGCAACATGTTTGTGGAAATTCCTCCTTCTTTAGGCCTGAAATATCTTTACTAATCTTTGAATCTACTAACTTACTCTGTCTGCCAGCATGAATTTGGCTCAGTTCCTTACATGACACTAAACCACTACTAAACTACTGTTACTATCCTAATCTTTTTTTGTATGCCAGGAGTCATAATAAAGCAGCAATAGAAATACCATCAGTAGACATAAATGTTAATGATTTTCTAATTTTTGGTTTGTTTTTGTGGTTTGGGTTTTTTTCGTGTTTTTTTCGTTCATAATAACAAAGAATGAAAATCAAAATAAATATGAAGCCTTCTCATTATTTTGGACAGTTTTGCTCTCAGCCTTTGTGGCCGTCTCTGTGGTAGGTGCACACTCTTACTGCTTACAGAAGTGAACTGCAGTGTGCTACAAATATCTATATCTAACCTGTATCTATATATCTATATCTATATATCATCTATATCCATCTGTTATTTCCTTTAAATGGACTCCATCTTCAAAGGATCTTGTAGTTTCAGACACTTGCTTATCCTCCAAGTATTTTGAGGTTAATTTCTATCTTATAGATAGAAAATTGTAGATGTGAAAAATAAGGCAATGTTTCAACAGTGCTGTTTATGGAGAGTATCCCAGTATTTTACTGAATATCCACTTCTATGTCTCCTTAAATGTGCAAGTTGGGCACAGCCTCCATCGCTGGCAGACCCTTTAGAAACCATTACATCTTAATACTTGCCAAAATATTCTCATACTTGGACTTCTTTAGCAAATGTAACATATTATACAGTATACAGATAAAATTAAACTTTTTTTTTTGTATAACGTGTAACAAAAGTACCTAGAAAAAACATGAGAAACAAATAGATGAACTCTCAAGCAGTCATCTAGTGCCATTTTTCTCAAATTCCTGTTATTTTCCTGGTAAATTCGGACAATAATTTTGTTTAGTACATTAATTTACAAAATATTTATACAAAGCTTATATATATTAATTTATATTTAGGATACTGGGAACAATCCTTCTGTAGCTCCATATTAGGCTACATTCTGATTTCTGTTTTCATTATAAGATAGGAATTTATATGACTGGCTGCTCTGGGAAGTTCGGGTAAGAATTTTCTAATATATTGCTTGGCAAAATAATCATACTGTATTGAATGAATTCATACATTAGCATGACTCACATACAAGGCTGAGCAGTTGCACAGTTAAGCCAGCCACTTCCAGTAAATAGAATTCAAAATCTCATGTTTATTTTAATTTTATTTACTGTATTGCATATGCATATTTTCATGTTTTTCCAAGTAGACATGATTACTCCCCCTGCCTGCACCACTCTAATTGGAAGATAGGAGTGGCACCTTCTCAGAAAAACAACTTTCTCCTGTGGAAGAGTCGCTCCTCATATTTTTCAGAAACTACAAATCTTTTAGAAAGCAGGTCTCTATATGTAAATCAGTATGGAAGAGTAATGCTGAAAACCTGTCTGGTAGAAAACAGTTAAAGCTGTTTGACCAGAAGGTCTGGTCTAAATATAATTGTTCTGTACATGTTTTTCCATTGAAAAAAAAAATTAAAAAGTTACCTGGAAAAAAAGGGAAATATTAAGAGAGAAATTAAGCATACGATACCAACACATTTGGAGTCTTTGAAACTGTCCTATTCTCTTTAGGAATTACTGTAAGTCTTGCTGAAAGAAGTGCTTTCCATATCACTGTATGCAAAGAGGATTTCGATTTCAGATACCAGATTAAAATCTAAATGTTTTTCACAGTACAGTTACGCTGAATCTCTTTCAACTCTTTTCTATATCTTAAGATTACTGATTTAGAAAGTTATTTTATAATTTAACTTAACCTTTGTATGTTTCTTTTTCTATTGAATGGGGCACAAAGGGTTCACAAGCATCTTCAAATATCCCATTTTTTCAGTCCGCTCTCCTGTACAAGGTGGGATACTTGTCATCATCCACTCCTACCATCTGCCCTTCTTGAAGGAGAGTTATGGGCCAATATCTGGCAATTCCCCAGATAAAGACTTGGACTGTAAAATTGTATTCCGTGTAGGTGAGTGTAGCTCATGTGAGGGTGAATTAGGGTGAGACATAAGTCACCACACAGCACATCAACTGTACTTCTCTGGGATTACAGACATGCAGATTTATGTTTAGTGTTTTGGTTTTGATACTTAAAGCAAAGAGCAGTAGGGAGGTGACTTCTTACCTTCTGTGAAGCCTCTCACTACCCTCTGGTGGGATTCTTGATATCATTCTTCTAATGGACTTCCCCTGCTGTGCTGAATAGCAAGCTTGTTAAATAAGATCATACACAAATAAAGGACAAGTGGAATTTATTCTGTAATTTTTTTAAGTGATGGGTAGGAAGAATCTTTTACTGTAGTGTATGTTAGAAAAACATTGTGGAGTTTCACACAATTCCTAACTGATGGGGAGGTGCAAAACAAGACTGCAGGAGGGGATTTTGTAACGTACAGGGAAGGGAAGGTTTCTGGGATTAATGTGTCATTGCTGGGGATTAGGAACTTGTGGTTTTGTCTCCAAACAGAGCCTTGTTTTCAGTTCAGCTGAAGTTAAAGGTAATTTGGGGCAGTGAGTGCAATCAAAATCTTGTGTTTCTTAAACCTGCTTCTTGTTCATTTACATTTTGCTATAATATCTCACGTCTTGTAGGGTTTTTGGTTTTAATCCATCATCATATCTGATAATAGCATCATATGATGTTTTGGGCTGGCAGGGACCTCAGGAGGTTGCAAGTCCAAACCACCTGGTTGTAGCAGGGGCACCTCTGAGGTCAGCCCAGGCTCTGGTCTTGAAAACCTCCAAGAACAGGGACTGCAGAGCTCGTTCAGTGCCTGTGACCCCACCAGGTTCTGCTCTCCACATTGCCCAAGTGGGAACAGAGCAGAGTCTGAACTTTCTTTGCTGACGGTAACTCGAGTTACAGTGTCACCTCCAACATCTCAAACCTTATTTGCGAAAGCATTTGTATCAGGAAAAGAAGATCGAGGTGAAAGTAACAGAGTGTGGTAAGAACATATCACACAACAATGAAATCAGTTTCTGTGGGGGGTTAGTTTGTAGTGTGGTTGTTTCATCTGAGCTTAATTCTGCTGGAGTTCCTCAGCTCACCTGGAGTTATCCAGATCGCCTCTGCCATGAGGTTGTACCCAGGTGATTAGTCCTGGAAGATCTAAAAAACAGCGGCAGAAGGGAAAACACATTCTCTGGTTAAGAATCTGAACTAAGCATCTTAACCAGTGAATCGGTGTATTCCTTCATAGCAGGAGCTCTGATGGGGTTTCTTGGTGGGTTTTGGGTCACTGACAACTTTCAAGCCTTCTTTTATCAGCAAAATTAGGAACAGCTCAGTAGTCCCTAAAGGAATTTGTACTAAGAACTGATAACTTTTGTAAAGCATTAGGACAACTGGGGAAAGAGGAAGAAGAGTAACAAGCAGAACAAGAGCTATCCGAACAAAATGTATAGGTGAGAAGTGATTTTCATGCTAAGTATATTAAAATTATTTAGAATATGCTTATAACCTCATCCTAATAATTTTTCTGTGTGTTATCCTATTATTTTTTTCCTGCTCACGACTGAAAATGGAGGGATAACTGTCTCATAGCAGGGCCCACATCATGCACACTAGAAATAAAACTAGTTGTGGGTGTGAGTCCTTAACTCCAAGTCCCAAAATTCACTCAAGGTGATTTGTGAGCAGTTGCTGCAAAGCCTTCCTGGGGGTCATCACTGCTGTAGCACCGGTGCCAAGGCACTTGTCCACACTCCCCTGTCAGCAGCCAATGCTTCTGTATTTCTTTTATTTTCAGACATATTAAAAATTTATCACAAACATTTAAAGGAGAAAAATGCATTGACTTTTCTGAAAGCAATTTGTTAATTAACATCAAAGGGATGAAATTTGCCTTGCATTGCCTGGTGAGTGGCATTCTTCCATCGTCCTGGTTGCTATGGGGATGAAGGAAACTCTTGTTCCGGGTCACTCCTAAATTTGCACATGAAAGCATTAGAGATTACTGCTGTCTAATCAAGTTATATGGAAAAGTTTAAAGGGAGGGACAATGTTTTACAGCCAGCAACCTTCAACAGAATAAAACACAATAGCTGCAAAAAAGGATTATCTCTTGCTTTTAAAAACATACTAGGAAAGTTCAAAATGGTATGAAAGCTTTTTTAGCCAAACATCTTGATTTTTTTTTTAATGCTATTTTACAAATGATGAATGTAGAATAACATTTCTAATAGAGAATTAGTGTATTCATTGCCCAACTCCAGGGCTGGATTCAGCATAATGAATAAGGGATGTGCTCTGAATTCATTAAATGATTTTACTTTTGAACTTCAGATTATTCTGTGTCAAAGTCCTTGATATTGTCACATCAGTATTGAAGTACAAAAAAAATTGTTACTCTGAGTATGAACTAAAATCTCAAAAGCAAAGAAGTCAGAAGTGACACCAAACTTCAAGAGGAAGCCTCAGGAGGAGGCCACATCCTGGTGCAGGTCCTTCCTGGCAGCGGGGTCTGAAAGCAGCATGTGCAGCCTGCCTTGTGCCCGTGTTGAAAGGTGTTCTGCAATGCTTCAGGAGGTGCCAGGTGCATTCCATGGTAGAGAAAACTGGTTTGTGCTTGTATTTGTATTTTCATGTGTGGATTAGGGGTTTTTCCTTTCCTTTTTTTTTTTTTTTTTTGGTTGGGTTTGTTTGTTTGATTTAGGGTTATTATTTTATTTTTGTTTATCTTTTGATTTTCATTACTTGTGGGTTCCAAATAACATGGCAATCATTTAAATGCTTTCTAAATGGAAAAGTCTAGAGCTTTAACAGCAGTTGTGTAAACAGCTCCATTACAGAACAGAACATGAAGTTACCTTAATTTTGAATATTTATGATTTAACAGTACTGTTCAGAGACCACAACTGAAGAAACATGATGAGTTCTTCAAGTTACCTTTTCAATTCAATATAAACAAGCATATAGCATCCTTAATTATATATGAGGATACTCTTGCTATAAAATAGCATTGTTGTCATGGAAGCAATCAAGACTCAGCAACAAGGAAACTGTGTTTGATTGACCAAGGCTGGTTTTAACAATACAGTGAAAAAATATCCATTTTCAAGCGACTGCTGAAGAAATGGATCTGCTTAAATATTGGCTTATTTTTCAGTACTAAACTGACATTTTACACTGGTAAAACAAAGTATAAGATATTTTTGTGATGGTACAAATAAGTACCACAAAAATATAGAAGGAGCCTGTGGCTGCCCACACATCCCACAGAGAGGGCTGAACTGCAGTAGCAGAACACTGAGTTATACATCTGTGTTTGCCTGGATATGAGGAAGGCCCAATTAAGGATGTATCAGTTACATACATTTAGTAATCTGCATCTTTTATCATCCCATACTATCAGGAGATTCACACCTAAGCCTCTTGATTCTCCTTCTAATGTTTCCTTCTCAATATGAGATTTTTATGTGTGACTTCCCCCCATTACTTTCCTATGGAGCAGAAATATGCTTATTTTCTAGATTAGTCTATCTGATCTAATTGTCTGATCCATAGGTCCAAAAACTTTGAATTTAGAGAGCTTTTCTGTTCTTTGTCTTATTGGCTGTTTTTAAGCTGGGTTTGTTTGTGGAATGACTGTTCTTTGTATAAAAGTGGCCCTAACCACTTAGAAGCAGAGATATTCTGTCATGAGTAGGTATATTTTCTGTTCTTCAGTTTAAAAGTGTTTTGTCTACACCAGGAACAAAAGTGATATGGTGATTTTAGCTGACCAATTGCACATCATGAAAAATGCAGAGTGAAATGAATAACTCATCAGGAACTCTGATGCTGAGATATGTTCTCACCCAGGGTCCACTAATTGTGATCTGATTCATATAAAGTAGTCTGCTTATAAATGTGTTGTGAACAGAAAAAGGAATACATTCTCAAACAGTATATTCAATAATTTTACCAGCTTCAGTCACAACTTTTCATTTAAATTCAAAATCTTGTCCTTATTCTGTGCCCTATTTTGATCTGAAATGATAGAATTAATTTTTTTTCCTTATTCAGCATTTAAGAACCATCCATTTCCCAATTCAGCTTCACAGCAAATCCCACTGCTGGTTACTTTTTAAGCACACAAGCAAAACTACTTCATGAAAATGTATCAGAAGGACTAGATATTTAGTATGATTGTTCTCCCTTTCTCTGAGTTGCTGAAGGGAGGAAAAGAGAAAAACATGTTACATTCCCTTTAGCCCTTTTCACGTCCTTGAAATATACAATTTTATGTAATAAGCAATTGGCAATTCTCAGAAAAAGCTGTGGTTATGAATGATGAATAACCATTGCATCATGTTGCATTTTCATTTTTATTTTGAAATTGTGATTCTACACTCAAAACAGTATAGGATGGATATATTGATAATTTAATAGGAGATGAAAAGAGGGTTGTTTTTTTTTCTTTTAAATCAGTGCAAGTAAGTAAGAATGGTTACTTAAGGAATGACTTTTTCTAGAAAAAGATGCATTGTTAAAGAATGGAACCTGAGCAGCTTCCTAAATACATAAAGAGCAGAAGAGATGGAAAAGTTATTGGGGAAAAAAGAAGGGTTTTAAAAAGTAGGGAACAGAAAGCTGAGAGCTGAGGTCCCGGGTTTTCCTTCCAAGGACATTCCACACGGGGGTTCTGGGATTCTCATGTGGGAGAGCGAACATGACCTGAATGCCACCTCCCCTCCTGCCTCCTGTGCCTTTTCCCATAGTGTCAGGATATGGGGAGATTCTTGAGAGGCAGAGGGGGTGATTTTTTGGGGATTATTCACAGCAGCCAGCAGTGAGGGACTTGGCCAATGAGTCTTCAGAGGCTGCTCAGGAATCAGTGGAATTAATTAGGTTCATCCAGAGGTCACTGGGAGTATCAGCACTCGGTTCCTCTTGCACTGAAGTTGGGTGATCAATACACATCTCTTTTCCAGAAATTGCTTAAAACATTTTAAGCTGCTTTCATCCCTCTTTGTTCATATTCAGAGCAATTTTCACAATGTCAGTGTGGATATATCATCAAAAAGGAGTGAGAGAGTGTGGAGATGTCATTTTTGTGCAGAACAGCACCAGCCTCTGCTGTCCCATCTTCACATCCCCCTCGTCCAGCTGGAGCAGCTCAGAGTGGTTCACTTGATCCTTCCCACAGAGAGAGTAATGCTCCCCACGCTTATCCCAGTCTGAGAAGAAAGTGAAGTCAGAGTGATAATGTTCAGGGACCTTGGTGACAGTGGAAGGCAGAAATGTGAGGATTTCTACTTTGTCGTCGTTGTTGTAAAGCTGGCACAGATTTGCAGCAATGTGAAAGTTCATTGCTAATAGGCAAGGGCTCGTACCCCAAACCTCAGGCTACTGTGAGATATAATTAACATCCTTTGACAGTCTCAGAAGGGAGTACAAAGACCATCTGAGCTCGGGAGGCTGAAAAACCCAGCTTCTGTTGCAGCTGAGATCGTCAAGGCTGAGGAACTTCGCTGAGAGTTGAGAAGTCAGCACTACTACTTTAGTTCTGCTGATAGTCTGGATACTGGGGACTGGGACTGTGGAGTCTTCCACTAGCCTAAAAAATTAGCCCTTTCCCTGATATTAAGTAAATTATTAGAAGAACAAAAATGTGGCATGTAAGTATGAAATGCATGACAACCTTCACGATTACTTAAATGAGTTTTGATCCTCCTAAAAGGAAAAAAAAGGCAGTAAAAAAATTGAAACAGCATTGTCTTGCAGCGTGAAATCTTTCTGGCATTGGTGAAGCAGGCTGTGTGCCACCTCTCCCAGTACTCATTGTTTTTTCCAGATTTGTTACAGTAATATTGCTTTTCCCAGCACTATATTGTTGTGATAAATGCATGCGTGTTTTCTTCAGCCCTGAGTTTTGGCTTCAAAGAATCGATTCACGCTGGTATTTTTCACAAATAAGCTATTATAAGAACTTCTGAGAGAGAAAATAATTTTAGCTTTCAAAATGAATTGGCTGCTGAGATCAGGAGCTGGAAATGTCAGGTGCGGCACCTGCAGTTACCTTGGACTTTCAGGGTCATGTGCAGGCACAAAAGTGAGAAAGAGCTTGCCTTCCAAAGGTGCTGGACTTCCTGAGAGTTCTTAGCATTTCTGATTTATTTCTGGTGGTTATTTTAGGACTGAATATTTAGCTTCTGAAAATGTTTTATATGCCATTTAATTGCTGCAAATAGAATAGAACTTGGCTGTTTGTTTGATTTCCTCTAAAAGCTGATGAATTTTCTGAGACATGCAAACATTTCCAAAATACTCAGAAAAATGAAACGTTCTCTAGTAGCTCCTTACCTTCTGAAACACTCATTTGCTTGGCAAAAATCAGGTGGACTGTCCAGTTTTCTAAAGGTTTAATGGAACATAATCACTAATGATTTGGTAATTTTTCTCTTAAGTGTTTGTTCATATGTCAGGCTGTGAGAATTAAATGGAAACAGAAATACAAAGGAGTGCTGTGAAGTGACAACTGCTGCTGTATTACACTACATGTACATACAGCCTGTGTTGAGTTTGCTGTCTCTGAATTTCCTGGCAGGTTCCATATTTCAGTTACTTTGCTTTCCTTAGTTCATTGGCCTGAAAAAGTAGAAGTAGAACTTCCAGTTTTACACAGAGGGAACAAGAATCATAAGTTGCAAAACAGTGCATTAACATTTAAGTTACTGCTAGGTATCAAATACAAACACATCATTTCAGAGGCATCCCCCAGGTTTTTGTTCTCTGAGCACTTCTCAACTCATTCTGAATGAAAGTGAGTGGAAGTACACTTGTGAATAATAATATAAAATATAGTATTAAGGGCTAATCCAGTTAAATCTCCATTAGAGTCTGTAATTCTACCTATTTGTCATTCATGCAAAAGCAGATTTTTCAGACACAGCTTTTAAAATGCCTCAGGTTCGTTTTCTACTCTTCCTTAGCTCACAGCCTCAGAATAAAGAAGGAAAAGTGCTGGTAATGTAGACAGAAATGAAATGTGTTTGTTTCTCTCAGCTTTTTTCTGTACTGCGTGGCTCACAAACTGCTGTGTACTTGGCACTAAATCCACATGAGAAAGTAGAGTTATATTGTGAAATGGCAGCAGTTACTGCAGCATGGTTTCAGGACAAACTCACAGCTGTCAGCTTTTGGATCAGTCAAGTGTGGAGTTAGTGCAGGGAAAATGTTTAGCCTCAAGAGGGAGAAAGCCAGCTGCCATGTCCATTAGCACCCTTTGTTGACCATCCAAGAACACCGGCAGCATCCAAGGCAGCTTTGTCCCAGCTCTCTTTGCTGGAGGAAATTATTGGAAGATGCCCAGTAAGTGAACAGAGAATGTCATGGGTGAAAATAAGGCAGAGGTAGAAATGCATTTAGATTTTGAGGTATAGATTGTTTGATTCTTTGGGCATCCTCAAATGAGACTTTTGCACCTGTCCTTTCAATAAGAAAGGGATTATTGAAACACGAGACAAGAACAGAGAGCCTCTTTGCCCTGCATGGTGAATGCAGAAAGAACAGGCCCCTCAAAAGGATAATCAACGGAATGTGCTAATGTTTGAGCCAGCACTTTCAAAATCCTCAATTAATTTTGGGGCTGAGATTATTGGGTGCTCAATCTGAGCACTCCAGCTGCACTTGAATTATCTGAGAGCATAGATGCTTGGGATCTCCTAAAATGAGATCCCAGCTGTTTCTGGTTGATAAGTCTAAAATTAGTAATCACTTTTGTCAATTTTATTTTAAATTAAAAATTAAGTGCTTTCATTCATTATTTCTATTACATCATAGCACTTGGGAGCCCAGTCACAAATCAGGACGCTGCATTATTCAGTACATACAGGCAAAGAACAAAAAATTATTAATGTCCCAAAGATCTTACAGTTTAACTGTAAAATTCTTTATGGGAAAAAAGGTAAGGGATGCAAGGATATATGAGATCTGATTCATCAGGATTGTTTTAACATAACCAGCAGACTAACCAGTAGTACCTTCTTCCTTTGCAAATTTTTGTTGTTGTTGTTTTGGGGCTTTTTGTGGTTTGTTGGTGGGTTTTTTTGGGTTTGTTGGTTTGTTTGTTTGTTTGTTTAAAGGGCAAAAGTTTAAGGCAAATTGAAAAGAAACAAACCAGTAGCTCTTTTGGATTAAACATCAAACTGTGCATCTCTCATCCCATGCATACATTGCTGCAGTTGCTGTGCACAGTTCTGCTCATCCCTGCAATGGGTGGATGTGGCTGGTTTTATTACAATGTGCTATCAGTTGTTCTTTTCCTAAGATTTTAACACAGTTTCCTTTTTTTTTCTGCAATTCTTCCTGGGACTATAATCAACAGATGAAGCATTATTTTTTTATAGATTATAGTTGTTGAGTTGACTAATAGCATAAGGCAAGACAGAGAAATTGTTATTGATGTCCAGATAAATATCACTCAATGAAAATTCTCAACTTTAAAAGTTAAGAGAAGTACTAAGGAGAAAGAGGTACAGCTGACACTGTGATCAAAACTCACATATTAATGCAGTGCATTTGTATTCTGTACTAATTTCCTCTAGAGAGTGTTTGTGTGTGTGTACATAGAGTTGTGTTTTCCTGGATTGTGTGGATGGATGAAAACAAAACATACAGGGAAATATCAGAGTACTTTGTTCTTCTTTTGTGTGAGCATTGCTATTATTCCCCAGCTAATTCTTGTTATAAGACTGAAGCATTGTATTTCAATCTGTGAAAAAAAGAAAAGCCATTGTTTAAAAAACAATGTAGAGGCAGGAACTTGAGTCATGACAGAATGTTGTATACACAAAGAATAAAATCCTTAGCAGGTTGCTTGAGTGTGGTTGTGTCGAGTCTGCTCAGCACGGATGGTGCTTCCACACTGCTGTAAGTACACACCAGATAAAGAGTATTTATGTGTGTACTTATAACAAAAGGAGAAATCGTACTGACAATGTGGATAAAGAATTTTTGAAGAGTTGTTTACAGTTTGCTGGAATAGACAAATAGTAAAAAACCTACTATAGTATATAAATGCGTATATTCACCATTTCTTCATCATTTTTACTTTTTAATTATTTTTATTTACGAGACCAAGCCAAATTTCTGAATCTGATGGTCATATTTGGATGAGAGTAGGAAACAGATGTGAATTTTAGTGTTCAGATATATCCTTGCTATCTGACTGGCTCTCTGCTGGCTATTTTTTATGGTTTGAATCACTTCCTCAAGTACATGACACATTCTTGATCTGGGCCGTCAACATTTTTCCATCTTGGCACTAAGTGATAAGGAATTATTTCTCTGTGTAGGTGCAGGTGCAATGCAGAATTATCCTGAGTGCTCATGGCTTTCTAATTCAAATGAGACAATCACAGAAGGTTGTACAAATCCACTAACAGCTGAGAACACCCCTGAAATATCCATGTAAACATCCTACAAGAAGTGTTCTCACATTGACCCCAAAGGTACTTTTATAAATCTGAAAGTTTCTTGTAAAGCTTCATTTAAAATATTATCTTCACTTCAGACTTTCTTGTCTTCTGCAAGACCCTCTAGTCCTGAAAAGCTTTCTTATCCTCCTACACTCCATATTCAGCTTGCACTTGATTACAGTTATTTCACCCCTGTAAGAATTCTACTTCCAAAAATACATATAAAAGCTTTTATTTCTGTGCTATTCAGGAGAAAATAACCACAGCATGGAGGCCACAGAAAACTGTAGGTCCTGTTTCCTGTGTACTTGCATTAAACAGTAGAGAACTAAGGCCACTGAACCATTTCCATCCACTCCTGTGTGTCTCTCCTCTGGAGACCTGACATGGAGCTTTCTGTCTCTAATAAGCCCTTCCACTTGATTTACAAAATCTGGTCATCTCCACACTCCAAAACAGCATTTTGTCTGATTACTTAGACAACTCCACACTAAATGTCTTTCACCACCACTTCCAGTGAGGGCCTTGTCCTGTGAGGAGGAAAGAAAAAAAGGAAAAAATGCAGTTCACTCTTTAAACCCCTTTCATAAGCAAGAGGGCATAATAATTTAAAAATAGTTCTCTTCTAGATTATCAAGGCTTTACTTCCAGTTATGGCTGGAGAACCTTGAGCCAGTCTTAAAAAAATCATTTTCAGAAACATTCACCAGTTCTGTCTGATTTGGTCAGTTCCCAGAACTTCCAGAGGAGACACGAGTCCTGGTTGTTCTCCATTCATGGGGAAGGGGACAAAGGGGACAATACAGCAAACTGCCAAAAGGTCAGGCTTATTTATTTGAACTTCCTTTCTTTTTCCTTCAGGAATTAGAATTCCTAGATTGTCTTTAGCTGGTTAAGCAAGAAGGGGCAATGTTAGAGAGTCTCCCAGCTTAGCTGAAAGAGGCATTCCACATCCTTGATTTCCAGGGAGGGGTTGTTATTGTAAATAAAACAAGTTATATTAAAAGCAGTGTAAACAACAGGACAATGTAACAACAGTTAGATATAGCTTTAGTGGTTTTTATTTCCCATTACATGATTTGGGTCCACTTTCATGGAATTAGGTCTAAATATTTATCATGAAGGTGCTGTCAATATAACAAATGCAAGGAGAATAAAACTGCAGGAAAATGTTGCCATGCTGATAATAATTAATGTTTTTACAAAGTAGAGACATAGTAAGTGGGTATAGAGGGGAGGTTTTTTTGGCCATTCAACCAGCCCTAATAACAAACCTATCTCTTTTAAAAATTATAATATATTGACATTTTGCAGAAGGAAAATCAAAGTATTTCTCTGTGGAGTTGAATTTTCAGCAATTTCCCACTAATGGATGAAAGTTTTCCCTCAGCATGGATGTTGATCATCACTGTATGTGGTTTTGAGTACAAGCTTGATTTGTGAAATTTACATCTTAATATCTAAAAAAAAATTGTGTAACATTATGTGGTTTTTTTCTGCCTGCATGATTTTTAAATGTTCCCAATTAGTCACCTCTGCAACACATTAAAGAGCTCCCCTTTCCCACAGCTGAATACCAGCTTTTCCTGGCAGCTTGTTTCCTCAGCAGCCTCACCCCACCCTACAGAGTCCTCTCACAGCACCTCCTCTGGTCTGTGTGTCACAAACCAACACCAGAACCTCCACAGGGCAGAGGGGCTCACGGATGAGGCTTTCTCTGGGCTCCACTTTTCTGGATGCTTTGTTCATCAGTTTGATGGAGTTAGAGATGTGATTTTATGTCAGAAAGGCCATGTAATCTGATTTCTGCGTCTGTGCACAGAGAAGGTCTTTATCAAATTATTCCTGTATGAGAGGAATGACTTATTTTTATGAGTAGTGTATTTTGGAAATCCATTCCGTCTGAGTTAAAAGATTTTGGGAAAAGAGAATGTAAAAATGCACTTGGTCATTTTTTTCCAGTGATTAATTGATGTTAATGTGACATGTCATTGGAGTAGAAAAAGAAAAAAAATATTCTGACATGACTATAATGGGAAAATTCTCAGCTTTAGAAATAACAGATATTTCATTGTGTTTAATTTTCCTTTCATTTATGAGTTACTGGAAATTTTTTGATAATCTGAATTGGAATTGGAGTAGATTCTAGTAGCTCAAGTATTTAAAGAATAATAAATTCCATTAACTATTCTGTTTACTATCTAAATAACATCAGAACAAGACTCTGTTAGTTTGTTTTGAGGCTTTTTTTGTATATTATTTTAGGATTCAAGGTTTTTATCATTTTTATTGTCTGTAAAGGAAGTGATAGAACTAAGTGATATCTGTGGGGCTTTTTTGAATTTTTTACGATCTTGTAGACATGTTTTCAGTAAAACGGTGCACATATAAACAAACATGAGATGTATATTTAGGAAACAGCAGTTTCTGCAGAGCAGAGTCCTCTGAGATTTCACAATCTAAGTGGGATGTTTCAAGTAATGTCTAGGTTTTGAACTAAGACTTTGCACAGGACAAATTTCACTGCCAGCAATGTGGAACTCCAAGAGGAACTCCAGTGTAAATCTAAGAGTGCTTAATAAATAAGATTTAAGAAAAAATCGTTATTGTGTCATTCACAATTTAAAGACAAACAATCAAAACCAACCCACAGTATCAGAAGAGTTTATTGCCATAAATTTTATGATGTTTTCCTTACAAACTGTTAATTTTTTTCAGTTGAGTGAAAAAAACATCATGTATTCCTCTAATTCAAAACTTGTGAGACCAAGCAACTTTGTGGATTTTCTTCATCTTCTCATATTTTAATAATTTTCTTGCTGCTGTAGAGAAGATGGAAATAGAATGGGCACAACATTCTGGGAAAAGCATCTAAAATTTCAAATGGTGGTAGAAAACCCCTGAGGAAAAATATTTCCATCACAAAGTGTTCTCTTTTCAAGGAATCTTTGAAGTCTGTCATAGGACTCCACATTCAAAAATCTCCCTGCTTTGTTTCTTTTTTAAATTAATCATTTGAACATTTTGGGGGCTTCAAATGTTTACTGGTGATTATTAAGACACTGAAGTACTGAAGAAGACTCATGAGGCTGCATATTTACCCTCATAGCCTTTTTATATTTTATTTTGACAAACCATCAATTGGAATTTTTAATTCAAACTATTCTCAAATGTTACAGGATTTTTACACAGTATATTATCAAAGTATCGAGTCCTTTGATAAGGGTAATTAAACATGCCAAATTTGTTTCCATAGCCCTAAGTCTGCAATTGCTTCGTCTTTTCGTTCTTTTCATGACTGACTTCAGCTCTCTCTATTTATTCCCAGCAAAGCCAATGGCAATGCTCCATTCCACTAAGTGGGGGTATATTTATATCAGAATTTATGATAAACAATTATTTTGGAATAGATAATTAACCAGTGGGCATTAGAAAGTGCAATCACAGATTTAAATATAGTCAGTTTTACATTGATTATTAATGAGCGTTGTCTGATTAGAACAGGAGTGTTATTTGTCCTTTACTTGGGATGACAGAAGAAATAAAAAGAGCATCCCTATTTATCTGGGAAAAAAAAAAATTGAAAAAGTTACATGAAATGATTCTTTAAAAAAAAAAAAAAAAGAGACTTTCTGCATTTTAACAAAGTTTAAATGTAGGTTTTGTGAGGTTTTACAAACTCGTACCTGCCACATAGTAAGTGGTTGTTTTGAAAGAAATTGTGCTTTGAATTGGAACCCAAATCTTATGCTTGTGAAATCATTTTCCCTGTCCTTAAGCTGGCACTGAGTAAGGTGTTTTTTTTCTTTTTCTAGCCAGAGAATGGCAAGGAATTCTCTAACATTCTGTAATTGTCTTGGTTTCACAACATAATACCAGTTTTGTGTCACACACCTGGCTGATCCTTTTTATTTTCTTTCTCCTTGTCTGTGAGAGCTGGAACATCCCACTGCTGGGCCTTGAATTTGTCATTGGAATACATCCTAACAGAAATTTAATTTCACAGAGCAAGGTCCTCTTTATTTTAGGTTTGTGTAGAAGTGAACACATTACAAGTATTTTAATAAAGACAGTAGTGATAGATCAGGAATAAGGTTTAGACTTAGTGTCTGTGCCAGAGAGTACATTAGTGAAAAATAAAAGCATGTGAAATGGCATACTACTGACATGAGCTGATTATGATAATGCCTTAGTACAAATTTTTGAAAATCAGATACTATAAAAATATACCATTAACTTTATGTTAATAAAATATTTTGCTTGATGCCTTTTAAATTATTCATTTGAAGTAGTCTAAAAATATAAAAGAACTCTTATTATCATTCAATTTACATGATTACTTTAAGTTCACTTTTTTGGTTTAACATAAACAGAGTATAAAATCCCCATCAAGGTTTTAGATATTTAAAATGTATCATTTTTATGCAAAAATTGGAGCCTGTTAGGATGTTAAGGTTGTCATTAGTATAAATATAACTCCAATTTCTGATTTGAAACTATTTTACACATAGAAATTACTGCGTTTGCTGATTTGTCTCATTATTTCTACTTTGGTTATTCATATACTCTTTTGAAAAACACAGTTTTACAAAATAAAAGCTAAAAACTCTATAAATTGACTTAATATTGCTAGGAACCTTTCTTGCCAGTAACACAGGAATCAAGGCAGCCATGGAAGGAGACATTGGGCTTTTTGAATATGGGAATTGTTATTTTTTAAGTAAGCTGAGCTTTCTGTGACTAGTGGCATCAATCCAAGCATGGCTGAGGCACACTAGGACTCAACAAAAATTTCAACTGAGGCAGGTATCTTTTTCTGATAAGGAAGACCCCATGAGCCATAGCAGGGAGGCTGAGAGACCTCTCTGCATTATCTGGGGGTGGCTGGAATTTGGAGGAGGTGTTACCCGACCCTCCGCTGTCTCTGATGGTGTGAGATCACAGATTCAAACAACTTTCTGACATTTAGGATCCCTGTTGTTTCCTAAAATTGGTGACAGCTTCTAGAGGATCAAATGATTTTTTTTGTTTTCCCTTTTATTTCTATTTGACTGTGAAGTCTATTTCCTTTGGCTATGAAGACAATTTTAACAACACAGACTTGTCCTCAGACTTCTGAGTGTGATCTGTCCATCTTCAGGAACACTCAGTCCCTTGAATAGCAAGGGTGCCCCTCCGGGAGGCCCCCAGGCTCAGCAAGTGGGAAAAGGATGGTGGTTGCAAAAGCCAGCTCTCAGCACTCAGTTTTGTAGTGATGAAATGAATTTTATTTGGGGCTTCCTATGGAGAGCTGTGTGCACAGAGGATTGAGAGACTGGGGAGATAAACCTTGGCACTGGAATGCGGCCACGAAATGAATAAGCCAGCTTTGCAGTCATTCACAAGGGATACGGCCTGAAATCAACTCAGGCCTGGATTGCCATCAGCCAGCATATGCAGGGGATTCTCACAGCTGCTGTGCTCAAGCCTTGTTTATTGTAGGAGGTCACAGAAAATAGATGGTTTCATTTCTTATTTCTAAGAGTCATCTCTGTTTTCTGTGCTACAGACTTAATCCCCACCAAAGCCACTCTGGCTGAGAAACACTAGACAGTGTTATTTCCCTCTGATTAGCACTTTTTCCCAAATGGTTGTTTAATCTCCATATCTGGGTTAATTTGAAATAGCAACTGAGAACACAGAGACTTCCAAGAAGGAAGGAAATATATTGTACTGCCTTGCTAAAAAATTATCTTCACAAAGTAAAAGCAGTTGGATGAGGTGTTCGCTGTTAAAAGGCACTTTCCAGGCCTGATACCATTCACTATACCAGAATTTACAGACAGAGAAAATGTAGTAATTCCTAAAGGGAGGTTCAGAAGCAAGTTTCTATAATAAATGAGTCACTGAAACTGATGAAGCCTGTTGGGGGATCTTTTCTTTCTTTAAACTCAGAAGTCATCTTGTGGTGCATCACATCAGGTCATGTCAGCCAAACAGGGACACGGTTTAGGGAAGGCCTTGGCAGTGCTGGGTTAACATTTGGACTTGATGATCTTAAAGGTCTTTTCCAACCTAAAGGATACTATGATTATTCTCTGTCATACCAGTTTGGATCCATCAGCAATTAAAAAAAAAATTGACATCATAAGAAAAATAAAAAACCTTCAGCAGAGGAATTTAATACCTATTTCCACATTCAGCTTCCATCTTGCATTGTACAACTGTCTTAGCCGAAAGTAAAAAATGCTAATTTTGGTGCTTGTGCACTTAGTGCACTGTCTTGCACAGCACATAACCCTACTAGCTGGAGAGAAAGCTGGGTGTTATGCAACAAAGAGTGGTTTTACTTTGTGTATTAGTTTCTAGCTTCAGGGTTTTTTTAAAGTTTAATTTAGTTTCTTTTTTAGCTCTTATTTTCTTTGTTTCTTTATTCTCCTTTTCTTTCGGTCAGCTCTCACAAGGCTCACGCCAAGGTGTGAAACACTCGGCATTGTTTTGCAGCAGTATTTGTCTCTCTGGGAGGAATCGGAGTTTGTTTCACTGGCAACTCTGAAATCACCTCTGGGTCTGTCATGTGGTTAAGCTGCAGATGGTTTGCATGAGTTGCTTGTTTGAGCTGCATGAAATGTCCCTCTGGACTCCGCTGTGATTCTGAGGAATATATGCACTATCAGTCACATGAAAACCAATCCATGTTTTACTTTTCTGTGACATTAATCCTCACTAGCCATAGGTTTAGTTGTACAGTTCAGCTGCTTCTTCAGGTGAGGGGAGAGGCACCGGTGGGATGCCATAGGAAGCTATAACAAACCTTTCACAGGCATCACAGCCTGCTTTAACCTCAGGAGATACTGCTGCAGATAGTCAGGGATGGATGGGGAAGAAAATTCTCACACAGAAGTTGATGTCGAGCATCATATTGTAAGGAAAACTTTTTTCTCCCTCAATGGATTGCCAATACAAAAAGGTTTCAAATAAATACAGTAAGTAGTTTTTTTCCTTTGCAGTAGTTTTTAAAGGATGAATTCTCTTTTTCAGAGGAGTTTATATAAAACAGATGCTGTGGTGGTCAGGCTGCTTTTCTTCAGCACTGTAACATTTTTATATGCAGCCATGCTTGATGTGAAAGCCACAGGCAATGCTGCAGCTTGTTGATGGTTTGCCACTCATCGAGTTTCCCTGGCACAATTTATGTATATGCAAATACAACGTCTTGTCATGCCGCTAGATATTTTAAATGTCAAAAAACTCTGGTTACCCTGTACAACAGCAGAGGATTACAATCCTTGCATGGCATCGTGGTTCAGAAAGAGATTACAGAGCAGCTGAAACAAGAGTAATATTTCACACTGAAAATACTGAATACATTGAGGAGGAGAGGTTATTGTCTTTATGAATTTAGGGCTTGTGAAAGGTGTTCAGTTATAATTTCATGAGTTTCATCTCTAATCATTGTTAACCTAAGACAACAGCATGTGATTAGAGACAGCAGGGCAATATTTTCAAAAAGTTTGTTCATCGTTTAAATACTGAATGACCACACTTTCAAATATTCTCATTATATGGAATATTGACCATTTTTGAACATCTGGATAAAAATGCCAGAAGGGAAACACCTTGAGTGCTTAGTACTCCTGAAAATCTCCCATTTTCTCTTCTCAAACTTCAAAAATTTCAAAATGTGCAGTTTTGTTACACAGATTCATTATTTAGCTGGCTCACCGATTTTTAATTTAGATATATTCCATACTATTTCAAAATTGCTGGATAATATTTTAGATTCCAGAGGCTGTCACTCTAACTGAATATTGGAATCCTGCTGGAATGGGATGTTTAATTTGACATAATATGCATAGATGGTCTGAACAGGACAGAAGGCCAGACTGGACAAACTCTGGGTAAATACGGTGATACCGGAACTACAAACATATCTGAGGTTAATTAGGCTTTGTATTGTCAGCCTTGAGTTGTAGATGCGATGCAAAAGTGTTTTCCTAATGAGCTGGTTTAAAGAAGAAGCAACAGCTTTGGTGTGAAAAACTGGAAGCCAGCCTTGTTCCAATAGCTGGCTTAAAAAAAGCCAATTGGAACAACGATCTGCATTTTCTTGTGAAGTAAAAGTTCCTTTCATCCTGTGGCACAACATTCAAATTAGAAGACTGAGAGATGCGTTTCTCCTCATTCTCATGCAAGATCCAACCCGATGCATCAGTTCTGTGTATCCCAAGGCAGGCTGTGGTCAGCTGTCAGACCTCTGCGATGTTCTGGTGAGACAACGTGAAACCTTGGGCTCTAGCCAATTACGGGATATGAACGTTGCATCTTCCCTGTTTCCTCCTTCTCTTCTAGGAAGAGGAAGTTGCAAACTAAAGAGGAAAGAAGAGCCTCTGCATTTTCTTGTGAAGTAAAAGTTCATGCTGGAGCTGTTTAGTTGGCGAAAGGGGCGTGGGGGTCCCTTTGAAGCGTTGAGCTTTGTGTTGCTGGGGAGTCGCTGTCGGTAAAGGCAGAGCTGCGGTGTTGGCTCGCGAGTGTCACCACTCCTGCGAGTGTCACAGCACCTGCGAGTGTCACCACGCCTGTGAGTGTCACAGCACCTGTGAGTGTCACAGCACCTGCTCCCCACGGGGGTGACCCTGGGGCTGGAGCAGCACTCACAGCCCTGCTCTGACACTGCGAGTCTGGAACGATGGCAGCTTCACTTTATTTGTGTGGAAATCGCTCAGCTCTGACATTTGTAGTATGGTTGTTGCTCTGCTCGGGTCCTTCCCCGATATATTGATCTGTGCCTTCTTTTCTACTAAAAACGTATTCCATCCTTGTTTATAAATCCTTGAAATTAACAAAAGGCAACACCATAATGTTTTGGTATAAATTGGGGATTCTCAAATTGCTGAAAGGTCGTGATGACTGTAGGAAAAAATGTGCTCTAGCTCCCAGTCCTGGCAGTGGTCATCCAAAAGCAGAGGCACCTCCCATGTAAGCCTGAAATGTGGGCTCATGTTCTGGATTTGTTTTCCCCTGAATTAGGGTTGGAAAAATTGGTTGGTCAGACTTGACAAAGAGCTGCCTTGCATAGTGCTGGAGAATGTAATTTTTGATGCCATCCCACACTCTTTTGGG
>VZTH01006158.1:781204-820637 GCA_013397815.1 Aleadryas rufinucha
CTCCTGAAAATCTCCCATTTTCTCTTATCAAACTTCAAAAATTTCAAAATGTGCAGTTTTGTTACACAGATTCATTATTTAGCTGGTCACCAATTTTTAATTTAGATATATTCCATACTATTTCAAAATTGCTGGATAATATTTTAGATTCCAGAGGCTGTCACTCTAACTGAATATTGGAATCCTGCTGGAATGGGATGTTTAATTTGACATAATATGCATAGATGGTCTGAACAGGACAGAAGGCCAGACTGGACAAACTCTGGGTAAATACGGTGATACCGGAACTACAAACATATCTGAGGTTAATTAGGCTTTGTATTGTCAGCCTTGAGTTGTAGATGCGATGCAAAAGTGTTTTCCTAATGAGCTGGTTTAAAGAAGAAGCAACAGCTTTGGTGTGAAAAACTGGAAGCCAGCCTTGTTCCAATAGCTGGCTTTTCTACCTTAAAAAAAGTTTGCTTTCATCCTGTGGCACAACATTCAAATTAGAAGACTGAGAGATGCGTTTCTCCTCATTCTCATGCAAGATCCAACCCGATGCATCAGTTCTGTGTATCCCAAGGCAGGCTGTGGTCAGCTGTCAGACCTCTGCGTTGTTCTGGTGAGACAATGTGAAACCTTGGGCTCTAGCCAATTACGGGATATGAACGTTGCATCTTCCCTGTTTCCTCCTTCTCTTCTAGGAAGAGGAAGTTGCAAACTAAAGAGGAAAGAAGAGCCCTTTGTGAAGTAAAAGTTCTAACTTGAGCTGTTTAGTTGGCGAAAGGGGCGTGGGGGTCCCTTTGAAGCGTTGAGCTTTGTGTTGCTGGGGAGTCACCGTCGGTAAAGGCAGAGCTGCGGTGCACGCCTGTGAGTGTCACCACGCCTGTGAGTGTCACAGCACCTGCTCCCCACGGGGGTGACCCTGGGGCTGGAGCAGCACTCACAGCCCTGCTCTGACACTGCGAGTCTGGAACGATGGCAGCTTCACTTTATTTGTGTGGAAATCGCTCAGCTCTGACATTTGTAGTATGGTTGTTGCTCTGCTCGGGTCCTTCCCCGATATATTGATCTGTGCCTTCTTTTCTACTAAAAACGTATTCCATCCTTGTTTATAAATCCTTGAAATTAACAAAAGGCAACACCATAATGTTTTGGTATAAATTGGGGATTCTCAAATTGCTGAAAGGTCGTGATGACTGTAGGAAAAAATGTGCTCTAGCTCCCAGTCCTGGCAGTGGTCATCCAAAAGCAGAGGCACCTCCCATGTAAGCCTAAAATGTGGGCTCATGTTCTGAATTTGTTTTCCCCTGAATTAGGGTTGGAAAAACGGTCAGATTTGACAAAGAGCTGCCTTGCATAGTGCTGGAGAATGTAATTTTTGATGCCATCCCACACTCTTTTGGGTGTGGAGTATGCTGGCAAATTATCAGCTGGGGGGTCTCCTGTGCTCTACTACCACCAAACCAAGCCTAGGCAGGTCTGTCCTGAGGGAGGAGCTCTGTACTTCCCTCCTCTGCACCTTACAGAAATGTAGAAAAGCAGATCATGTAGAAATTAAACCAGCAATTTGTATGTCTAAAATTACGAAAATCATATTAAATGTGATAATATTGCAAAACATTAATGTAACAGTAAATCCCAAATAAATTTTTAATTTATAAGGAATTGAGTAATGATATCTTGCAGAAGTTGTACAGATGCAGATCAAGGTGGCAGTGGGTATTTTTTTGTTTAATTTCAGCACTCATAAAGTTTAGTGGCAACTTTTTGAAAATGTTTTGGGAGCAGTAGTCCATCCCTCAGTTGGTACATGTCTGTACTACCAAGCATAATGACAGATGTATTTTTTTCATATTTGCCAAGGAGAGAACCAGAAAAGTGCTCAACAGTGAGTGAATGATTTCCATGCTAAATCCCATGCATTATCCTTCACTTCATTTGGAGAAGTGAAATTTCTCACTCATAAGAGACCAGGCTGTTGGGACGCACAAAATCTGTGCTGATCATGACGATAACAGCCTGTGCAATACATGGAAAGATATTTTGCCAAAAGCTTTGCTAGCAAAAAGTTTTGCTTCGTTTATAAATTTCAGACCTAAGACACTGCTAATGTTCTCTTAAGAAAAGAGAAGAGATCCTGATTGAAATATAATATGGATTTCTTCAAACAACATGGAGGATTAAGACCGTGGAAGAAAAGATAACTTTTACAGGAACTGTTTATTTATTAACCAGNCACCATAATGTTTTGGTATAAATTGGGGATTCTCAAATTGCTGAAAGGTCGTGATGACTGTAGGAAAAAATGTGCTCTAGCTCCCAGTCCTGGCAGTGGTCATCCAAAAGCAGAGGCACCTCCCATGTAAGCCTGAAATGTGGGCTCATGTTCTGGATTTGTTTTCCCCTGAATTAGGGTTGGAAAAATTGGTTGGTCAGACTTGACAAAGAGCTGCCTTGCATAGTGCTGGAGAATGTAATTTTTGATGCCATCCCACACTCTTTTGGGTGTGGAGTATGCTGGCAAATTATCAGCTGGGGGGTCTCCTGTGCTCTACTACCACCAAACCAAGCCTAGGCAGGTATGTCCTGTGGGAGGAGCTCTGTACTTCCCTCCTCTGCACCTTACAGAAATGTAGAAAAGCAGATCATGTAGAAATTAAACCAGCAATTTGTATGTCTAAAATTACGAAAATCATATTAAATGTGATAATATTGCAAAACATTAATGTAACAGTAAATCCCAAATAAATTTTTAATTTATAAGGAATTGAGTAATGATATCTTGCAGAAGTTGTACAGATGCAGATCAAAGTGGCAGTGGGTATTTTTTTCTTTAATTTCAGCACTCATAAAGTTTAGTGGCAACTTTTTGAAAATGTTTTGGGAGCAGTAGTCCATCCCTCAGTTGATACATGTCTGTACTACCAAGCATAATGACAGATGTATTTTTTTCATATTTGCCAAGGAGAGAACCAGAAAAGTGCTCAACAGTGAGTGAATGATTTCCATGCTAAATCCCATGCATTATCCTTCACTTCATTTGGAGAAGTGAAATTTCTCACTCATAAGAGACCAGGCTGTTGGGACGCACAAAATCTGTGCTGATCATGACGATAACAGCCTGTGCAATACATGGAAAGATATTTTGCCAAAAGCTTTGCTAGCAAAAAGTTTTGCTTCGTTTATAAATTTCAGACCTAAGACACTGCTAACGTTCTCTTAAGAAAAGAGAAGAGATCCTGATTGAAATATAATATGGATTTCTTCAAACAACATGGAGGATTAAGACCGTGGAAGAAAAGATAACTTTTACAGGAACTGTTTATTTATTAACCAGGGCACATAGCTGGACTCGTGTACTCTGGAAATGGATCAGACATGCTGGCAGATCATCAAGGATCATACAGAAGTTTAATATGGTTTGCCATTTTTATATAGGATTCTGTCTCGTAACTATTGAGAAGTAGTCTCTGATAGCTGCCATAAAGGAAGAGAGTCACTCCCCAAGCAGCAGAAATTAACAGTAGTATGCAAAAAATATTGGAATTCATTTTGGATGCCAATAAGTAAAAATAACAAAACCCGAGCATGAATGAATGAATAAAACCTTCTCATTGCTCTTTTAAAAAAAGAAAATTTTAGAGACATTTCAAAATGTAGAGCATAATAGATGTGCTGTTTGGATGTGAAATATTCTAAAAGATATTGCCATCATCTTAGTCACTGTGGTAGCCCTGTCCCCTTTTGGAGAAGTCTGGCTGCACATACCATTGTCCTTTGTTCAGATTCTCATCCTTCCAGAAAGAATATGTATTAATATTTTGAGTCATATTTACAAGTTGCCTGCTCTCACAAATGAGGGTTTTAAGGTCGACTAAAAGGGAGGTGTGGGGATGCACCACCACACCTACACAAGACCTGCTGGTGTTTGAATTTTCATATGGCATTCTTTTATAAATGACAGATTCACAAAATGTCTCAGTAATTGTAGGTTGGGTCTCTGAATGTATCATGTCTACTCCTAGTGCAAACTATTTTCTGTTGTAAACAAGGTGCTGCTTACAAGGCCTGTCCCCCAGAAAACTGCAGGAAAAAATATATTGTCGCCATTTGAAAGACATTCAGCTACAAAAAAAAAAAAGAAAAGGATGATAGATACCTGCTTGTTTTTCAGGTTTTTTCACCTTTCCTTTCTTCCTTTTTTTCTTAAACTGTGACTGAATTTCTCATGGTTTATTCTTCATCCACCCCTAATGTACTTCCATGTTTTAATTTATATAAGGCTCCTAAAATTACTGACTTGCACAATATTCAGAATATTTAGCTGAATGCAGTGAGCAAAAGTCTCTGCTTGAATATACAACTGAACATATACTGCTAAACCAGCAGCACTGAGCTGAGTGTAATAGCCAAAAATTACTTGTGCAGTCACAGTCCATGAAGTCTTGTTCATTTCATGAGGAAACCTTCAACGTGAACTTAATGCAAGAGAAATCTGAGCTGTTTAACATTACGAGTCCCTTAAACACACTTTGAAGCAGCATCTGATTCTTTAACTGTCTTATAACCTGTACCAGACTTGAATTGTTGCACTCACATGTGTTCAGTTTCTGCTTAGTATTTTCACTCAGTGAATTTGGATTTGGCTTATATACATAGTAAATAAACTGTTGATCATTTATATTCCTTTTGACTTTTTTTTTCAATTTGAAACTCTTAAGTGTGTGGAGGAAGAAAACTTAGCATGAGCAGAGTTACTTCAATTGCATTTTCTATTGTCATCTAATTGCCTGCAAGCCCATTTGCAAGAGTAGTAGTTTAACTGTTAAATGAACTTTTTAAACAAATGTATGTATCCTCTTTGTGTGTGTTGAGAAAAAATGAAAGTCCTCCTCCCAGTTCTTGGAGAACTCATTGTGTAAATCTTCATCTGACTCAGATGGCCAAGTTTCTCACATGTAGAGATTCATCAGAAACCTCATGAAATCTCTAAGTTCCTCTGTAAAATGTCAAAATTTTTCCTACTGGAAAAATTGCTGATCCAAATCAGAATCTCAGGTATTTATCCTTAATAAAGGGGCACAAAAAACATCATGTTATTAAAATATTGTGACTTTGCAGGGGAAGGGAGGGATTATTTTAATGAGGAAAAGCAGAAGAGCTATCCCCTGCCTCCATGTTTAGTTCACAGACTCTCTTTCTTTAGATTAAATAGTCTGCTCTGTTAAAAAAGATAATTTTTCTAAAAAATGTGGGAAGGAAAGAAAACAGTCAAAACCCAGCTATCATTATATGGGTAGCTAGAGAGAGGGATCAAATTCATACAAGTGCCCAAGTTTTTATTAAAACTGCTAATGTCTTTTCTATTTAGATGCACGTAAAATAAACAGCGCATCAAATTTAATACATATATATAATCGATGATCTCAGATAAACTGTAGCCTTTATTCCAAATTTATAAGCATTATTCTCATTTATAATTATATTCTCCATTGTGAGACAAACACAATAGGAATTCTCATATTATTAAAAAAAAAAAAGATATCAAATCTAGAGAACAATTATTCACTGTAGTGGCCTGTAATCTTCCAGAAGCTTTTTTTTTTTTTCTTTTTGTGCAGATACTCCCTTATAAGTACATTAATAAAGAGTAAATCTAAACAAGATAAGAAGAGAAAATTAGAAGCCTTCTCAATACATTTTCTTCCCTACAGCAGGAATTACAAAATAATTTTGTTTCTTTTTTCCAGTTCTTTGCTGTTGCCCAGCCAACACCTGAGGGATCACGAACAAACCTCGGAGTAAGTAATTAAAATTCAAAGCTCCAGCATTCAGATAGTTTTACACTTTCTTTTGCTTCCAACTAGCAAGGAATTTTCCAGACAAGCTTTTAATTAACAGGTGAGTTTAATTGATATGTGAGTTTTCTGTAAATGGAAAGGATATCAGTGAGAAGTATGGCAGGACTCTTTCATACTCCCAGTTTAAGCCTGTTTGTTTGCACGTCGATGAATCTGTTTTCTTTAGTGAATAAATAAAACTGAAAATACAAGTATTGGGAAGAGTTGAGGCAGAATGATGCTGATTTTCATAGCACCTCCTCAAAGGAAACTCTACCTGAGCTCTTCCTGACAGAGATTAGCCTGTGGTCTGGAATAAAAAACAAGTGATGGAAATTCATAGGCACCATAAGTGACCTGTTGTGCTTAAATAAACCTTTCATGATTTCATTAGGTTGCATTTCATTTCACCTAAGTTTGCCAACTAAAACACAGGTGACCACAGGACTTGTGTTCCAGCAAGTGGAGATTCAAAGGGTTGTTGAATCCACCTGAAAATGAGAAGAGCCACCTTCTGCAGGTGGCTAAAACCTGGCTGCAATGTGCCTTTATGCCTAGAAGTATTTATTTCTTTGGAATTAAACATGAGCAATGATTGCTAGAATAATGTTGTAGTCAAATACATAAAATTTGAGGTTCAGACAAGAACTTGAGAACTCTGCCACCCATCTAATTACCAAAACACCCGTCCCCGTGCACTGACCAGCCAGGGAACACGCCTGTCTTTTCTCCTAAAACAGATGGTGCTTTCAGCATGCTGTGAGGTCACCAAATTCAAGCTGTTACAAACCAAAAACCAGTTCCAAAGTTTTGCAGCTCTCACAGAGATGGCTTTGCCAAGCAGCCAACTCTGCTGTAATGTGGAGGAGCTGGTGGACCAGGCACAGCGATGGCAGAATGTCACCGAGCGTCCGGGAGGCTGATCTAAGTCACTGCTTGGGACTGATCCAAGGATTGGAGAGCAAAGGCTTAAAGCCACCTTTAACTTCCCAGGAGTTGAATTTGGCATCATAATACCGACCCAAAGAGCTGGCTTGAAGCTTTATGAAATTGTAGAATATGTGAAAGCAAGCTGTGAAGATTTAATCCAGATAATATCACAGTGGTATAACGATGGGCTGGGGTAGCAACTGGGAGATTTGGCAGGGGCTCCGTTGCAAAATGGCCAGCATTTCCTTCTTCAGGATTATTATTTCTTTGTTAAAATAAAGGATAGGTTGTTAAAACAAATATTTTCAAAGTATTTCACCGTATACTGAACAGTGAGCACTGCTGTACACTGAGAAACAAATTAATGAATCAAACATTGCAGCTCTATCCACAGGGGCTCGTTTAAAAGCAAATGCATGACAGAGCTGGAAACCAGCTTAAATGCAAATGAGTGAATGTGATGAAATCTGTAATGTTTGATTCATTAATTTGTCTCTCATCGTACAGCAGTGATCATTGTTTAGCATGTGCTACTAATGAAAGACCTTTATGGGCAAGGATTTCCAAATTTATAGATGAGCTTTACTTTAACAGAGAAGTTCTGTCACAAAACCCTTCATGGCTGCGAGATTCTTGCATCTGTACTAATTAGTTTAAAAAAAAAAGAATTTAATAGATATATATTAATATATATATTAGTTTTCTTAGTATGCAGGCTAGCAGATGGAAGGAAGGAGAGCCAGCATCATCTGATCCTCTAGTTTTCAAAGGCCACCAGCAGCTAATATGTTATAGTTAAAAGGAGAAAAATACTGGAAAAAAAATAAAATCTTGGTTATGTGATGAAAAGAAAAGCCCCCCTCCCAGTCTTTAGAAACAATTAATTTCCAGATTTTAATCTACTGAAGAAACATGACTGAAATCCCCAAAAGGGGTGGAGGAGGGTGGTCAATGTTATTGTTTCCCTTTTATAGAAGTTAAACTATGGAATATCAGTGTGACAGATATAATGGTAACATTTATTTAGTTTTGCACAGCAGTGACCTCAGCCTCTTTGTCTGCTCCTTAACTCTCAGCCTGTAACTGTGATTCCCTTCTCAGTCGTTCACATTACTCTAAGTTGGGGCAGACAGGACAGAAAAGTATTATCAAAGTAAACAGCCACTGTAAAGCATATCATAAAATGTATCAATTTGGGTTCCAATGGCAAACAAAATTCTACCCCAGTCTCACAATTTACAGCCTTAACTGCAGAAATTTGCATAGGTTTCTTCAGCATGATAATGGCTTTGGTTAGTAAGGATTGCCACATGGCATTTTGAGAGTTGGGTGGCACTAACCTCCCAGTATACCAGGAAAAAAAGAAGGCGAGAAGTCTTTTGTAGCATATCAGCAGCACATAATAAAAAATTGGCTTGGTTAGGAACCACATTTCCAAGATTCCTGTTCCAAATCCAAACAACATGCACTAGGCCAATCTGTCTATTTATTTCCATTCTGTATTTACAGTGTGGTGACATTTAGGCAAGTACAGTGCTAATTGCCTTGCAGGTACCTCTTGGTATTGACATCTGCAATTAATCACTAAGCAGGCAACTCTTGATTCAAACATTCCAATTTTGATCACGTCGCCATAGAAATGTGATATATTTACCAGCTTCTGAAGCCATTTTTTTTCTGACAGGACAGTTTCTGTTCTCTTGGCTTTTTCTGAGATTGCAAACTAAGATGTCAAATATTGTCTGCTACAAAATAGCTAGGTCTTGAGGGCAGCCAGAGAGGGTTGTAATGTCATTAGTAATGACATGTAAAGGTTTTTCTGTGAAAATGACTGTCTAAAATAATAGAAAATCTGGTTCTGCTGTAAACAGAATTTGGTTTTATGGCTTACTATATGCTGAAGCAAAACAATGCATACTTTTTCATTGGTTACCAAAATGATTTGAAAAAGAGGATTGAAATAGGCATTTAGAAGTGTATGAATCATGATAAATATTTCCTCAGTGAAAAGTTTCTGAAGCCTTCTGTCTGGAAGTCTTCTGCCTTTTCTTTTGTTGGCTGGAAAAAACAGCCAACAAAAGAAAAGAAATCCACGGGCGAAGATATCAAAAAGTAAATTCCGTTAAATTTCATTTCTGTTTTCATGTAGCACTAGACCTCAGTCTTTTTTTTTTTTTTGCTTAAATCTTTTTTTCTACGTATGGTTTTTCATGTTACCCAGTTGGTTTCCAGCTTCCCCTGAACCATTTAAAATCCATTTCTCCATCCTATCTTACTGTAGACCAATGGCACTATGTATTCTCTCAGGATTCAAAATTATTTTGATGTTTCTAAGAAGAAAACTTTTAGTCCATTAGTAGCTAGTTCTGTTCTGCTAAAGCCAGTGGCAAAAATCCTCCTCATGTTAATGATTCAGAACCAAGACACAAGAATGCTGCAGTGTATTTAACAAGAAACCATAGCTTTACCTGCTGTTTTCCCTTAATCCAGTTACAATTTTTGTAGCTGTTTCTGAACTTAGAAAACTGATATTTCTTTAAATAGCTGCATCTTCTACCCTTGAACCACTATGACATTTAATTACCTATTCTGTGCCCCTCTTTTGAATGCATTGTTTCCTATTCTCTGTGATTAGAAATACAATATCGAGTGTGCAGGCTTTCCACCCAGGGCACAGGGATTCGTGTGGCTTCTCTCTGACAAGGCAGCTGTGCATTCTCTGGGTGGGGCTGGCAGCAGGGTGAAGAAGGGCTGGTCAGAGGAGCTGCTGTGCCTTCCAGCCGGGGAGGGAAGTGCAGGTGATATATCAGAGATATATCGAGGGGTGCAGGGTTGGGGAGCAGGCCCAGGAACTGACTGGAGGCAGCAACTGCTGTGGTGCTGAAATATTTATTATCTTTAATCACTAAAATGGTGAAAGCACAGCACTGGCATCAAAGGGTTAACAGGGTAATAGCAGGGACATAGAATAAGTTGATCTTGGTCTTAGTGGCACTTTTTTTGTCTCTCTTCTTTTGTATTTTTTGTATTGTTCACTTCTGTCTATTATAGTAAGTCCTACCTACCATGCTGGTTTTTTCATCAAAACCAGTTTTTGCTTATTTTGAAATGCAAAGCTCCATTGTTGATAAAGCATTTTCTCATGGTTATGTTTATTTCCATTTGTGGATCTATTGCTTCTCTCCTGAATGTTGTTCCATTTCTTAGCAGCCTCTTTTCACCATCTCTTTTAGCATGTCCAATCCTTTACATCAGTCTTTTGGAGGGTTTAATTCCTCAATTCTTCATCTGATGGTATCAGACCTGTTTATGTTACCAGGCACAGCCAAAGAATTATAACTTGTATGCCCTGTTCCGCTTCATGCACATGTTTATTAGTAAGCTGGTAATGTTGTAAGAAGCTGCAGTAGCCATTGCCTGATGCAGTGTACAAAAATTACAGTGTAGTAATTCAAAAATGTGTTATCTCCAAAGAAGGTTGTTCTTAGGAACTTGATTCATGCTACAGCAGGTGGTTTTAGCTAGTTAGAGAAAACTTTTTAAACTTTCTTCTATCAGGATTTTTTAGGTATTGTAGAAGTTTTAAAAATCCAAAGGTGTTATTGCTAAACAACTGAACTAACTGCTTCACATATTTCAGCATTATCCAAGGTGTTTCTACAAAACAACAAAATGTTGCACTTTTCTCTTTAGTGACATTGTATTTTAATGTTATGTAAAGTAGTTTTCAAAAGGAATAATCACTATTCCTAGTCCACAGTCTGTGTCCGAGGACATTTTTAGCTTTTCCAAGTGTTTATGAAATAGCTTTGTAGTTTATGCATAGGCATGAGAAAACAAAGAAACTGGAGATAACAGAAGAGACTTGAAATTAATAAAAAAAGTTACAGCTACTTAAAAGTGTTTCCAAGAGCACCGAGCTGTATGTTTAACATCTCAGAAGAGCCCTGGCATGGTTTGAAGGCTCTGACATGGTGTGGTTACTGCACCACCCCACAGAGTGACCCATGGGAGGAGTGTGGCACGGGGATCTCTGAGCTCAGGGATGGGTGTCCATGACTCGGGAGCCCAGGATTCCTGGCAGGGCTGCACCTGCCTGGGTCAGCACTGTCACACAGCCACCAGGCCTGGGCTGATGTAAAAGGGATTCTGTCATGCTGTTCCACAGGGTCCCAAGTGGCAGAGAGGTTCATTAGTTTTAATCTTGTCATTCCTCTTAGGGATTCTGCACTAAACAGACTGAAGTACATGGAGAAAGGTTGAATGAGTAGTTTTCTTGGAGTGTAAATAAAACTGGAACAATCTTTAATTTAAAAAGATTTTTTAAAATTGGAGCTGACCTGTGAAAGATGATGAGTAACATCTAGACTCTAGTGAGGGATTCTGCTGTCATGGCCACCTTCTCCATATCCATGAGCCTTGACATAAAGAAAAAATCCTCGCTCTGAAGGCAGTTCAGCACAGGAGCAGCTTTCCTAGGGAGGCTGTGGAGTGTCCATCCCTACATCATTTCAACACTGGAACAGCCCTTGTGTTGAGCTCAGGGCTGGGACAGACAACTCCCTCAGGTCTCATCCAGCCTCAGTTGTTGTCCTCTCCTCTGTTTGTAACCCCATATGTTGTTTGTGCTGCCTTTTCCAGCAGAGAATTGCTCAGAAATAACAGCACTGCTTAACTCACAGCCAGCTCTTCCTATGAGTGAATCTCCAAGTATCTCTGAGAGGACATACAGGTGGTTTGGGGAATAACTGGGACAGAGTGAGCTGAAACCACTTGTTAAAGGTCACCCATCCACAGCAGAGTAGAGAGCCAAAAAAATCTGCTGCTCCCCAGAGCTGCTCCCTTTATCTGTGACACACTTCTGTGTAGAGGTGCATGGGCTGGCTGGAGGAGTGTCCCTGAGCCACATGGCATCGAGCTGGACACCCTAAAGGAGAGCAGCTTCTGAAGCATGATCCTGTGACTACTCAGCAGGGCTACTCTTCCATGAGAGGGGCAATGTATTTTTTTTGTTCCTATAATACAGAGGTTATTAGATATTTTTTAATTATATTTTACATAAAGAGTTCTGAGAAAACATGGAAACCCCATCAGTATTAAAGTCTCCTGTCTGTCAGAGAAAGCACAAGAGCCAGTACTGGTCTCTGAACCAGTCATCTGAAAAGCTTAAACTATAAAAAGCACCTGAAAGTGAAGTCCACTGTGAAGTACATAAAACTAGATGAGCTGTAGCACCTTATCACAGTATTCTTAGTGCCTTCTAGATATTTCAGGAGAGTGCACAGGAGCTGCCCTGGGACTGTTCCCAAACCAAGTGTGTGCTCACAGCAAGTGTGCCTGTGATACAGTGAGTTATGTTTGGTGTGTGGTGCTTCTTAGAGCCTGTTCCACCCTGTGTGTAAGTTATGAGTGTTATTAGCAACAGAAATTGATCCCCTGGAAGCTGCAGAACATGAATAGATCAGTTCTGAAGACTCATTACCAGGATAAGTGAATACAATGTATTATGTTTTGTAATGGATTCTTTTACTTAATTTTTAAGTACCACATAGTTGAACAATCAAAAAGCGCTAGTACTGTCCATTTTCCTCTTGTGTAAAATTTAATTTAATTCTTGTGAAGAATCTTAAGAAATAACATCAGGAAATGCAGTAAATGTTAAAGACATTGTAGAGAATAACCTCAGAGACTTTCTTAGTTTACTGGTCTTTCTTTAGATCTGAGTTTCTCCTTTGTGTTGTAAAACACAGGACTAAACCCATTTGGTGTTTAATCCCTAGAATATGCTGTGAACCTCACCTGTCTGGTTTTGTGTCAGTGCTTTCTTGACTATGACTACAGATGGGAAAAAAATTGAATAGTAATAAGTCTCTTGCTTATATTTGATATGCGATTTTTAGATGGTTTATGCTATTTCCATATATTCATTTGCCGAGAACTAGTCTTTAAAATTACTTTTTACTTATCTTCTGACTCTAGACTTTGAAGTAATACTTCAATGACAGCTGAACTGAGACATTTTAACAGGGTCTGAACAGACCTCTCGGTATTCTGTACCACGCTAAAGAACTCCTTCCCTCTTGAAAGTTTTATCATGTAGGAGGCTATTAAAGTTACGAGTTTAGGCTGAGGCAGGAATAAATCCTGGGTCGTACTGATGATGTCATTACAGCGGTCAATAAAATACATGGAAGCAAACGCTTTTCATGTTACCAAGATCAGCTAACCAAATCAGGATACACGAGCAATTAACTCTTTAATTAAGATGAATGGATGACATTAGCCCTCCTTAAACCCTGCTCGTCAGCATTTACAAATAGAAAAAGACGGATGTCTCCTTCCCAAGAAATCTAGCTTTGATTTTTCATTCTTTGACAGCATCTCATTCTTTCCACTTTGTAAACAAATTCACTGATGAACACTGCCAACCACAGAGATTTAAACAGCCCCATTCAATCAGGGCTATTGCTCAGAGGTGATGTATATGGATTTCATTTATTTTCTCGGCAAGTTGCATTGAACCTATGTTTCTAATTAAGAAAAAATAAAGGGCTTTTGATGCCCAAATATATAAGTTCATATGAATTCAATCATCATGACATCTTAGAGGCCACATAATTAAGTACTATGAAACTTCTTGCCTTTGAAGTGGGTTATTAGTTCTGACAAAGGTGTGTGTGTAAACTGAAGGAATAAAGTCTCAGTTCTCTGTCCTTGAAAATCAGAATAATCTGTCTGGAAGGAGATAGATTATCTCTCCCTACTTTTAATACATATTGCAGTATATTTTCAGAAACATTCAAATCTCCCAGTGATTGAAATGTTATTGCCCTTTTGTTATACTAAAAAAATTTGTAAGTTTCCCACTAATAAAGTCAATTTATTGCTACTTTCTATTTTAATGATATATGGTGCATCTATAAATTCTGGAAAGGAATAGTCATTTTTCCTACTAACTGTATTCAAATAGGATACCCCTACATGTAGGACGCAGATTGGAATCAACATAACTGTTGAAAATAGGAATTTATTAGTGTTTGCACTAAAAATCCTATGTGTGTATAATGTTTTCAGGTACGAATTTTATCTGTATTGATGTTACTGTTCATAATTTTTGTGAAGCAGAATTTTGTGAGGCAATATGAGGATATTGGTTTTCACTTCTGTAACAAGTTCTTTGTTCAGAGTCAGAAATGCTGAGCATGTATTTAAACCCACCTTCTCTGAAGAACAGAAAGTCTGTGATCTTTCCTCCCACAGTTGCATTGTCAACTGGAAAACAAACCCCAAGTTCTTGTTTCAGGTGCAGCCGTGTAGGGTGCAGCAAAGAAACAGAAAAGTTCTTCTTTAAACACAGATTTTTGCATTGTTGTTGGTTTAACAACAGTTAAGAATAATGATGTTTTCAGTTTCCCTGTAAACTCCCCCACACATTAAAAATAGTAGTCCAAAATTTCTTGAAATACATCATCTCTCTGTCCTGACCTAATGGATTGATAGCCTTCTGCTGGTGTCAGGTACATGCAATTATTCAGATAATTTTCTGTGCTGCTCTTTTAGCCACAAACCCCATCCACTAGATAATTATTGAGATGGTTTGCCAAGTTTATCCTAGGGGTTTTTTTACTAAAAAGAAACCCAAAACCAAAAAAACCCCGAAACTGTAGTTTGAGAAGGTGGAGAGGTACATATAGGAATGAAGAGGGAAGTAGAAGGGTTAAGAGTAAATAGCTGATTAGACAACATGTGGCTGTACCAGGATGTAGAGAAGTTGGTGGCAGTCGATGTCCTGGTGGCAGTCGATGTCCTGGTGGCTTATACCAGAGGTGTAGCAGAGGGACTTTCCATTCATGGTCCAGATGCATCCAGATCTGGCTTTAACTTTGCTTAGCTAGATCCAGCAAAGGAGATTTGAAATTTTGCCCCAACTTAAATAACAGAAACAGAAAGGCATGGCAGTAGCAGAATATTCTTGATGCCCTTTTCTAGGTTCAAAACCTATAGAGCCTTTTCTGAAATGGCTTTTTGATCCCTTGATGTGATTGCATGCAGTGAGGCTACGTGGGACATGGGGGAAGGACAAGACTGGAGGAGAAACAGTGTCATTTGCTTTGTGTAAAGAGAAATTCCCATCTCTTTTGGGGTTATGATTTGCCCAGCAGTCTCCCCTGCAGTGCAGCCACTAACCTGCATAGGCAAGATCTGGCTCCAGTGTTTTTCCTACTGTGTGGCTGCTGCCATGCAAGACTGGAACGTGGGCACATAATCCCTGCAAGCTATTTTTGTCATGCTGTACTCATGGCACAGGGCCTTGGAGTACCTGGGATATATTTATGACATTGTGTGTGAAGTACCCTGAGTCTGAGGCAGTCACCCAGCAGTGCTGTCTGCAGCAGGACTGTCTCATCCACCACCAAAACACCCTCACTTAGCAGCTTGTAGCTCTTCCCTCAAAAAAGAAGGTGCAAAAACTTCCCCATTCAGGGATACTGACACAGAGAATGTGGTTGAAATGGTGAGGAGATCAGCGGAGGAGGTGGATGATGACAGGGAAATAGCCATCTGTGTTTCAAGCAGATTTTTTGGATTCCTGACAGAAAATGGAATAATGCAGCTACTTGAACTGCCCCATGATTGTCTTACCCACAAGTCCAGTCAAGTGAGATATTCTTTCAGAAAGCTTCAGATGATAAAAACCTACATGTACAGAGAAAGAATTATAAAGGGCACTAACCCAAATTACACAGATTTTACAAGTGAACTCTTGCAGTTATTAAAATGTTTTGGCTTCGTAACAGGATACAAATCTGCAGTTTTGCCAAAACCTGGATGTGAGGCCTGTGTGGAGGTGACGGTGTCACTGTCAGGGCTGGGGGAACAGTTTGGCACAGGGGGCTGCTGACGTGGGCAGAGCTGCCACGCACGTCTGTCTGCTCTGGGGGGTATGGTGGGGAGCCATGCACGCTCCTTTGATTCCTTTTGTTGTGCCATTGGAATCCAGATGGATTTTCTAGCAAACTTTTTAAAATGAGGAATGAAAACAATGTTTTATGAGTATTAGTTGCTTTTCAGTGTGTCAGTATGATGGCTTTTCATACTTTTAATGCTTATTTATAGTTAAACTTTCCACCAAATTCCCACGTTTTGATTATAATTTTCATCATTTGGGTTTAGAAGGCTTGAGGGGATTGCACTGGGATGTGAGGATGCTTTTAACCTCCAAGTCAGCCTTCCCTGGGGTTACCCATGTATATCGGTGCATGTCCAGTGCTGCTGAGTTGGGAGGCTGACCACACACCATGGCTGTGGTTATCTGTGTTTGTTATTGGATTTATCACTGATAGCTTGGATGGAAATACCAGCCAGGGCATGCAGCACAGGCTGGGGCAGAGCCCAGGCTGGGGCAGAGCACGGGCTGGGTCCCCGACACACAGCTGTGCTGGCACGGGCTGGGGACCGCTGCCACCTCTGGGTGCTCCACTGCCACTGCCCACCTGCAGCACCAACAGGAATTCGGGTAAAATAATTCTCTGTAGTTGTGACTTGCTTTGAATTTAAGCGTTGGTCACTGCTTCCAGCAAGGACCACACCTTCAAGATGAGTTTGAAACAATTGGCCTCTATATCCACGTAATCATGTGCCCAAAGTGATGCTCACTTCTAGGGGCCAGGCCTGGAATGAGGTTCTAAAGAAGAATTTAATTCTTTGCTGTCTCAATCTGAAGTCATTCTGCTCCTCGAAATCTTAAAAACTAGAAAAACCATTGGAGATTTCATAGGGAATCCTTCTGTAACAGAAAATCATTGATGACAATTAAAGATGGGCATGAGACTGTCAAAGCCCAAGCAACTTAGAAGTAAACCTGTTCAGAAATTAATGTAATTTATGCATCAGTTTCTTAAAAGTTTTCGGCAATTATATTTCATTTTAAGGCAGAAGTTTAAATTATTGTCATATATATACACCTAAGCCTATGTTTGCCTATAGAGATGTAGATACAAAAATATTTTCAAATCCATATATTTATATATGTGGTTATAGGGAAAAGAAACTGAACTGCAAACAAATTTTGCATCCAGCTGGTTGGGAAATTCGTGCTTATGAAAAGGCAGCACTCACCACTTATATATTTGTAAAAAGGTAAAGTGGTGCTCTTTAAAAAGGTAAGAGGACATTAAGATGGAAGACATGAAATAAATAAAAAGTCCATAGTGGAAATGGAGAATAATCAGAAAGAAACTTGATTACTTCATTTTACAACTGACAATTCAGTGAAGTTTCTGTTTTAATATTATGTGCAAGCCAAACTGCCAGGTTTTATTTATCATCTGATATAACTCTAGCTCTGGTCCAGGGTACTGGAAAACCTCTCTTGTAGAGTTTTACCTCTTTAACCTCAAATGAAAACTGGCATTCCATCTGGATAGTGTCCAATGTGTCACATTTTGGTAGTCATCAACCAGCTCGCCTTATAAATCAAGAGCACTGATTAAATAATCAAGATTTTTGAAATGCCTTGAGGGAGCTGTACGTTTTTTGCATCAGTGATTAGTATTCAGTGGCAATAGTGAAATCTATTTGAGCTGCAGCTATAAAACTGCATTTTGCATACTAGGCATAATCAGAGAGATTATATTCAGAAAGTGTGCTTCCCCTAAGACAGCAGAAGGTTATGACTTTTGCCACGGCTCCATTGTTAGTTTAAGTGAGCTTTGTCCTTGCTGTTGTTCAGCCCTTCATTCACCAGAATAAAATCTTTTCTGCAGCTGTGTACTGGGAAAATGAAAACTTTAGGTAATAACTTTCATAGGGCAGCTGGTTAAAGAAAACTCTAGCCCCTGAATGGAAAGCAATTTTAATTAAAGATCTTTTTAGTTATTAAAGTTTCGTTTATATTGTGTCATTTCTTTTGTTGTTGCAAGTTAGCATTTTGTCATTTAAATCATTCCCCTAAATCATATATTACTGGCAACAAGAGGGGCTGCAGTTTACAAAAGAGACAATAGTTATTGGCTGCAAGAGAGACTGGCTAAGAAATAAGTTATTGTTCATATCAAAAAATAAAATCTAACCGTTCAATTCAGTAATGAACTTATAAGCAGTATAACAATATAAATCAAAAAAAAAAAGCTTTCCTGAAAACCCATGCTCAGGTTTTGCAAAACTTTGCAGGTTGTGTCAGTTGTTTCTGCCTCTCTCCTCCTCTCTAATGGGTGGGTTCTGCACCTCTGGGTACCCGCTGGGACCTGAGTGACGAGAGCAAACTGCCCCAGAGGCAGCAGTGACAGGGTGCTGAGCTGCCTGGGGGCTCAGGGCTGTTCTCCACACATGGAGCCTTCCTGGGCAAGGCTGAGCATGCAGTAACCTCCCTCTCTACAGACCCATCTTCCCAGCCCCCAGACAGACAGATTTTAGCCAAGCCAAAGTGTATCTTGTCACCTTTATGATGGGCTGGGGAAAGTCCTTTGGACAGTGCTGTATTTCCCCAGGCTTGTTAGGATAGCATGCCCTGGTGTTAAGCAATTATATTTAAATTACCCTTACCTCAAACATGTAAAAAGTAAAAAAAACAAACAAACAAAAAAACAAACAAACCAAAAATCCTTGGAACTTTCAAAAGAATGTTTGTGCCTTGACGTGGAGCTCTGCCATACATCAATCCATACATCTCACGTAACCTTGCAGTGTAATGTGTAATCATACTTAACACAGTCTGCATGAGTGGGCTTAATGCATGCTCATCACTGGCCTGGAGGGGGTTAGAGATGATGATATATAATGATTTGGAAGGGGGAATGGAATAATGATTTGGGGCTGATCTGTCTCGCTTCCTAGCCCTGCCTCTGGTGGGTACTCTGACAGCCCTCCATATCAATTTATGGCCCACTGGAAGGCAATGGTATCAGTACTAATGCTCCTCCTGCCTACCAGCCAACCTCCAGACCTGAAAACAGTGGGTTTTTGGTGTCACTGCCTCAGTTAGCCTTAGAAGGATAATAACTTTTCCTGCAAGTTTTGCTTGTACTCTTAATTTATCCTGACTACAGCAATACTGTTGTTTCATCTGCTAAAACCAGAGCTTTCTCCCAGGAAATGGAGAGCCTGAGTTCACGGTCTTTCCACTCACGTTACTCTCACACTCCAGCTGAAGTTCTGCCATGATGCAGAAGGGAATTCAAGCCTCATTCCACAGGTGAGAAAGGCAACAGAAATAGCATGGTCTGTAGCACAGGAAGCCCTTCCTTTCAGCTTTCATGTTTCTGCACTGGGTCTGTGCTTTGTGTTAAATGGTTACTGGGTAAAAATGCAGACGTGAGGATAGGGATCTGTATTGTAAAGCAGGTGGGGTGAGCCTGCCATGGCACCGTTCTCAGGCACATGGACAGACTTCCTTAGAGCCAGACCAGGCAGGCTGGGAGCTGGCTTTGCCCAGGGCTCTCACCTCCCCTGCATGCAAGGGCTGGCTGGGAGGTGCCAACTTGGGCCAAAGGCACACTGAGGATCAAGTTAAACATGTTCAGGCCCAAACCTGGCCCGAGTGTTACCTCCACCCTCCTGTCTAGTGAAATCCTTACAAATCAGGTGGGAGTACTTCCCTGAATCTAGCCTTTAGGCAGAAAGCACTACTGCACACACTGCTACAGATGGGAGACTCAAAGCATGTGAAATATTATCAGATTCCACAATGAAAGGAAGTGCTGAAATTGCTATTGCTGCATTGTTTTGATAAACACATGAAAACATTGTTATAGACACTCACAAAATACACGCTAAAACCAGAAAAAGTTAGGAAAAAGTGTGGCTTCTAATAATCCTCCCTTCTCCTTCTCCTATGATAGGGGTGGCATTGCCAAATACTCTCAGTTGTGGCCAAAATTAGAGTCATTAAGATCCATTTTCTAGAGTCCTCAAGCAGACATTGATCTTAGGTTAAAAAAAAAAATTAGGATGTAAATGTAGGTATCATGCAATTTTAAACATACATTTTTCTAAGTGAAATTCATAGCTAATTCCACTGGCATCTGATGTGTTAGAGTATGTGGAATGGGATCTCAGCATGTTCCAACTGGATGCTTCTTCATTTCATACAGTAAATTGGAGATTAAAGATGTTTGACCCTCATAGCATTGTTTTGGTGTTTGATGAATATACATCCTTCAAGTGCTCTGTTTGTCAGTTATCTGATATTGATGCAGACTTTGCTTGTCTTACTTCTTAAGACATATATTTTTACCCTCTCAATTTCCCCCTGATATTTAAAAATAAATAGCATACCTTGTGAGAAGTTAGGCTACTTACTTTTAAAGTTCATTATTATTCAGTGCTGTTAACTTCCAAGCTGCTGCAGTTACCAATTTACTGTTAATCAGCACACGATCTTCTAGTGTGGCTAAATCCTCCCTGTCTTTATTTTCCTAAAATTAATACCACAAAATAATTTGTCATTGACCCTTGTTTCATCCCTGTACTTTACTTGATTTCACCCTGTTGGCATCAAACATTATGGACCATTAGCTTTTGAGGTATTTATTTTTTTCAAATATTTTTTGGGTCAAGCTTTATAGACTTGTCATTTAACTATTCTACAATGCCACTTTTCTACACAGTGGTTCCTTTCAGTTCCTGTTCATTCAGTGGATCCACTGTCTCCCTTACAGGCTTGCTGCTTTTCCTGGAAGTGTTTCTCACTGGTTGTTTTATGGCTGTGACCTGATGCTTTTCGAGTGTTTCCATGGGCTTCCAATTTGAGCCTCGTATTTCACCTGAAAGATATGCACTTCTCATTGGCTTTGAGTGTCTTTATTAAAGACTTAATTAAAAAAAAAAATTAAAAATTTTTGCTTTGCCCTAAACTGTGATATTTTCGTTCTTTAGCTTTAATTGACTTACATTTTGGCATATGTAAGAGGTAAAGTACATGGGCAGAGGGGATTCTTAGCAGACGGATAGAAAGACAGTTTTGTGGTTTGGTAGAAAAATCAACTTTAGAGATTTAAGGGCTCATTTGCAGGGTACAAAATATTATTAGCTGATCTCAGGAATATTCTCTGTTGAGGTTTGTGAATGTTTTGGTGGGAGTGAGCAGGGAATACTGAGCTGAGCCCATTGATGTGGGTATTTTAATTTGTGCCTCTTAGCTTAATACAGAACATTAAATTACTCTGCTGAATAATTAGGCATTTGTCAAGGAAAATAGAGACTTATTAATGGATGGTTTGCCATGTTTCATCCCCTCCACCACAGACATGCTTACTATTCTATTATTTAGCATGCAAAAAGTTCTCTGTATTCATCTGCTCAGTTATGCACCTGAAATCTCATTCCCTCTGTGTCTGTATGCACAAACTTCTGGCTCCACTTTTCCCAATTTTTATTTGAGCTATAAATTCTCCTAATTCATTTGGATTATGCTTTAGTTAATGTATTATTGTGAGTAAATGTTATCCTTGTAGTATCTGGAGCGCTGCGTCCAGTTCTGCGCTCCCCAGTACAAAAAAGATCTGGAGGTGCTGGACAGAGCACAGCGAAGGGCCACGAAGGTGATGAAGGGCCTGAATCATCTCCATAGGAGAGCTGGGACTGTTCAAACTATCCAGCCTATAGAAGGGAATGCTTGGGGATCTCAGGAATGTGTGTGAATTCTGGAAGGGAGGCTGTGATGAAGATGGAGCCAGGCTTTCTTCAGTGATCCTCCAGTGATGGGACCAAAGCAATGGGCACAAAGTGAAACACAGGAGGCTCTGTGCTCTCCTCTGAGGGTGACAGAGCACTGGAGCAGGTCCCTGCAGGGCCTGTGGGGTGGGCACTCCTGGACATAGTCAGAAGTTGTCTGGGCACGGTCCTGGGCAACAGCTCTGAGGTGCCTTGCTTGAGCAGGGACAAGATAATCCCCAGAGGTTCCTGCCAACCTCAGCCAGTCTCTGACTCTGTGTGACTGTGTATGACAATGATCAAACTGACCAGACATTGGCAAATGTAGTGAAAAGAGCAGATGCCACCTTTATGCTGACATGCACGGCTGTGTTGGGTACCTGCAACTCTCAGTAAAATATGGCCACAGTGCAGCAGTTAATTTAATAAAACACCAGTGGCTAAAACAGCATTTCTAAGAGGAACATAAGAGATGTGATGCATTGTAGCTAAGAGCATGCAAAAGTCTTTCAGTGATATCATAACTATTTCTTGTTACTGGCAAACCACTTTTTTTCCCTGATACTAGGGAAGCAGGGAGGCAGTAATAAACAGATTTGAAAGAGTTGAAAAGGAAAACAACAAGAATAAACGGTCTGAGGTTTTTAGATGTTCTACCTATCGGTAGTTACTTGTAAAGAATTATCTAAGAAATAATATATTCAGCAAGTAACATAAGTAATTGAATTATAGGAGGATCAAGTGCTGTTTCATCAAGGGTTGAACTCCATGTCCACTGAATGCAATAGCCAGACTCTCATGGGCTTTAGATCAAACCTCAAATAAAACAGTTTGATTAGTGCTATTTGACCAGTATAACTGCAAGTCTGTGTGAACTTAGTCTCATGCTATGTTTTCAGCATATTTTAAATGATTCTAACATAATGCTGACATGCTGCAGAACTTCAGTCTAATAAGCTCAGTGTATACCAATTCTAATCAATGAAAAAGCCTTCTTGCATTTATTTTAAATATTGGTGGATGTTTGTATCTCCTTTTCAATTCACATGATAGGAATCTTTATCACCTTGCAAACTAATGTTCTCCATGATAACCTGACAGGGTAAGTTGTAAATGGGATGTAAATGGGATGTGTCTTGTCACAAATGCAGCTGCTCAGGGCAGGTACAATTCCCAGCCACTCAATCCCTGGCAGAACGAGGAGAAAATTCTGCAGGTTGTACCCAGACAGTAGCAGGTCAGTGCTCCTGTAGGAGGGAAAACAACCCCAACAACTGATAAAGTTTATAGCAGGATTGCAGTGATAGAAACCTGAACTTCACCTGTGTGCTCCAGCCTGGCCAGGCACTGCTCTGGCAGCGTTGCCTGAAGTGGTGGAACATGTTTGTGTCTCTGAGAATCATTCCAGCAGTAAAACACTGCAGTGAAATACCAGGGCATTTTGTGTGTTTATGCTCACTTAGCTGCGTTGTTTCTCCACGTAGAGGGGAGGGATATCTCACCTCCCTCTCGGAACAACTGCACCCCAGCTGGCAAACACTGCTCGAGCTGAACAACTCTGACAAGTATTTATAATAAGCTATTGCAGCTGTTCCAGCTCATTCTTTGCTTTTGTCTATCAGGTTTTGCATTTGGTATTTTCTTTTATGATTTCATCTGTTATATGAGCTAGATTACTCACAGATTCACTCCAAATAGTAACAACAAATTATACTACCATTAACAGAATTGTATTATGTTTCTACTAGTAATGAAATATTTTTCCACAATTTAGGCTACATAAAGTGGAATAAACAGATATTCTGCTATTCCTTGGTGGCCTTGCTTCTTCTCTATAGGAGGCAGTGAGTCTTTCATTTCAGCTTGCTGTCCTCAAAGTTCATGCTATTTGGAGGCCAAGCTGTGGATGACAAACTGCAAAGCTGACGGGAAAACATGCAAGGTTGATATATAAAACAAGCCACACTGCTTGTGCTTTGACTGTCATTACCGCTTTCAGGAAAATAAATAATACTGCCTCGGTCTAAGGCTCCTTAAGAGTTTCTTCAGCTTCCATGGGGAATATTGCAAATTCCTTCAGTCTAAATTTGAATCCTAAGAGCTCAGTTTTCTAAAACAAATTTAGAAAAAACTCATTTTCCCCCCCCAACCAAATTCATAGGAGAAAATAAGCTTGTATAACTTGTTCCCAAATTGAACAAAGCTAACAGAAATTGATGGTCCCTTTCATGAACTGTGAAAAATGCTGTGGATATTTCTCTGGTTTAACAACCGAGTGAAAACATTCTCTGTTCACCACTTGCTCTGCAAATTTTGCTGCAAGCACCAACAGCTTTACACCAAGAAGACCCAAAGGAATTTTCCATCAAAGCAGAACTGTGCATCACATGAGCAGGTGAAAATGTGATGGAGAAAGGTGTGATGTCTCTGTAAACTTAACCCATGCCAGCCTTCATCTGTAATGCAGTATTTTGTTTTATTTCCAGATTCCTGTGGATTTAGTACTTGAACATTATTCTTGTGAGAAAGTGATTATTTGGCATTCATGTACATAATGATATGCTAATATATCCTTAAGAAAAAATAATCAGAATTCATCTCGTCTGTTAACATGCTTCGAATTGTGCATATAATAGAAATGGATATTTAAAACATCTTTATTTCATTATCTCATTTATTATATTGTAGGTTGGCAACTAATTAGTATAGATATTTGAAGCTACAGATCGAGGAAACTAAATTAGTGCACTATAATATAATTAATCATAGAAAACTTTTTGTTCAGCAGCTAATCTATTAGCTACTTTGCTTCTTGTTGATACTCATAACTTTGATTAAGATTTTCAGTGCTTTATTTAACATCGTAGCTTATTAATACAAAATTCAGTGAAGTATCTACTATCTCTGAATAACATTTCTGGAAAAACTTGCAATGAAAATCTTCCTGGTGCTAGACTTCAGCAAGAAATAGCCTACAGAGACCAGCAAGGGCCACCATGTGCCAGCAGTCCCTTGGCAGAGGATGGCTCAGGGTATCAGACATGCTTTTCATTTTTGCCCTCCCCTCTAGTTATCCTCCTGTGTTTTCAGACGTTCCAGCCACTGTGTTACAGCCACAGCTGAACGTGCTGGAAGAAAGTGGTAATCCAAACCAGGACCAGGATTCTTGCTTTAGAAACCTACAGAGGGCAGAACTCTGGTGGTTTGTGAGCACCCCTGAACTGCTCTTTGTGCGTGAGAGAGCAGGACAGGGTCTGTACAGGCACTGGGTGCAGTGGGGGTGAGATATTCCTTACTTTTCCCCTAGAATCTCTGTGCTGTTCCTGTCCTTTTATCTACCTACTGATTTCCTAACTGAAAACTAATCATCCCTTAATAAAGTTCAGAAGAACTGTCCTGAGCTTCTCTGGTAGAGTGAGTACATCAGTGGACAAGGGAAGGGCTACAGATGATGTTTATCTGGATTTCTCTAAAGCCTCTGACACACTCCTCTACTTCTTAAACAAATGTTTGCTGGTGTAACTGAATCTACTCTTTCAGAAACAAGCCTTACCTTGCCTATTTTCATAGTATAATTGTAAAGACTTATTAAACTATGAAACTAAACTTTTAAATGCTTAATCTGTACGGTTTTTAATCTGTAAGATTTTATCCATTCAAATGGTTACCACTTGCAACTTTCAAAATATGAATAAAATATCTTAGCAATCCTTTGAAAATGCCAAGTAAACAAAATGACAGGCTATTGACCAGTCATTTGGAAACACTGTTTAGTCCATTTACTAAATGTTAGAATATTTAAGTGAGTTGTTTTTACTGTAACATGGTTTTATTTAGAATATGCCAACAGAAAACAACTATTTTTAAAATTGTACTTTTTGTTGGAGTAACATATTGGTAAACTTCTAAAATTCCTAGTTTTTGATTTCACTGAGTCTTTTGTGTGAGTCTTTTGGTGCAATTTGACACAAATGTAACCTATATTCACTCGTTAACTGAGTATTTATGTTTGATAGTTATTTACAATTCATGCCTCAGTGGTCATTTATATAATTTCACTTAAGCTGTCAGCCAGCTTTGACATTATCACATGACTCCAATTTATTATTTGCTTTAACTAATGAACAGCAAATAGGTGAAGACTAAGGAAAGCAAATACCTTTTTAAGAATGATAAACCATAAACTGATAGAGTAGCAGTAAAATATGTATAGTGAACACATTATTTTAACCAAAATCCCCTTTATGGGATGTTTGCAAATGTTATTGGACAGCTTGCCTGCTAAAGCAATATTTCTGGCTCAAATAATGATATTAATACAATTGAACATGGATATTTGTTACAGGAGACCATAAGTCTTTAGAAAGTAAAACCAGTTTTCCTGACTTTATTTTAGTAAGGGGATGGTATGTTTTCTGGTATATATTTGAAGGCTTTTTTTCCCAGAAATATCATTATACTGTGTTTAATTATAGAAAAAAGTAGGAAATGGCATACAATAAAGTATTGTATACTGGTGAACAGCTTCAGGTGTCTTTCAGGATTTTATTTGAAAATTGGATAATGAGGAAAAGCTGTCAAAACTCAATACCCAAAATATTTGTAAGGGCAGAAGGATATATGTAATATAAATGCAAGATTTTCCCTTCTGTATATTCAGATGGTTTTTTAGTTGCATTGTTATTATCAATAATTAATATTTGATATTACGAGTTTGTATGACACAGATTTCTTTAGACACCAGTTTTATAATGTGCATATAAAATAAAATGCACGTACATGGAACAGTAGGCTCTGCTAGCCTGTAACACTTTATAGTTAGGTCTCCAGGATATTTGTATTGTAATTTACTAGTTTTCTTTTTTTCTTAATGTTGCTTGAAAGCAAAAAGCCAACTGCATTCATTTTATCAACTCCACAATAAATATCCATTTTACAGCATCAGGAACCAGAATCAGAAATAGGTGATCTCTGAACTGTGGTCACACTTTATGACACTGCTTGATTTCTTTGTAAAAATTTGTTTGACTTGCATGGAGATCATCTGCAAATCATCATGAGTCAACACATTAATGGACTTCTTTTTATCAAAATTCCCAGTGACATCACCAATCCATCCTTAATGAGAACTATGATGTGAATATTAACATACAGCACAGTCCCAGTTTGTGGTCTCTGGAAAAACCCAGGAATTTTTGATGTTACAGTTACAGCTCCTGGGACTTTCCTGTTCCAGCTCTTTTATTGCTACAGAGAAGCTGCACTGGTAACACCAGTGGTGGGAAACAGTGAACAAAAATGCACTTTATGCATTCCCATTAGGAAATTAATATGCCTGTTCTCCTTAGGCCTTGATCTCACCATGAAATGAAGAACATGCAAGTCATAATTCTACTTAAACACGTTTTTACTGACATAATTCACGACCAGATGCTGTCAGTAATCATGCACTGGTATCATTACTGTGTATGGGCTCTTACAAATAAATCAATAGTGGTACAGGAATTACAGACTTGCAGCAGGAGTAGGGTTTCACAGAATCGCCTGCTGAGGGCCAAAGGGGATCATTACACTGTGTAACCTGACCTTCTCTCTACATATCCTCTCATTTCATCCATTTACTCTGTACTGAGCCCAATAACTTGTGTTTGACTAACACAGCTCTTCTCTATTTGCCTTTATATTGAGTTTCTTGGCCAAAAATCCATTACCATTTTGGTCAGGTCTGCCATCACCTGAAAGAATTTCTGAGGATTTCTTTTATACTCTATTAGAAACCTGTCATTGGGAACGTGGGACCAAGGTCCTTTTAGTAGCAGTGATTATCCTTGAGTCTACAGCAGGCCATGATCAGTAGTGTTTGTGTTGGGCTTTGGGATGCTTTTGAGTGAAATATGCATCACTCAGAATATTACTGCCTGCCCTAGTTTCTTATTTGCAGGCTTTTTTAGGAAGTATTAAACATTTTTTAAGAAACCAGTCACATTGGTAATAACCCAATGGTTCTGAAATTTTCAAAAGAAACATTATATACTCAAAACACATTCTGTCACCATGCAGAGCCTTCCTCCCAGTCTTTTTTTTTTATCCTATGTAATTCATAACAACATCTGACATGCTCCTGCTAGCATCAGATGATTTGAGAAGGATTTTTAAACAGGAAAGGGAGATTTGGGCAAACAGACATTTGGACTGTGGTTGTTGCTACCAAGGTGGACATTGCCAGCATTCTTCAGCCTCCCAGATGTACATTGGCTCATTAAAGCACTCTGTTTTGTTTAAAACAGCCATCTCCTCCAGGCTGTTAGAGAATTGCATTCCCAGAATGTATTGTTTGTCTGTAGTCAACCCTTCTTTAATATGTATTTAGGATACATGTCTTTACATCACACACATTACATATTCTTCTTTTTTTTCCCCAGGGGAAATTTTAGGCTAAACAAAAAATATTTTTGATCATCCATATATAAAATTAAACTATTTCTGTAAATTTGATTCCTGCAATATGTTCTTTAAGGTATTCCTTATCTTCCCCATAAAAAAACCCCCACCAAATAATAGAGCAAAGAGCAGGTATTCCTCTTACAGATCTCCTTTTAACTGAAGAGAGGAGGCTTTTATCCTGCTGGCTGTCTTAGAGCTGCTCTTTACTCCCTGTAAAGGTAATGAAGACTTGAAAATACAGCTGGATCTTTTAAATTAGGAGTCTTATTCTCTTCCTCACAGTATAGTTTGTGTTCTGTAGACACTTGAGCCCACTGGTGAGAGCACCTGTGGGGAGGCTGTTTGTGGATGCAGTGGAAGAACCCAGCCCCAGTTGCATGAGAGACACTGCAAGCACAAAATTAATTCCACAAACTGGCATTTTTTCTAAATTCTTTACACCCTCATTCAACAGTCATACAGTATTTTCAGCAGCAATAAGGAAAACAATGGCACCTTCATGCACAGACTGGGGAAGGTTTTATCTCCACAGATGAGCATGGGAGCTTTAAGCATCTTGTAAACTTAATTGGAGGGGAGCTAACAGTTTGGGAACATTTCTCATGACTGCCATCACTTCTGAGAAGTTGTTTTGTTACCTATTTAAAGGTGATCATGCCTTTCTGGCAAACCTACTACTTTCAGGTATTTTTAATAAATTCACAATGCAAAGTATGTGAAGTACACAGATGTTTATAATGAGCAGCCAAAATGAGAGGTATTTTATTAGGCTGTGTAACTATGGCTTGCTGATTGCATTTAATTGGTGAAATAACAAATTGCTGGTTTATCTGTTTAAGCTTTTGACCTAATAACTGCATGGCTTTTCATGAAACATCCCTTTTGGATGCAGCTAAAGGCTTTCTCAGTGGTTTTGTTCACAAACTTTTAAATTACTCTCTGGTATTAGTTCAGAGAATCATAGAATCATCAAATAGTTTGGGTGGGAAGAGACCTTTAAAGGCTATCTGGGCCAACCCCCTGCCCTGAGCAGGGACATCTTCAACTACAGCAGACTGTATAGTTAATATACATCTCTAGCAGTGTACTTATGAGTCTCCAGTAACATGCTGCTGGTTTTTTACAGCTTTTTGTGTGACTTATCAAATGAAATAATCTTTTTCTACCAGCTCCTAAACACCACTTCACATAGAAGCAATTGCATTATTATGATATATATATTTTTTTAATATATATAACACCTGATATCCCTGACAACAGTTGTTTCCAACAATCTGAGAAACAACTAATTGATTTAGTTATCTTTTTTTTTTAATTAAATGTATCACTGTGAAGTCAGACCTAATGAGTTACTTCTTCAAATTATTTTCCCTTCTCAGACTGTTAGGATATTTATACAGAATTCTGTATGTTTTCTTGCATCTAAATGAGACCATTCTTATTCATAACCTATTTAATATTAAAAACTATCCTCTGAAATTGATGCTGGTATAGAAAGGTGTACATGTGCACTGCTATCCTTTCCTTGAGCAAAGCAGAAATTACCTTATTAATCATATTCAATTGTTATGGGTCTCCACTTTGAAAGAAGTTAGCCCATGTAGAAAACTGGGCTTCATAGGAATAAATGCCTCTATAGAGATTTTCCTGGCAGGGAAAAACCACAGCTGCCACACTCCAAAAAGATTTTGGTAGACCCAAGAAGAATGTATTTGTATCTGGAAAAAAAAAAAACAAAAAACTTGAAACCTTTTAAAAAACCAAACAAAACCCACACACAAACAAAAAAACCCTAAACAGACAAAGAAATCCACCTCGAAGATATTATTTTAGTCAAGCAAAGATTAGTCTCTTTACCCAGTTAATCTCTACAAATGCAGTAGAAGTTCTATGGACAGAGGCATTACAAACAAGGCTCAGGAGTCCTACCCCTACAGCACTGGCATCTGGTTTTAGTCAAGTATTGAAGACCACTTTAATTTAAATTATTTATTAATGAGTTTATTTATCAGTCCTTTGAAAGTGTCCTAGGATTCCTTATGGAAGTTGCTCATTCTAAGGGAAGTAATGCCTTAATTTGGAATCCATATGGACAATAATCTGCTGATATTCTCTTCGTAGAACAGAAATATTAGAAATAGCCAAAAAACCCATGAAACCATGTCATCAACTCTACCCCTTCTAAAGAATAAAATTAACAGAAAAGAACAGACACCTGGATATTTTGTTAGCATTTATTAACTCAAACCACCCTTCAACTCTTTACTGAAGTAGCAACTGAGAACAAATTTCTGGTTTAATGAATATAAGAAGGATTGAAATAATTAAATAAATAAATTAATTGGCTATCCCTTTTGTTTTGTGGCTTTTTAAAAATAGAAGTAGGTTTGCTGGTTTGTCAGCGTTCATCCCTCCTGATTGACTCTTCCTTGCACGGCCAAATTCAGCCCTTGGGTAAGTGATACGGATTCTTCCAAGTGAAGAGATTGCTCACTGATTTGGAGCTGCTCTGAGCTATGCTGACCTGTTTCCAGCTACATGTGATGTTTAAGCTGGATACTAAAACATCTTATTGGACAGTAACACAGACAAAAATAATCATAGGAAAAATCCTATTATCAGATAAATATTTTTAGTAATGAGAGAGCAGGATATAGTCATGCAAGATGCTTAATCTCAAGGCCAACAACTCTTCAAATCACAATACAGTTGTAACATTTTCCATTTCCAAACAATGAGCAATCAAACATTAGCTAATTAAATGCTTTCAGTGGTGAAAGAAAATATAAAAATACATGAAATTATCAAATAAAAAAACCCAAGTGACTAATTTGTCAGCCTGAGCATCACTTTACAAATAGCAGCAGCCAAGTTATCCCTACACTGCATATCAATCAATTTTACTTTTTACAGCTGATAAGATATTCTCTAATTAAATTATGTTTTAATTGCCTTTGACTTTCAATGCAAGGAAAATGACAATATGCTTTCCATGAAAGTACTCCCTTCTCATTTCTGTATACTGTGACTGTCATTATGCAGTTAACAGTTGTTCCACCGTGGTATCAAGACTCCACATTTTCTCCTGAAACTAGGATCCTGAAATAAATGTGATTTAGAAAGCGTTATTCTCTATATGCTAGTATAATTATTTTAATTGTTGGCAACACTGGGGTCTGCCCACTTATAGTCTATTGTCATTCTCAGAGTTTTTCAAACAGTATCTCCAGAACCATTTGATCCTACATGTGACTGCATTTACAATTAGAATGCCAGTCCTGGAAAATACAACCTCCCAATTTTCACACTGAGTTACTTACTAATTACCTTTCAAAATATTTGGTTTTTATAAGGCTACCATGAAGTGCATAGATTGAAATATTACTCCTGCTTTATGATATGATAATTAAGTTAATTATAGTACAAAAATGTGTGTCAGTAAGAATGTGCCAGAATTAGGGCAGGAGACCCAGCTCAGCCTCAGCACGGGTGTCCTGCACACTGTGCAAGGGTCCGAGGGCTGCACTGGCAAACAGACCAGGCCCAAGATGTCAAGGAGAACGAGCACCCTTCTCTAAATGTCTCTTCTGCATCTGCAAAGAAAAGGGTGGGAAAGAAGCAGCAAATGTCTTGATAGTTCCCACTCTTCAGTTCTGAATACACAGGAGTGGTTTGGGTGAAGGCATTTTGGACTATTCAAACCAGACTTCATCTTAATTCAGCTCAGAAGTAAAAGAAGGTAAGCAGGCTGTAAACAGACACTGCTGCAAGATATGAAAGCAAAACCAGAAAAACAATACAAAAGAGACAACTTCTTTCTCTGGGCTTTGAGATAAGCAGACGGAAGGAAAATTTCAAGTGCAGCCATATTGCATTTAGTTTGCCCTCTTACCCAAAAATTAATTTCTACACCAGTTACAAAGAAAACATCACCTCAAGGTTGTACATGAAGGCTTTGGTCACACTGCGACACAATTACTCAACATTCAGTATTCACTCGTTGCCATATGGACCCAATATATGCTCCTTAGGCTTGATTTACAAATAAAGTCAGAAGTACTGCAGTTGTATTTTCCAGCCATTCCTTCAATGAGCAGATAATGATATAGCCAGTGCTGAGATATTTGATGTAAGTAGTGGACATTTCAGTCGCTGCATGAGTCCTTAATCTCCCTAGGATCCACAGGAAGGAAATTATTTGATATGAGAATGTTTGATATTACAAGTTGTATTTAACATTTCAAGGCTCATTTGAATCGGCTCAGCTCAGCTCACTGAACTGCTAAAGCACCCAGGACAACACATCCTGTCCAGAGGAGAAACCTATAGATGTGTTTAGTAGCCTAAAGGTATATTACAAAAAAACAAGTTGCTGAAGATTAGGCCCAAAATTGTATTGGTGCTGTTCATTTCAGATGTGATCTGACAGCCAGGCCTGGTGCATTAGAGAACAGAAGGGTGGATGGATCAGCAGCAGAAAATACTACTGAGGTCTCTGTGGTGTACCGGGAACTTCTCGTGACAGAAATTCTGTTATGACCCACTAATACATGTAGAGCATGAGTCAGTGAAATTTCATATCGATGCAAAAATACTGTATCATAGCACTATATCCTGATTTATTTTCCCCTGTTGTAATCCATTAGGATGCTAGAAAACTTGAGTTTTTAGTAGCTTTGTGCAGGCAGTAACATCTGCCTCCTGTGCCTTGGCAAAGGACTAATGGTTGTTGCAAAACAGTTCTGGTAAGCATTCAGCCAGGTTTCTGCCCACAGCAAATAAATGAATAAGGAGGTTTTTTGTGCTACCCCTGTTAACACAGGGTTTTGTAACCTCAGTATAAAATAGAAATAAAGAATAATTTCAGGGATTACGTATTTTGCAGTACATTGAGGATGGAATCCTAAACAGAAGGTTTTATGCCATTAGAAAAGTGTGTATTTGTACTTCTCAAAGAGCCTGGTGTCTGAGTACAGCACTGGTGCTTTCTGAGTGCTTTCTGCAGGTCTCTAACAAAGTGTGTGCTGATAAAGGAGAGACAGTCCTGAGGCTTTTCCTTGGTGGCCCATTCTCAGTGACCCAGTGAGACAGATTTTGCCAGGGGGTCATTTCTGTTAACAGGCCTGAAGGGTTAAACTTGCACTTGTTTTCTAAGACTACACAGCTTTGGACAAGACCTTTATTTCTGCTGGTGGTGTGAAATGATAGCAAAGAAAAGACAGGACACCATGTGCACATTTTCTTCTCATGGTGTTTCTTAGAGAGACAACATGAGTTGGTGGTCTAAGACTCAAAATTTCACAAAATTCAGAGAAAAAAAGATATATTTTTAGAGGAAGTCAGACTGCCTGATGTAAAAGCTTGTATTTGTAGAACAAATAATTCTACACAAGAGTGGTACCTCTTAGGAAGCACAAATACATCACCCAGTTCCTGTAGGGGAAGGTCTGCTGTAGGCTCTGAGAAGTCTGTAAAATTCTCTCTGTTAATTCCAATCAATTGTGGGTCATGTCCTAGATTTATAATAATTACATTAAAAGTGTTGTGATTAAAAACAAGCCCTGGCTTTTATAAATACGATGGGAATTAACCCATACCTTAAAAGATCTTTCACAAATGCAGTCAATGTGCATGGGTTTCATTTTTTTATGTGTTTTTTTTCTTTTTAGGCAATAATCAGAATCCAGAGGAAAAGGTTGCAATCTACAGGAAGCTGGTAGGTCAAATTTTAAAATTAGAAAAACTCCAGTACAATTAGAGACAAAAAATTGTAAGCAGTAAAGTAATGAAACTTGCATTTACTGGATATTCAGAGAATATGCAAAATCATTTAAATTTACATACTGAGGGAGTGAAAATGTGGTTTAGCAGAGGCAATTAACATGAGAAAGTAAGACAGATGCTGTGCAAATAATTCATAATGAATAATTTCTTTGCTCCATTATGTGTTTGCAAGTTTTCCAAACAAACTAGTTTTTCTGATGTATATGTTCAAACTGTTTGCTGAATAATATCTATGCATAATTTTTTATGTAATTCATTCATAAGCAGACCTTTTTGAATATTCAAGCTCTTTTTGAATGGGTACGTAGGTTGTGCAGCACATTTCTCTTTTCCAATTGGAGAAACATGACTTATAGGTTCTGCTATGAATAATCACAATATTTAACAATATTTGCTTCATTATTTTACCAAACATTCCTGCTAGTAAACTCATTTGTTAAGATAATCATGGAAAAAGAGATGCAAACAAAAGCAAATAAATTAGTCTGGCATCCTCTCTTTTCTTTCTCACTTGAGAAAAATAATTTGCACTGTCCATAATTCTGTTTGTCTTTCATTAAAATATATGAGGCAGCTGAAAATGCAAAATCATATTCTTAAATGGACTTGGGTTTGCTGTGGCTGTGGAGTTACACTCAATGCACAGGGTGCCAGCCCAGCCCTTCAGAGCTGGGGCTGCCTTTGGCCCCCTCCCCGGGGGGCAGCGCCTGTGCCCATCCCTGGGACGGCTGAAGCCGCGTCCCTTCCACGGAATCCGCGTCCCTTCCACGGAATCCGCGCCCCTTCGGCAGCCAAACGGGGTGTTTAGAGCTCCTGCTCCACAGCATAAAGGAAAGGCTCCCGTGCAGGAAGCTAATGAAGACAAATATACTATTTGTCGGCAGTCAAGGTGATTAATTGCCAGAGACAAGCTTAATTATGCCAGCAGTAACAATCGGCATCGCGGACAGACACCAAGTTTTGTGTGGCCCATTGTTAGACATGTGTTGGAGTTTGAATTCGAACACACGAATGAATTAGTATGGATTGTGTCTTCTTTCATAACAGCCACATATTCTTAATTATATTTAGAGTAATATTTATTTGGAGCACTGGAAAAGACAGTTTTTCTGTAAGTGAAGCAGGTCATCAGACCTGAGAGACTGCAGCATTCTTAGGATAAATTGTGTATGATGAACTCAATGATGAGTGAATTCCAGCTCCAGACTCTTATTAGCAATGTAAAGACTGCATTTGATTGTATATATTTAATTTTATTTTGTACATGTTTTTACATTGAATATATTATATTTCAGAGTTTCTATTTCAATTTATTATTTCAATAGTGATAATTAAGAAAAAGGTAATATTGGTATTAGTAAAATAACGTTCACGCTCCTCAGGAGACAGTAAGAGAATTTTAAGTTCTCTTTTTGAGGTACCTTTATATCCCATGTATATGCTCTCACTGAGGATCTGACAGTCTCAGCTTACACCTTCTTTTTTTCCTGAAATCAGAAATTAGCCTGGGAATAGCTTATGACAGGAATAGTACAAAGGATCCCCTGCACCTTTCTAACACTAACAGGACAGGAGAATGCAGAGAACATATAAATGCAGTTTCACAAATGTCAGTACCGCAAAAGTGTATCACTGTGAAAGTTCTGCCATTCTCATATTTTACACTGAATAATGTGAGAGCACCAAGACAAGTATTTTAAATAAGTGAAGTATACCTACATATCTTTGGAAGAGAAGGGGAAGAATAAAATATAAAATAACTTGCTTAGCAAGTCCTGGTATTATAGTGTGTTAACCAGAATTTACTAGTTCCTTTGGGAGCAAAGAAATGATGTCTTTAATGAGCACAGAAAACTAAACAACTGTTTGAAAATACAGAAAAATTACAGTGAAGTGACATTAAACTTGAAAGGAAATTGAAGATCACTAAGTTGGCAGATTTTATATGGCAAACATGACATTTTTAAAAATGATATACATGTATTTAAGTAAGAAAACAACAGAAAACATCAATTAAACTAATCTAGTTGAGTAAATATTCTCGTTGTTCCTTGGATTACTTGCATTTTCTTATCTTCCCTTTTTCAGCACTTTAAATTTCAACTTTATAAAACATCTAGACATAATAAACCTTTCAATTCAGTTTTGGTTTGTTCTTTCCTATTTATCTACAGTTAAAACCTCCATATTTCAGCATTTAGGCATTTCATTAGTGATTCCTGGTATTTTTGTAACCTTAACACAGACATTGTAGATTATACATCCCTGAAAACATTTCCTGCTCAAACTTCCCATTCTTCTATGGCTGCCTTAATTTCTTTCTGCACTGCAGGAGTTCATACTGGTAGAAGTGATAAATGGACATGTTTCTTTGCATTATACATATTTACAGCAAGTAAACTGTGTCTACCATATCACTTTATAAATCTATTGCCCAGTGCTGCTATAGCCAATGCATTAAATATTGGGCTTCTCAGGGACTGCTCAGTGCAGTTTAACACAACAGATAATGAAATGAGATCAGGCATGAAAAATTCCTCTTTATCTTGCACCTTTCGTCACACAAAGTAGCTGATAACAGCTAAGTTCATCATCCTTCTTTCATACAGTATTCAGGAAATCAGGCACTTAAACCACGACCTTCACAGAGAAAGGACTGTGTCATCCTCTTTAGTCAGTAGCAAAAAAAGGGCTCTGATCCTGAATGGAGTTGTTGGATTTTGTCAGAAGATAAATTAAGCAGTGGAATACTTCTGTGTGCTTGTATGGAACTTCTTTTCAAGGAAATACTTTGCATTAAAAGAAAAGAGGGCATAAGAAGGCACAGAACATAAAAGTTAATTATGAAAGATGGGGCAAAATTAAGGCTGAACAGAGCAAAAGTAAAATTAACTCATAGCTTACTTAAAGACCCATCTCTAGTATTTAAGTATTTTATTAAAAATGCGGTGCAATAACAAAGAACTCATGCTACCTGTTGGAGGGAAAAAAAAAGCTATCCCAATTCTGAAAATGTATGTTGGTTTATTATTATTTCTCATTCTCTTGATAGCTCTTGTGTACTAAGAAAATGAAAAAAAATATTGTTCTATTATATTTTATAATGACAAGTGAGCCTATGAAAGGTAAAATATTCACGGATCTGTGAAAGCATTTTTAGACAACAAATTCTGCTTCCCCCCCCATCTAGTTTCTCCCTCAGTCTCCAGAGTGGTCTTACTTGAAAGGAACAAACTCTGTTGGTGACTTTTGCATTGGCATTTCATATAGGGGTCAACATGTATCATTCAGAAGGTAAACTGTCACAAACTGCATGCCCTGTTTTATAGATTGGACATTTCTAGTTTTGCTTTTTTTTTTTTTTTTTTCCTCATTGCTGTGTCCCCAGTCATTCCTTGCATTTTCACCTTGCATGCACCTTCCAGTAGATGATTTGTCTGTACCAGTTCACAGGCTCTCTGCTGAAGCAGACTGCAAGCTTAACATTGCTTTTGAGGCAGGCTTCAAATCTTGGACTGACTGGAGTAATTTCAATCTTATGCAAAATAGCTACTGCATCCTTTACACCTTGCTACTTCCCCCCCTTTTTTTTTCTCTGTACATTTTTCCAGATATGTTATTCTACTACTTCTTGTGGCTAAACCAATTTAAGTGACCTTTCACCTAGACTAGGTACTAGAACTGTGTGTGCTGCCATTTACCTGAAATCAGCCTCATTCAGTCTCATGCAGAGTGTATGTCTGTGGGGTACCTCATCCACACCAATACCACTTCATGCAGAGCTGAGAGAAAACTACCTCTGACATCAGAAAAATGTTGATTTTATCCTTAGCTCACTCTGTCAGTGAACTCATTGCTACCATCCAGAACACTCCCTGACCTTCATGGTTTTTATCATAATCACCTGGTGGTATTTTCTCCCACTCTCAAAAAGCAAAGGCATTCCTACATACAGACAACTACAGAAAGCAAATCGTTTTTCTTTAATGTAATGGCTACAACCTCTCAGTAATTACAGCAAGAATACAAGTGAAACTGTTCATCCTCTATAGTGTCAGAGTCATTAAAATGGCTGAGGGAATTAACATTGCAATTACACTCAGTAGCAGAGAGGAGCTTGCAAAACCAAACTAAGAACTAGTTAACAACTGTATCTTCCATTTATGTTACAACAGCAGTGACAATACAGATTTCAGTATTTGGGAACCGGAATCTAAAAAGTGTATTAGAAACCAGCATGACTCCAGTAACTGGGTGGGCCAGAGGAAGGTAAGAGACCTGGGTCCTGATTCACAGAGTAAGAAGGGACCTGATATTTCTGTCTTTAGTTTAACATTTGTACTAGTGGTTTAGGATTATCTCATAGGCATTCTTAGCACAGTAACTGCTGTGGAAGCAGTGCATCCCACCAACTCTTCAACAGTGACACCTAATTGTAACACCCACAAGGTGTTGTTTCCTGAGAGCTGGACAATTTAAACACAAAAATTCTTCTCAGTGACCAGTGAATTCTCCTCTTGGTCAGCCAGATGAACAAAGATTCATCATTTGTTTACACCTGGTACTAATCTACTTTTAAGTTGGTTGACAGCCACATTCTTCCAAATTCCTTTGAACTATTTGTGGTCAGCTATAGGGAAAAAAGAGGTTAGGTGTGTAAGTCCAGTTTCCTGTATGCAGAACACACACCATGGCTCACAGACGGTGTTCTAGTGAGTTCTGCATCCACTAGGGATGGCTGTGCATACTGAACATGCTCATTTGCAGACAGCAATTCCTCAAAGTACAAGTGTTCCATGTCTATAAAAGCCTTCACATTTTCCTAACTTTCTGCCCAGCAGGTATTACCTACAAAGACTTTCCATCTTTTTTTCTCCTCTTCTTCTTCCAAAAATGCAACCTTGTTGATGGCTTTGCATTGTTGAGAGTGGTTCAAGCATATAGCAAGTGGCTTTCTACCTGCTCGGTGCTTCCATTTGAGCCACTTCAAAGACAAGCTATAATTCTTACAAGGTGGATGGGCTGCCTATAAAAGGGAAGGGGGAAAAAAAAAAGGCTAAAGAGACTGGAAACTATCTGAAAATACTGGTACAATTTCAATGCCTTTTTCTTTTTGTTTGACAAATTGCACACAGTTTCTGGCAAAATTTAGGAGGTGACACAAATTTCCTTATTGCAATGTCAGACATACACCAAACTTTCTGAATTACCAAAGATGGTAATTCCAGAGTGTTAAAACTCTGTATCATGCCAATCCTTCTCTGCTGGGTGCTCACTGTATGATACAATGCTAGTTCTCCCATACCATGGTGTGGTTACTTCCATGGAAGAGATAGATGTTCACGTGTATTTTTTTCCCTTTTTTTTCTTTATTTCTTACTATGCAATTGCACACATAGGATTAAGAATGAAAACTGGACATTTAAATCAGGTGCAGTTGCATGACTGACTAATGATATTCCAGTACATATAATAAATGTAGGAAATTGTACCAATTAATTAAAATAATCCTCTTTACAACACGTTAAAACATTTGAGAGGCATTGTTCAGGAAGATAAGCTCACTCTTTATTCTGAAGAGTCCTATGTTGTTACAATGGATCATTGCATTTCACAATTTCCAGCTTACAGAGTTGGAAAAAATTACAGTTATCAGCCGGAGTGACCTCTTGTGTGGTGCCAGCCAGTGAACTTCCCCCAAGTAACCACTCCATCAAACCCATAACTTACATTTGAGATGCAATATAACTTTCAGAAAGATCCTATTTAGAGTCTAAGGAACTGGAATGCACATTCCA
>VZTH01006158.1:823510-986577 GCA_013397815.1 Aleadryas rufinucha
CGGCTCCCGCGCTCCCTGGGGGCGGCGCGAGGCTGCGGCGCTTCCCGGCGCTTCTTCCCGACGCTTCTTCCCGGCGCTTCTTCCCGGCGCTCCGCTCCTGGCGGGAGGCACGGGACGCGCAGCGAAAGCAGAGCGAAGGCGGGGAAGGGCAGGAAAGGAAGGGGGGTCCCCTCCTCACTGAAGGAATCCGCACCGGTGCGAAGTTATCGCCCAGAGACGGTGAGAGGCGCTCGGGCTGNGTATGATACAATGCTAGTTCTCCCATACCATGGTGTGGTTACTTCCATGGAAGAGATAGATGTTCACGTGTATTTTTTTCCCTTTTTTTTCTTTATTTCTTACTATGCAATTGCACACATAGGATTAAGAATGAAAACTGGACATTTAAATCAGGTGCAGTTGCATGACTGACTAATGATATTCCAGTACATATAATAAATGTAGGAAATTGTACCAATTAATTAAAATAATCCTCTTTACAACACGTTAAAACATTTGAGAGGCATTGTTCAGGAAGATAAGCTCACTCTTTATTCTGAAGAGTCCTATGTTGTTACAATGGATCATTGCATTTCACAATTTCCAGCTTACAGAGTTGGAAAAAATTACAGTTATCAGCCGGAGTGACCTCTTGTGTGGTGCCAGCCAGTGAACTTCCCCCAAGTAACCACTCCATCAAACCCATAACTTACATTTGAGATGCAATATAACTTTCAGAAAGATCCTATTTAGAGTCTAAGGAACTGGAATGCACATTCCACAGGTAAAATATTCCTATTATTAATAAGCTGCACTCCTAAAATTTCACCTTCATTGTACAAAGTACTTATATAGCATCAGCTTCCAGAAATTCTTTTATCATGCCTGTTTTGATCAAGCTATAGCCATGTGTGTGGTGGAGCACCTACATACTAATGGAGAAATAATGATGTATAGGGACACATGAAAAAATCAGCAGTTCCAGGTTAGAAAATTCAAACGTGTGCTTAAAAGGCAAGGGGACAAGCATCGAGCAGTTACCACCAGTAAACTGCTAATCTTTCTTGTTGCCTCTTTTCTTCTTTCCTTTCAAATCACACTGAAGGTCAATTTTTCAAAGAAGTGTGAAAAGAGAGAGCCATGGCCCTTCTGGAAGTGGACAAGATGCTCTCGTGTCAGCAGGCTCTGTAAGTGACAAGGTGATTCTGAGAGAGCCCCTGAAGGCATTGGGGACTGAAGCTGGTAACACGTGCAGGCTCCAGGCTGTGCCTTTTCAGCAGCTCAGCCATGGAGCAGTGGCTGATGCAGCCAACAGGGCAGTGACACAGCTGCAGTCCCATTCCTCAGGCACCTTAATAAAAGCTGAAGAAATACACTTATATTCACTTCAGATTCACTGCTTGGAACTCGTTCTTGAAGGCAGGCATGCACATTCTTTCCTCAAAAGAACTAAACAGAGCTAATATACTTAAAATATGCTAAAGGAGGAGCAGCCTGTGGTCACCATTTACTGACTAATCCGGTATTTAGAGACCTAACCCAAGAAATGAGGTATTTGGGTTATTCTCTGCAGCCTCATGCATATTCAGTCTCACGTCTCCCACTCCCAGGAGAATACCCTTACCTCCAGATTAAAGGGATGGGAACAAACCTGTCTTCCATTGAAGCTGTACCACCACATCTAAAGGAATCCAAGATCAATTTAAACACAGAGAACAAGAGGAAGAGAGAGCATGGTTCCCTGTCTTCTGTTAGGACTCTCACTTTAGGGAGAAGACACAGCTATCCTTCTAAAACCTACATTAATTGTCTCTCAGATATTCTAGATTTATATAGTTAACATTAATCCCGAATGTGGACACAAAGCCATATTCCCACACTGGTCTTACTGATATTACTTCGACATGTAACTTCTGGTTATTTTTGTTTTGATGCTCTCTCTGCTGCCCATCCAGTCCCAGCTGTCATCCTCACTAACCCACAACAGTGGGAGCATGTATTCAGTTATTCACCAGGACAAACTAATGCTGCTTATTGTACACTGCCTTCCAGAAAACAATCCCCCAACCTGAAATGTCACCCGTGTTCTTTTTCACTAGATGCCTGACCTTGACTTCAACAGCTCTGTTGAACAAATGAGGCCACTTTACCAAGGCAACTGGATTGGTCTGTGCCATTAACCCATATCCATCATGATTGACCAGCAACAAATCCCTGCTGCGTGGCATTTAATAAGCCATTTGCTTGTTCTCTCTCAAATCACTGGTCTATTTAAGTAGCTTTGTAATATTCTGTATGCCACTCCAATGAGGTGAAGATTTCCAAATATCTAGATTGTATGAGCTGAATGAATTCTGAGTTTTCTTAATTTGCTTAATCATCATAAGCATCGAGCCACACGCTTTATGGACTGCTATTACAGACTTTCCATTACCTTTTTCACTGACACCTGCATCCATCAAAATGTAGTTTGACAAGATTTGCTTCCAAGCTCAGTGTAATTCTGTCTTTCTTTCCTGATAAGGACAACTCATTACTTAACTGCAACAGTCTTTTTAAGACTCCTCTAACATTCATTTTTGCAGTCCAGTTTACTTTCAAGCAGAAATATTATTTCCTGTAAAATGACTGTCACAGTACATCTGTACACAAGTTTCTCTGCAGAATCAACACATCACCACGCATACATTAAAATCTTGACCATAGCTTTAGAGACAAGGACACATCTTGAAATCTGTGAAATGCCATGGAAAAAGATGAGGCCAGGGAGAAGTTGTGGCTCTATGGATCTTCTTCACTCCTGTGAATAGATGCAGTCCTCAAGTGTCAGCATTGCATGTAATTTACCGAGCTCTACCAGTACGCTAGGCTCTCCCCTTTTCTCAATTAACCTTGAAAAGCTGAGAGATGCTTCCCTGCTGGTTTCTGGATTACCCCTTAAAACTCTTGCTCTTTGTTGACAGTTACAAAACTACAGTTGCAGTTGGAAAATTAACTCTGCTGTAGTTTGTCTCTAATCAGAAATTTACAGTGCACTTTTCCCAACTACAGCTAATCCAATGTGCTCCAGTTTACTTCATTTCTCTACAGAGAGAAATGGTATGGAATTTCTACGGTATGGAATATAGATATGAAGTTGTTATGTGGTCACTGTTAGCCCTGCTGCCGTGCATTACCCATGTCCAAGGCTCCTTTTCACTTCTGTTTCTGATTCCTGGCTAATTTCAGTTGCTACTTTCCTCCTGGCCTTGCCAAGAATATGTACAAAGTTTTACAGGTTGACATCAGCTTGTGCCTTGTACTTTGTCACTCTCTTGTTTCCTGATCTACTTTGCTTTAGTGCTCCTGTTTTTGTTGCCATTGGTGGTCTGACAGATGTGTAGCAATGTGGAGGGAGAAATTTAAGATTCAATAATAGTCAACATTTAATTGTTTCAGAGAAAAGATAAGTATTCTATGCACAATTTGGAAGTAACATTATATAGAACGTGGTGTTTGAGGCTAAAGCAGTTCCGTTCTGCAGAAGTGACAACAGTTGTTGGAACGGGTCTAACTTGTGGCAAAAAAGATGGAAGCGTTTTTTTAACAATTCTTTTTTTTCCCCTTGCCCGTATTTTGCCGTTGCCTCCGCGCGCTGCTCAGGCTGCGAGGCGGCGGCGGCGGCGCGGCCCCCGCGGGAAGGGACCCTCCCCTCCCGACCCGCATCGCCTCGCCGGGGCGGCGGGTCGAGCATCCTGACGCCGGAGAGCCGGGGCGTCCCCACCTCCCGCGCCTCTGCGGCAGCGCCCGGCCGGGGCAGCCGCCCGCTGTGCGCAGGGACGGTCAAGGGAGCAAGGGCACGCTCGCGACGGCGGTGGCGGTGCTGCCGCTCCCATCGCTGTCCCCGTCCCTGTCNACTGAAGGAATCCGCACCGGTGCGAAGTTATCGCCCAGAGACGGTGAGAGGCGCTCGGGCTGCTCAACCTGCTGCCGCCGCCGCCGCCGCCGCCGCTGCAAGTAAATGCTCTTCACTTCTTACTTGCCGACATGCTCAGGGCTGTCCTCCCCTCTCCGCTGCACTCCGCGCTCGGCAGAGCCGCAGCGCTCGGGGCTCTGTGGCTCCTGCCCCCCCCCGCTGTAATTGCGTTAGTGGAGTTGACAAGTTGGGATGTGTGTGTGTGTCACAGCCGGCAGTGCGCGGGCTTGTGCCGAGCCGGGGAATTCAGCACTTGGAGAGGTCATTAGTTGCATGAGTTCCAGGGAAGGAGGATTCTCTGTGCCTCTGCAATAAGTGCCGCTGCTGCTTTTCTCCCCATTAATCCTCATCCTTGACCGCTGGTATTTCTTATATTTTCACGGTGTTTTAATGCTGTCTTTGTTTTTTGAGCTGGTGGGGTTTTAATTTATTTATTTAATTTCTTTTCCCTTTTTCTTCCGGGATTGTAGCACAATGTTATTATTTATTTCTTCAGTGTTTGCCAACAGAGTGGGGAGGTATCGCTGATTCAGAAACTATTGTTCACAGTGCGTCTCGGTTAGGAACAGGCAGCAATAGGAGAAGGCAGGCATTTGTATTCCGAAAGGGAATTAAAAAAAAAAAAAAAATGCTGCTTTGCATCATTGCTGCAGATTTGCGGGAAGCACTGAAGGACGGTGATATTTTGTTGTTTGCAAAGGTAATAAACATAGAAGCGCTTTGGTGTTTCACGCACAGCCCTGCGATTGAGCTGTTTCGGAATTGCTGTTAATAATAAATTCCTGGCTGTGGAGGCAGAGATTGCTGGCATGTCAGCATCCAGCGCCCAGACAATGTACCAGCGTGTGCTAACACCGGAGCGCGTCCCTGCTAGACCTGCCGTGGAGTGGCACTTTGACAAGATATTGGTTTGTCTCCTGCATACACCCAGACTGAAATTTAAATAAGGTGCTTCATGGGTGCGAATTGAGCTCTTAACTCTCTGTCTTTGAACCAGACTCCTTTTTCAACACTTCTTGTTAGGATGCTTGTAAATGCTTGTGTAAACATTTATTTGTGGCAATTTCAGTGGATTTAATAGTACTCATGTCTTAATATGTGCTTTCTATGCCTTCTTTTTTTACTTCATACTTAAGTGTTCTGTTCTTCTAAAAGGTTCAGAATGTAATGGCAAGTACTGTCTGTGTGTGTGAGTGTGCATAAATATTTAAATATTTATATATAATGTTTGGCTTGTACTTGTTTAAATTTACCGAATCTTGTATTATGTGGAGGAAACAGGTATTATAACAAATAGAAATGCAGGAACACAGAATTAAAGGAGACTTTGTTTATAAGATTTAGTTGTGTAGTTAGAAGATTATGTAAGATCAAAGACATTCAAAATGCATGTGTCCTAAAGTCTAGAAGTAGTAGCATTCTAGCAATTTAAGATTATAAAGCTTTGCTGAAACAATACAGAATGCAAACTGTCAATAAGTCTTCATAGCCATCTAACATCCTCACAGGGCACTTTATGGAATGCTCTTTAAAATATGTTGTAATTAAACCACAGTCTCTCTTAAGGGCAGAGTTAATGAAACAATAGCATCACCTGTTAGTATGGTTACTTTATGTAATAGTTTACATTGGTACGGACTCAAAAGTTTTTCTTCAAACTTCAGAGGAATTGAGAAAAGTGGTTCTTTCTTCAAGACATTTGTATTTGTCATTCAACGGGTACAGAACCAGTGTACAGAATAATGACTGGTACTTTTCTGAGGGGCTTACATAAGTGCTAGGTAGAGTCAATTTTTACAAGGGGATGACAACCTAAAGATAAGGAACATTTCTTGCTTTGTCAAGATGTAAAATATATACAGACAATGTATTTGAGCATCATTTTCCTGTGCATTGGCAAATCAGTGACCAGGCTGATGATTAATTCAGCTTGGCCCATATGCTGAGGTTTCTAGTTGCTGAGTAATAAATAAAAACTAGTCTTACATTACACCCATATAGATTGTGTGGTATTCAAAAAGCCAGCTGTGAGGTCTGAGCTTTAATTCTTGAGGAAACTTTTCTAGCCATGGTTTCTTAGTGTCCTGGCAACGTCTGAGAACTCAAAGAAGTAATTTTTAATCCAATTGCTAACACACTTAAAACATGTTTCTTTTAAAAAAAAAAAAGTTTTGGTCCAGATAATGCTTGAATTTTCATTCTGCTTTTTAAAAAAAACCATTTCCTACTAAGACAGTGCTTATAGGAAACAACAACATTTTAGTCCTCTACATGCTTATTTTTTATAGGTATAATTAAAATAATGTTTTTTCTGTATCATTAGATTTCACCTGCTTGTGTAGCATGGGGAAAATTAACACATGAACATCACTAGTGATGTTTTCCTGTAATTAAATTGAACTGTATTTTCAGTTTTAATATTTCACACTGAAAGTCCAAGGTGCATGAAAGAATTGAGGAGGTGCTTTCTCTTGTTAGGTTGCAGAGGTTTGAGGGGGCTATATATATTTCTTAATATTTCTTAATAAGTTATAAGTTATAAGTTATATTTCTTTAACTTTTTAAAGAAAAGTTTTATTTCTGAAAAATATATATATATATCTCAATGTGTCATGTATGGACATGGTTTTGGCATTTTCCTGTCAAAATGTCATGGTACTGACATTTTTGTTTCTGCAGTCAAAGAAAATTTCCTGTGAACAGTTTTACTATTAGAGTAAGTAATGGTGTTAGCTGTATTAGTGATTGTGTGCTTAAAGTTATTTAGAACAACCTAGAAAAGGGAAAATGTTGAGTTCAATCAAGGACAATGTATAGACTTTCTTGTCTGGGTGGTCAAACTAAACTGAAGGTCAAATTAGATGGAGACAAAGCTCAAGCTACTGTTAGACTACTCAAGTCAATATACCAATGTTTGAAAAGCTGTTTTGTGTTTGTTTGTAGTTTACTGTGAATTTAATCCGTCGATCCTTAATGTTTTTGGCAAAAGATGCACATAGGAGCACCAATGAAGTCTATGCTTAAAGATAAGACCAAAAAATTATTGGACTGATCTTTTAAATAATAATATTCTTTTATATAAATGGATAGTTCTAAAAAGTTTGCCCTTCCCTGCCCTGGATCTGTAATAGAAAATACAACCTTACAATATAAATTAAATTCATTTTTACTAAACTAATTAAGATAAGAGATGTTTTAGTCCTGACTTGCTCTTTCAGAAGGTTAATATTTAATGGAAATGGCAAGTTTTTTCCCAGGCTTTTTTTTTTTAAATTATACTTTACTTACAATTTCACAAGATCCTTATCAGGAAGAGCAGTTTTATATAATACTTACTGTGCTACAGCAGACAAGAAGGTTTTGCTGATACTCGGTTCATGTAGAACTGGTGCACACTTTCTGACCAGAGGTGTCACATCCCAGAGCCTTCATGCCAACTGATGGTGACTCATCTTTCTAATTTCTTACTGCACAAAGCAGCTCCTGCACAGAGTGCTTTTAGTGATGTACGAAATGACTCTGGCTGTGTCAGACTGTTCCAGCCAGACTGGACCAACTTTGTATCCTGGTTGTGTCTGCAGCCTCGAAGAGCCCCTACTTCCTTCTGCTCCTCACTGAGAGCGGCTGAGCTGAGCGGCTGCAGCGGCGTGGAACGTGTTTCCTGCAATACAGCCTCCCCTAATCCACTCTCGGATTGAAAAGAGACTTTGGGGCATTCTCTGTTAGCTCAATTTTGTCTCACAATTATTGGTCTGCATTGGGATCTCATAATGCCGGAGAAGTTCAAATACATTGTTTTAAATCCACCTTGCCGACTAACTCAATATAATCAGATAGACTTTTTGGATAAGCTGGAAGTGTGCTAAGCTTAGATATTATTCATTTTTTATTATTTTTTAAATAGGTTCTTTTTAGTTGAATTGATTGACATTCAGTGCCAAATAGTAATAAATTGTCTACTTTCATCTTTATTGCTGAACATTAATAACCCAGTAGTCATCCAAATTGGGATATAATTATAAGATTTTTAGTGACAAGCTGCACAACATTGAATTACAAACTTACGTTTAGCTGAGCAGGTTGTGAATGGATATGTGGTGCACGCACTGCCTTACTCCAATGGCTGTATTCAGACTCATTCTGGGCAATAGTTAGGGAAACAACTGATCTTAAGTCATGCCTTATTCTTTCCCTCAGGAACAGGTTTTGTAGAAAATACATTTTATTCTCTGATGAATGGAAATAAAGTTTCACTGAGGCAGGGTGGTCTGGCTTTGGGGATTTTTTTGTTTTGTGTTTGTTTGCTTTGAGTTGTTTTGGGGTTTTTTTTAACTATAATGCAAGTCAATATGGCAAAATTAAGAACAGAGTATCACCCTTTCTGATTTTGGATAATAGGGTCTTCATTGTATTTTTATTCTGAAGAGACTTTTTAGCCAAAACACATTTAGCCAAAATATTAATTGTAACCCTTCAGAACTACAAATATGTGTTAAAATAGTATAAAATATATAGGTAGATGCTCTTGAAGGATTTTCTTAGTAGTTTGGGGCGCCCTGCCTTTACCTCCAGTAGCAGCCTTTAAAGCTTTGAATTGGTCTCAGTTCCCAGATTCATCTGTTGTTTCTCAGCCCACACAGGCAAGGAAAGCATCAGGGCTTATTCAGAGGGGTGGTGTGAGCCTATCTAAAATCCTTAATGAACATATCAGTGAAACACTTGAGGAGGATAGAAATGGCTTCTAGGTAAAGGCTTTGTGGGAGATGGCACGTGAAGTATGTGGAAAGGCAGCAGTGGAAGCCCAGGCCTGGGCCTCTGCATTGGAAGAGGCACCGTAAGCACATGGTTTAATCTCAGGTGCTGTTTGGGGGGAGCAGTGAAAGTGACAGAAACAAAACTGTCTTCTCCTCCTTCTCCTGGGTTGTGTAAGGGGACAGGGATAGCAGCCAGTGTAAATTTTTTGAACCAGAGTCTGAAAGACCCGGAGAAGCTTTTTACACCAGTGTGCACACGTACAAAAGTAGAGCCTGTCTCCATGTGAGTACTTCTGTGCGTAGCTGTGTAAGAGTCTCAATGCCTCTGGGAACTTTTAGGTTCCCTTAACTCTAAATGGTTTTTTTTTTCTTTTTTTTACTTATTATTATTTTTTTGGATAATTTTTAGGAAAGTCACTTTTCCTAAACGATTGAGTTAGGAATGTTGGTTCTGCTGTGGTTTTGAGTGGCTCTGTACAGTGTTGGCAGCTGTGTTGTCGAAAACTATCTTGTATTAAATTTAAGAGGTATGGATGACTGTAAGTGGATACTATAAAAAATATTTTATGAAGCCATTGTGTAGGAGTGTAGGGCTTAGATGTAAAAATGCAAAATACAGAAAGTCCTACGAAATATAAATAACAGATTTTTCCAAAGCTTTTTGTGAGTGTAATGGCCTAGTGACTTTTCTGATCTCTCCAAAAGAAGGAGAAATAAGTTATCATAAGAATGTGCTCCAACACTGTACCACATACTAAACCAATGGTAAGCACCTTTTCCAACAATGACAACAGAAAAAGTTTTATATTTAGAAAGGCAGAATACCAGATGTTGAAATATAACAATGACACTAGAGAGAAGGTTTTTGATCTTGAAAATAAGGTTCACTTTACTTGCTACACTTGCCAGTGTTTCAGGAAATACTCTGTTTGATTCAGATTCTGGAGGAAAAATAAGTCAATTGAAATAAAGTAAATATTAAATTCCTCCTAGTATATGAAAATACATTCCCAAGGGAGAAGTGTTGTACACTTCATACTTGCAACATTAAATGAGTTTTCTGAACCAGATAAAGCGAGTGATATGCAGTTCTGCTGTCACTTTGTAGGTATCTAATTGACCATTACTAGAGAATTAGGCATTTTAAAAAAAAAAAATATATACTTTACATTGTAGTTCCTACTTATAGAGGCTAGAGGGTTGGATGTGCAGGTGCAGGCTCTTGCTGCATTTGGTTTTGGTTCTGTGCTCAGGGGCATTCAGAAAGTCGTGGTCCATCAGGACCATAGAGCATAGTCTGGAACATAGACCTTTCTTCTATGGGAAGTTTTCTAGGGTGGACATTTCTTCTAACTTTTCTCCACGTAGTTTTGACACAGAAAATGCTTTAATGTTGTCTGTGGTTTTTGAGAGAGTGCGCTCTGGTTGGTGTGCTGGTTTTGCGTGAGAATGTACAAATGTGATCATCCACAAAAATACAAGCCTTGAAAGGATAGGGAAATAGGTTTCTCTCCTACTTCAACAAAGCTGACTGAGCACAGAAGTCGAAAGGATTATTACTGGGTCTCACAAAAAAGATTATGTTGCCAGACCCCTTCCAATCAGGGTAAAGTTTTAGGCAAATCTTATTTTATAGAATAATATTTGAATGAGTTGAAACTTGATACATTTAACAACAGCTGTAAGTAAACACAAACGTACCATGGAAGTGGATTAGCAATTTTAATAATCTTGTCGCAGTTTGATTTGTGTATGGTGTTTTTAGAACATGTGTACAGTTACCTAAAACATGATTGAGTTTATGTAAACATACATGTGACACATGGAGGTCTAGCTAGCAATGAAGATACCGAAAATTCCCATGCTGAATGGCTTTGATCAGTTCCTTCTGTTTTGGGAACATGTGGCCTAAATATCAGCTAAAGAACACTCAAAAACACTGCTAAGGGAAACTGTAAGTTGCTATTGAGAGTGAGGCAATACAGAACAGGTTTTTGAAGAAAGTTGACTGTTTAGAGATGAGTGGGTGCCTATACGATGATGAAAAATTCCTATAAGCTGTACTCTAAGTTCAATTCTTAATGACCCTCTGGACTTGATCTTGGATCTCTGGCTGTGGAAAATCCTTGAGAAAAAAACCCTATATAAAGGTATTTCTGTTAAGTCACCTGAAATAAATACAGATGTTTGGTAGTTGAGTCTTTTCAGGAAAAGTTTATGAGAAGTAGACTGTCAGGTAGATGATTAATAATCTAAAAAGGAAGGATAGTAATAAAGATTTATGTATAGCCTTGGTCACAAAAGGAACTAAACCTTTTTTGTTTTTGCAGAGAAGTCAGCTGGCTTTAGTCATCTCCCTGCATAGCGACTAACCTAAGTCTTCTCTTTTTGCCTGTCTCTCCAGCTGCTTGTTGTGAGCACAGAGCAGCCTGAGAAGAAGTCTCTTAGTGCAGTGCTAAATTTGGAGGTCACAGCTTTATTAACCAATTCTGAAGTACGTGGTATTCCAGTGCAAATCTTAGCTGACACCAATGGCCTCAGCTGTGGAATAAAGAATAAGCTGTGCAGCTGTCTTCTCTTTCAGCTTTTCTACCTGCTAAGGAATGCTGACTGAAATCCAGAACATTGTCATGTTCTTTCCTCTGTGCAACATACCTGAGGCTGAGACACAACATGAGAGTGAAGCTGCACATAACATATTTCAGAATCATGGCAGCGGTCAGGACCAGTGCTGAAGTGGCTCAACATGCAGCACAATTTGCTGCAGCATTTTTCTAGGCTATCAAAGTCACAATTATTTCAGTATTCCTTATAGAGCAGGCCCTCTGGAAGGTAGAAATATCTTCATGGTCCTTTGTTTCGTCATTGCAGGGCAAAGGAGAGACGTAGTCTTTTTGAGATCACGATGTAGATAACCAAAATGCCTTGCACAGGAAAAAATCTGAGCTAGTGAATCCTCAATGGATCACTGTCATTGCTCTCTTCCTCCTGCTCCTTTCAGATCTTTCCCCAGCAAGGTACCACCCTTGCTTCAGCAGCTTGCCTATAAACAGTAGTGTCTTTCCCTCTGGGGCACGAAGAAGGGGAGAAGGAGAAAAATCCAGGGAAAAAAGTAACCTGAATAATGCCTCAGCTGCCCTGGGGTGGGTCTGTCTCTCTCCAGGTGTACTCGGGGCCTGTGGCTCCACCAGTGCATCACTGTTACTGGGTGAGTGCCTACGAGACCCCGCGCCCTGCGCTTGCCTCGGAGCAGTGGAGGGAAGAGCTGGCAGCTCCTCCTGGTAGTGTGTCCCTTGTTGTGTTTCCAGTGAGAATTAGTAACTAATGAGTTGAATGAGAGAGACCTTTCCCTTGGCTTTCACAAGTAGATGTCACTGCTGGAGAGAAGTAGTGGTGAGAGGTAAGTAGAACCTGTGGATTGCCTGTGGAGTATTTATTCTTCTATTGAAGCTCTAATTACCTTACTGCAACTCTTCTTCCATCTCTCCAGTAATCCCAGGGGCAAGTTCCTCTAGTTCAGCTGGCATTCTGTATCAGCTACCTCCAGGCTTAAATTGCCTTTCTTTTTCTTTTAAAGGAGTAGTAATCACTTCCCTCTGTGTTTCTCAGTCCAAAATATAAGCCTTTATAGATTTCTCTTTTACAGAGCATCTTATGCATTACCTCCCATGCCTGTCGCTCTGCCCATAACCTTCCTTGACTATGAACATTGGAGTTTATACATTGTCAGTTCTGTAGATCTTGTGTTACAAGATTAGAATTTACAGTTAGTTTAGCTTCCAGATGACCTTTTCCCGCACAAGGATACGGGGATAGAGTGGTCTGTGTCATTCTGTCTCAGCAGTCTTCTTGGGAAAGGTCATAATTTGGAGTCTGTTGATATTCCCCACATCGATGGCCATTCCCTACTTCCTTGGTGATCCCTTGCAAAGGAGACAGCCTTTCTCGTTCCTCTGCTCTTGCAGAAGAGAAGCACTATGAAGTGTGGGGTTTAGATCCTTAGTAAAGCTGCTATGATTGCTGCTTTGTTCTGCCTCCATTTGCCAAAGGTTTTCCATCTAGCCCTGCATACAAAAGAGTCTCTGACTATTGAAAATTTCCTGGCCTCTGAAACAAAGTGTTAGAAGTCTGATGTATAGTGAGGCTGGGTCCTTGTCAGGATGAAACCTGATGGGTATTCAAAAAATATTCAAGCAGCTTTTATGAAAACAAGTAATTTGTCTCATGTATTACAGAATAGGAGGGTTTTTAAATTTGCAATATAAAACCACTTTGATAAAATGACAGTTAAGCCTGAATTAGGTATGTTTGACTATTAGGGTCTGATCCTGAAAATAGTCATTATTACCCTGCTGTTGTTCAAATGACTGTGCATGAGAAGGAATCACCTGCTTAGGGCAGCCTCTACTAGAACACGTTTTCGCTGTTGTTGACCACTGGCAGTTTAGTTTAATTGATACATTTGAAAGAAGGACACTTAAAAGATGGTCACTTCAATTTTGCTAATGAAATGGTGGTTTGTACTTAGCAGACCCTATTATTGGCATAGCAGAACCTATCATTTATAGCTAGTAGGTATTATTTTCAAACTAAGCAGAAACAAACATATATATGAGCTTGAACTTGTGGTAGTTGAAGTTAATTTATGCCTTGCAGTGGTTGTAGTGGCTTGGGATCAAACCTTGCTTATACATACTACAGTTTTAGCTGGGTAGGGAGGCTTGCTTCTTGTTTCTAGATGTTTTTCTTTAGAGAAAAAGAAAAAAAAATGAGGCTTGGCACCACACATTGCATAAAGAATTGCTGAGGTTAAAGAAAAAGGTGCTCAATACTTGGTTTAAGATTGCTTTCCATTTAGGCAGTGCAAGCAGAAGTGAAACCTGGGGCTCTCATGGTAGTTCAAGAGCAGCTATGTGCTACTCCATCTGTGTCTTGCCTTATTTGCAAAAAAAGAATCTTGGCAGGCATGGCAGATGGAAGCACTGTGGCTGGTGTGCTGTTTACTGGGTCCAGATAGTAAACTAGCGAAAATGTGCATTAAAAATGTCTTGCTGTCTTCTTTCTTGTATCACTTATGTACTCTACACTTAAGTTGGTCACAGCTGGATGTAAAGCTCCAGGGTTCAAGCTCCATAACGAAGGGTTATTTGACTTAATTCAGCCAGTTCATGAATATTTTGGACTGTAATTCCCCAAATTTATTATGAACAGGTCTGTGTGTGTCAGAAGTCATGGTAAGCATATTCCTGTGTATTTTAGCATAATGCTTTCTGTGTTGGGTGGTTGGGTTATTTATTTTCTGCATCAGGTCGTGGTCATTTATGCTATGACCTTAAAAGAAATCTCTGTGTTGGATGGTGGTACTTTTTCTCCCTTCCACCTTCCTTTCTCCTTCTTCCCTACCCTGTTACCCTCAGCCATGACATTACTGGAGAAGGTTTTACAAGTATAGTTTACAGTTTGTAGTTGACTAATTATCTTATTGCCAGAAGTTGTGTATGTACTTGGTGCCATTTCTTCAGTTGTGTATGAACTCTTATTTGTGTCCACAACCAGTAGATTATAGCTAAATGCTCAGTGTTAAGAATTGATGTTTATTCCCACTTTGATTACTTGTAAGTCCATAGAGCTGTTTATTCATCTTCTCTACTTGGCAATTATTTAACCTCCCGGTTTGCTCACACAGTAAATCTGTAATAGCTTTTTGTATTATGGAAAACAATCCTTCCTTGAATAAGGAAACAGTGCTGCAGGATAAGCTAATGCATTGAAAAATAAGTTTATTTGCCACTTAGAAAAATGGCTGTTGCAGTCCTGCAGATAAGGGTCTGGATCTGTTGCCTCTGAAGAGCAGACAAAATTCTGCTGGTCAGTTCACCCGCTCAGCTCACAAACTGTGCTTTCCTTCCAGACCTGCCATAGTAGGTGCATTTGGGAACTGGATTTACTGCCTGAAATGTATCAGTTTTGTGGAAAGATGTGCGTCTTTGGGTTTGCTAATTACACGCCTTTTGCAATAGTGATTTTTTTTTGGTGTTTGTTTTTGGGTTTTTTTTGTTTTTAATTGCAAATGTTTCAATTAGAAAGTGTTTTGGAAGATGATAGAAGTTGGATGATGTTTGAGTAGTGTAGGAGGGCAAAAAAAATTAATTCATTTTTTAATTTCAGATAAACAGCTTTATTATAGAGGCTATCTTCTCTCTTTGTGATTAGTCTGAACATGGACAAGAGTGTTTTGAAAAAAAACTAAGCTGGCTGTATTATTTTGGAAGTATGTGGCAGTAAGATGGCCCATTCACTGATGGCTTTTAGCACATTGTGGAACCATATTCTTCTTTCAATTACCAAGGCTCAGGTTTGGTCGACTAATGTTTAGCCAGTTTAGCCCTTCTCTTTAAAATTCTCCAAGGCTGAAATCGTTGGGTGAGCAGGGTGGATGTACCTCCCTGCTGAGCAGGACCGTGCCATAGAGGTGCCTGGAGCACCTGATCCTCACCCAAATTAAAACTGAGTGGCAGCACTAAAATCTCAGTGTCACCTTGTTTTCTATTTCTTCCTCATCTCTGCAGTCCTGTGTTGACTAAAAGCTGAAATTCTGGAATACAAGAGCTGAGCTTCTCTTAACTCCTGGGACACACCTGACAAGGACTATTTCACTCTTCTCCTATGACTTAATCCATTATCCCCGTGAATAATGGAATACAGTGTCTCACAGTGGAATATGGTGTCTCAATGGGATGCGTGTTTTTGGGAAAACTGAATAAGTTAGATCTTGGAGCTGCCTGCTCTTCTTAAGTGGTTTATTTATAGCTGTCCCTGAGTCTGTTGTCTGTGACTTATCAAAGATTTTGCAAGATGAATTTGCAGTTTTATTGCAGAGAGTAGCTTCTTTCACCATGAGACAGACTTTCTTTCTCCCTTCTCTTTACTGTGTCTGTGTGTTACAGTTTTCAGGACACTGTTATCTTCTCTTTTGAGCATCATGACTTACAATGGCAGAGACATTACACCTACATGGAAATATAGCCAGAAAGGGAATGCTTAACCTGGCTGCTCAGTTCCCAGCTACCATTTTACAGCTTTTGCATTCTGTTCATCACAGTTTTAAAGTCCACAGGACTTCTCTTCAGATCTTCTCATCCTTCTTCTTTTCCCACTTTCTTGCAGGAATTCCAGCCCAGAAAGATTTGTTCTTTACCACAGTTGGCACAGTTGTTTACTTCTTGTACCCTTTGAACAACCATGCTCTCCCACGGGACTTCATAAAGCTTTCACCAAGTGAGACTGAGGTTAAAAATTAGAGACAAAAAATAAACCCGAAACCCCAAATCCCCTTTCAAATGATAATAATAGTAAAGCATAGTATATCTGCAGTGGCTGTGAAATCCTCACTGTTACTGATATTAGAGTGCAGACTAGCCAGCCATCCATCTGGGATGATAGCATTACCATTGATACTGTCCTGCATGAAGGGGACAGGTTAGACAACTTTGCAGTGGGAATCTGTCCCAGCTGTATTCTTCTGCAATGTACTGGACTAGCACTTTATAACAGAAATAGGTAAATTTAAATAGATGTCTACCAAAAACCCTCCAACTTTTTTCAAAGTATGTTTCTTAAAAATCGAAAGTATTTCTCAAGTGACTGAACTGGAATTTTGAGTTAGGACAGCTAAAAACATGGATAGTTAGAGAAGGGTAAAAATTTTGTTCCTGGATACAAAAATCCTTGCAATGACAAGGTAGGATATTGTGTTGTTTCCATTAAACTGGTTTTTTTTCCTTTTCAGGCTTCCTATCTAAGCAAGCCCTTACTGTATGGAAAGAAGCTAAGATTGTAAGATAGCTGTTTTACTGAGCTGTTCTGTACGTGCTGCAGCAGCCTTCTAACTCCATAGCTGAAATTTTGCAGTAATAAGTATCTGTATATTCCAGGCAATTCATTTGGCGTCATGTATCCAAACAACAGCATCCAAATAGCTGCTGAGACTTCACCAAATGCCGTGTAAAGACAATGACAGTGTCCTTATTTGGTGACAGACCTGACCTGAGGAATGAAAGCCTAGAAAAGCAGATCATGATTTACATCATACAGGGACACTGTGAGGAGAGGATAATAGGAGCAAAGTCTTCATGGTAGTCCCTGGAACGCACATGAAATAGAGCAAGATGAAAGATTTAAGCTATAATAGCTTTGTGAGGGAATGCCCTGCCTCTCTCCTTGTTTCCCTGTATTGCATCAGTACTGATCTTTTTAAAAGTGGAAATAGGTGCCCTCTGTGACTACCACTGTATCAGTACTGCAGAACGGCTCCTTGAACTCTGAATTCCACTGAGGTATCCCCGGATGCCCTAGATATTGCTGAGGCTTTCCCTAGAAAACAAAATGGCTCAGGAAAAATGACCGATTATCCAGGCTGGCATAACCTTCCCACATACTTTTCAAATATAAATTACAGTAGAATTAGCAAGTAAAATATTGGATATTGTCTCTTTTAATGCTGTCCTTTGAAATTAATGGTAATGATGATTCCCCAGTTTGGAGTACATGGCAGTGGCTTTCTAGTGACTAATTGCCTCAGTCAGTAATGTAATAGATTTTTGCAACATGATAATAAAGAAAATTCTAATGAAGGTCAGATAGCAAATGGCTACTGAATTGTTAGTTTAAAAAATCTGTCAAAATGTGTAATAATTTCTTCAGGTTTTGTAAGGAAGGATTTTTCAGCCCTGGTGACAGATCTGTGATCATTAAAGGTATTTCAGTGATTTTGTGGGAAAAAACAGACCTATTCTGTGAGGCTCTTGAAGAAGGGAGTTCATGCTGCTTAGCTTGATGCATGATGTTGAAGTCCAGTTGGGTTTTCAGACTTGTTAGGGGAAAGGCATTTTTGAACCTGTCAGTGCAGCCAGGGCTGTGAAGTCTCGTTGTGCTGTTTCACCTACTGTCTGAGCAGCCATCACAGACAACCCAATGGCATGAAGCAAGGGAATATATCACTGTGGAAAGACAAATGTTTTCCACTATATGCCTTCACTGTCGATGACTAAATCAGCATCTTAGTAATGCAAGAATACCTGCCTTTGAGACACAAGTTTGGCTTTGTAAGTTTGTAGGGGTTTTTTGGTTTGCAATATCGTGGGCTGTTACAGCACTGGTATTCTGCAGGGGGTGGTGGTAGTGTTGATTTGGATTAATGGATGAGGCTTTTCATGTACAGGTAAAGGACTTTTACAAGGACATTGGAAGGAATGTGTCATGTCTTGTAAACAATCTTGTAAATGCATTTCTAAATTGTGGCTAAACTCGTGTTATTGTAGAATATTTTTTCCTCATTTGCATTTGTGAGTCATTCATGTGTTTATCATCAGCCAGTGGTATTTCTGTAGTAAGTGAGTTTCCAATAGAAAACTCATCATGAAGCTGGCTTTTCCTGTGAATCAGTAGTTTAGAGTGAGGGTAATACTACAAAGGTATATTTCAAGTGAAGACTTGGTTGGCAATCCTACATAAACCCCTTGCTTCTCAGGACGTGTTTTGGAGAAGCACAATACCACATAGCCTGTTATTTTGTTCTGGTGCTGAGATAAATTTGTTTGGCTTTTGGAAGGATATGCATGTATACATATGATTTCTGTCAAAAGAATTGAGTGTGGGACGTTTCTGATTACTGGTTCCGTGAAGATGGAAGAGAGAGTCTCAAATTTGTGTCAAGAGGAGGTATTAGCTATAAGATTATTATTGAATTAGATAATTCCTATCACATCTATTGAGCTTTTTAATACTGAAATATTGTTGCCTAGTTCGAGATTGGTATCTGAAAACTGGAAAGGAATACAGATATTTACTTTTTTTAAAAAGACCATAAGTCTTCATCAGATACTAAGAGGCTTTTAATGGTTGATTTGAAAAAAAATATTTTTTATTCAATGTGTTGGAAAAGGGGGTTATGCCTTACTTCCACGTATAAAACAAAATCACAATATAGTACAAAGTACAGTATAGTCCTTGATTGTACTACATGTGCAAAATATTGTTTTAAGATTAGGTTTTTTCAAATTAAAAATAAATCAGGTTAGAACTACTGCAGAAAAAAAATCTTTGTACTTCATTATGTTTCATTGAGCAATATGTTTCATTTTGCTGTAGCAAAACTACGCAAATGAATACATGCAGTCTGCAAGTCTTATATAATTCTATGATGTTAGAGAATTTAGAAAAGAATCTTAAAGCTTTATTAATTTAGTTGCTCATTTTCTAAAACATTTCTCTCTTTAATTTGCTTCTCTGTTACACTTTCACAATATGCATTTTTGGGGTAAAACCCATCTGAGCAGATTTCTCATACATCTTCAGTGTAGCGATTATTTCTGCGCAGTGACTGTTAAATCCTTGATTATGCTGTGGGAAAAATGTAATAAAGTTACCTAGTACCTTTTCTGGGAAGGAATAGCTGTTGTGTTCTTAATAGGTTTGGTGTGGTGCTTATGGAGCTCTCTGAGGTGAGGGGTAGAGCAGGAAATTTGTATATTGTTCAGCTGCTGCACTGAAGGTTACAAATTCGTAGCTGTTGCTCGGTGCATCTGCTTGTTGCGGCCATGCAGAGTGACAGGAATGCAGGTTAGAGGGCACAGAGTTAATGGTCCTGCTGCCTCTGAATTGGTTATGGTCCTAATCTCTGTGATTTTTCTTGTCTGTGATGCAGAAAACTAGAGAACGTGTTTTGTCTGTTGAGCAGTTCACGCTGCTGCCTGATGACCAAGGCATGTCAAAACCAATTGCATAACATGGTGTTATTATCTAATATTTGCCTTTTGCTGGTGAGCGTGAGCCAGGCCCGGGTGTTGGCAGAACTGCTTGGGTCAGTTACGTGCAACAGCAGGAGTCACTTCAGTTTAGTCTTTGTTGCCTTTATAATGCCATTTATAAGAGAAATGGCTGCCATCCTGCAGCTGGGGGTGTAGCCCTTGCTGGGCCTATGGGTCTGTGGTGTGAATCACAGAAGCAGTAAGGTTGGAAGAGACCTCCACGGTCACTGAGTCCAACCTTTGACTGATCCCCACCGTGTCAACCAGACCAGAGCACTGAGTGCCATGTCGGGTTGTTCCTTGAGCATCTCCAGGGATGGGGACTCCACCACCTCCCTGGGCAGCCCATTCTAATGCCTGACCACCCTTTCTGTGAAGAAATTCTTCCTGATGTCCAACCTGGACTTCCTCTGGCACAGCTTGAAGCCATTTCTCCTTGTCCTGTTGGTGGTTCCCTGGGGGCAGAGCCCAACCCCCCCTGGCTACACCCTCCTGTCAGGGAGTTGTGGAGAGTGAGAAGGTCCCCCCGAGCTTCCTTTTCTCCAGGCTGAGCCCCCACAGCTCCCTCAGCTGCTCCTCATATACTTAATCATCACAGCAGAGGTACTAAATGAATGGATTATGCTGATTCAGAAGGGTAGGAATTCTTAGATTTGGTATATGGGTGAGTTGTTTTCTCCTCTCACTTGAAGCAATGATGTTGTCCTTCATTGTTTTATTGGTATGGTACCCAGTGTGAGAAATTAAGAGTGGATGCTGATTCCTAAGAACAGAGTTTTCATTTTGTAATCTGTGACAAGCTGACAGAAAAAGAGAAAACATGATGGTCTTTCTGCTTCAGACATATCTGTCTGTCTGGGAGTGAGTACACAGCTTGTGACAGCAGCCTGTGCAGATAAAGTACATGTGATGATTGGATGCACAGGGATATGCCTGGGCATCTCCAAATTAGATGTACAAAGTATTGTGGGTGAACTTTTTAAACCCAAGTGTGTTGTCACAGGTCTTTCCTGCACACTGTATGAACTTTAATACTTGATCAGTCTACTGGCACTTTGAATTCTGGGCTTGTCCAAGCTGTATGGAATGGTGAAGCAAGGTATATTCCATTATTCTCATTGCCACATTCTCTGTTAGTGGACTTCTCATTTATTGTGTGTGCTTGGAAGTGGAATATTGAAGCCCAGGTAGTTGTACTCTGATACCTCCCCACAGCTGAAAATGCAGGCTCCCCCTTACCATGATTTCTCTCTCACTAAGGATGTGGTAAGTGTAGCAAATGCCATGAATGAACTTAAAAATCTCATCTCACCTGCAGCCAACTCTTTTGATAGATCTGAAGAAAATGAGGTATTTCTTTATCCTGGCCACTTGAAAGTATCATCTATATCATCTAAAATTTGCATAGTAAGCACGTCATTTCAGGGAAGCTTGGTAATAAAAGGTGTGTGGTTTATCACCTTGGTTAAAGGTGATACAGTTCAGAAACAAGAAGTACAAGAAGTAGGAATTCTGTGTGTGATTCAGACTACAAGTACTATGGATTTCTTTCATTCTTTCACAGTTCACAGAAAATATATTCTCAAAGAGACTGTATTTTATAATACTAAAAAAAAAAGCTGCGATAGCTATATTGGATTTTTAAGTCAGCTTTGATTCCTGCCCTGCTGAATAGAAATGAGCAGTCTGATGTGGAGTCTTCAGAAATCTTCACAAATGATGGTCAAACACCTGGTGTTATATCTAAATATATGGCAAATAGCTGTGCCTCAGACAAGTGCTCATTATTTGACCGAAGAACCTATTTTTTGGTACAGTCTCTTATGCAGAATTGTTGAGATACATGAGAAGAAGCTTCTCTTTCATATTTCCTTCCCAGTATTTGAGACAGATGATGGAGAAGCGAACATTTCATGGTCTTGCTGCACTTTCTGTTGCAGGAGATTTGAATGATTGCATCCCCATCTGGTCATTTGATGGGAACATTCTGAAGCTTTAACAGTCTGTTTAGATTCGATGACATTTCACAGCTTGGAGAGATCTTCCCCAGCATTACTGTGCTGTCTGATTGAGTCTGAATTTACCAGAGATTACAGTTGTGATTATATAACCAAGAGATATGGGCAGATAGATAAAGATGAAAATCCTTTGTATTATTTGGCTTTGATTTTGTTTTGTTGTGGGTTGTTTTGTTTCGCTTTTTCCTCACAGATTGGAGTTGAATGTAGGAACTTGAGAGAAAGAACTACAACACAGACTGGGGAAAGGAAGACAGTAAATTGCAGTTGGAAACCATATAAATCTGGGGTTTGGAGAGGGTGTATTGCCTTTACTATATATAGATATATAAATGCATATATATTTGTGTATGTTGTCTACACACATGTGGAAAGGCTTACAATGCAGATGCTCTTGCTGTGATTTAAGAATATTTTTTCCTACAAAATGTTCTTCTTTGTTAATTGTTAATCTTTATCTGACCATTTTTTATTTGGGTGAAGGTGATAGTGGTAAGCAGTTGTTTTGCAGTAGAAGAATTCAAACTTCATTAGGAAAACACAAAGCTATCTTCTTTGCCATCTTATTCTTCATGGAAGTAGGATTTTATACACAGCCACATTAATTACAATTAACTATAGCATTCTAATTTGTTGACTTCATTTATTCAGAACTCTATTAGTGCTAAACAATTAATGGTAAGTTGAACTTTAAAGTGGATAAGAACGTCATTCTAAGCTGTAATAGCTTAGTGGATGAGCATATTGTCCTAAATTGGCTTAGCTGCATCGTTCAATGGTTGTTGTATACAGTCTATGTAATTATACGATGACTGAATGCTATTAAACTTATCTCTCTTTTAGGTACACGTCATGATATCATAGCAAATGTTCCTAAAAATTCCAGTTATGAAAAATTGTTGTTGTAAGCACTATCTTTAAATGTTCACTGGATTAATTCTAGATCAATTTGCAAAAATATACAGGTCAGAGGATTTAACTTATTCCCTGAATCTGGTTTTGCAGGTGTGTTTACTGTTTGGCAGCATTGCTTTCCAGTTGTGCTGGGAGAAAAATTATTTTACCATTTTCTCAATAGCTTTATTCTTTTTCTATACGCTTTCACTTACAGAGGATTTGCATTTGTACCACGTTTTTCCATTTAACATGCTTTATATTATTGTAGGAAATGGAGAAGAAAAATTGCCAAGCTGTTTAAAAATTCAAATAAATACTTGTTTGTCCTGTGAGTTACATTTGAATTCATATTTTTTTTTCCCCAAACTGCTAAGTGCAGTGAGGACACAATCCATTGATGAAGTAATCAGTTTTCTAAAATAAAAATATGCTAGCACACACAGTTTAAAATAAATGTCTGTAGGAAGGATATTTTCTCTTTGCATTTGCATTAATGTGCGTGGGAAGGATATTTTCTCCTTACTTCTGCATTACAACCAGATGCACACATGCACTCAGACACAGCTATTTATCTCTCTGTATTTATAAATATAGGCAACTCCTTTCAAGGCGTAGTAAGGCAGTGTGTGTAGTGGGAGCAGTCCAAGGCAGAAATAGTGTGACTGAAAACAGCTGTTGCATCCTGGTTCCCCCACTTGCTCCCTGGAGAAATAAAATGTTACTTATCTCCAGACAGTAGTTGATTATTTTCTCCTACACGTTGCTTGGCTGTTAGTGGGCTCGTGGACGAGATGAGGCAGAATCAGAGCACCACGTGCCTCTACTTAACTCTGAGAGAGGGAATAGTGGCCTTTGTAGGCTGTGCTTCCCCGTCAGCCAGCCAGCAATGACCTACACAGGAGAGTGACTAATTCGTGCTCTCTGACCTTCTGCATGTAAAACAAGCAATATTATCATCCTCATTTGCTCTTCTTTATTATTTGCTGTAGTGATAAAATCAGAGGTTCACAGATGGGTTTGAAGTGCCGCTGTCCTGGGTGCTGCTGTGCAGGAATTGGCAGTGGTTGCCCAGGAGGATGAGAGGTGATGTAAACAGACTCCCGAGTGATTCCGGAGCTCAGGTGTGTTCCCTGCTGCCTTGCTGCATGCCCCAGTGCTGCTGTGCTTCCCTCCTGCTCTCCAGCAGCACTGGCTGCTCCCCTGTCCCCGGGGATGCCAGCACCCCTCCAGCGCCCCAGGGCTCCTGCACAGGCAAGGTCAGCCTCTGGTTTCCTGGCTTACCCTGTGGAATACCATATACTTGGGAGTTAAGAGGTGTCTTACCTCCTGCCTCATTTCATAGACTGCCACAGCCTTGAGAGGGGATTATTTTGTGTTTAACCTGCTATCTTCAAATCACCCTTAGCTCAGGTCAGGCAAGGGACAAAATGCTGACTGAAAGCAGTCACAGCATCCAAACAAAACAACAGCAGTGTTGCCACAAAGGGTGTAAATGAGGAGAAAGATTCTTAATCAGTTTTTCACTAAATGATTTTAGGAAGTTCTCCATCACCTTCCAGCTGTCAGCTGACCTGTAGGTTTTCCTGGCCATTCCTCCTTTTGCATCAAGTATCTCTTATGACAGCTGATGCAGAGAACAACTTCTTGGTGAAACACAGCATTTACTGCCTATCCTGTTTGTCCTTGGCCTTAAAGGAGAAAGCTGTTTTCTTTCTCTCCAAAACTAGTTTATTTCTTATACCAGAAAACAGTGCAGCTGTTCCTGTAAATTAATGGGTTTTGTCACTTTGTAGAAGCTCCCTGTCTGTTACTTGTGTTGTGTTCCCTGTACTTACCTGCCTGTTGGTGACTCCTCCCTTCCACTTTTGGCGATTCAGTGTTTGTTTCCCAGCATGAACTCTGTTGTTGATTGTTTTTCTGAACTTAGGATTTCTCTGTCTGTTCATCCTTAAACAAGCATAGTTGATATAAATGTCAAAAGGAGGTGAGCGTAGGTGGCTCCAAGGCTGAGCTGAGCACTGTGGTAATCACCATTCTGTGACCACCAGGGGCTTGGAGCAATTGACCTCCATCATGATGATTTCAGAGTACAGAAACACAGCGTTTCAGAGGCAAGGCAAAAGTACAAAACAGTGCATCTGAATTAATTGCCATTTTAAATGATACCTTTCCAAATTTTCTTTTGACTCTGGCCCTCCCTGGCCTTTGTTGAGCAGCTCTCCAGAGCTCTCGATCAGTATGACTGAGAATGCTGCACGTCATCTTTACTGGATTACATCATCTTGAACATATCACCCTTACTATGAGTGCAGTTACACTCCATTGTCAGTGGTCTATCAAGAGCATCTTCATTAAGAAACCATTTTATATCAAGGTTTTGGTGTGTCGTTCTCTTTGCCTGTTTACAATTGACACAACAGCTCTGCTTTTCTCTTTGGACATATAGGGCCTATCATATAAGAAGTTACTCCTGAGGCTCAAGATGGAGCTGGTTTTGCCACATCACAAGTCTTTTGTGGTCCAAAATCAGTCTGTGTTGATTCATAGTCAGCTTGTGGGTGTTCCCTGTGGATTCAGATTTGGAGGAAAAGGCAGGCTAGATGTGGCATCATGACCCCACACTCCTTTATTGCATAAGAGGGAAAACTAAGCATGTGTGCTCGGAGGGAACAGATGTGGACAGTTAATTCTGTTGCCCTGACCAAGTGATTAAGGGAATTAAACCTGGCCCATTCCATTATGCTGAGTGTCCTTACACCCACTCCTGTTTAGAAGCAAAATGCTGCTTAAAGTGAAGAGTTATTGAAAAGCAGAGCACAAAACAAACATTATCAATCACACAAGTGACATCTAACCTCTGTGCCTAAACACATGCCTTGATGAATACGAGATTTCATTGCTGTGATCCATTGAATTAGACTATTCAAAAAAAGAATAGAGCAAGACACCCATTTGAGTTGTGCTTTGTGATTAGACTTCATGAAAATTGCATCTGTTAAAAAGGAGTAGGGGAGTAAATGCACACAAAAATTACAGTGTGTTTTCTTTATAGTGTTAGGATATATTTTGGTACTGGTTTTAAAGTGTATTGCTCTACACTTTTCTATCAAGTTTTGCTCTAGGGCGATGGTTTAGAATTTTTAATTTAACTTTGTCTGTCATGACAAATGTAGAGAACTAGACAGCTGGGAAACTGTAAAGTTGGTTTGAAAGAGAATTATCAAGTACCTCCACTCCAGTGGATTTAGCAAACCAAATTTTACCAGTATACCATTGATTCTACTTGCTGAAGTAAAAGCACAGTGTTATTTGTTAAATATGGCCATGCTAATAATTTGTAATTTTTCATAATTAAAGGACCATAATATTCCAGAACTGGTCTCCTGTAATATTAATGGATGATTAAAGATAGGCTGCAACCTTGAACTTCAGGCTTTGGCTTCAATGTTTGGAACTTTGTATAATGTGGTAAATATAAAAGGAAGGGTTACCAGCAACTTGACTGGCTTTTCAAAACCAGAAGTATTTTTAGTTAAACCCCAAATTTTAGTTAAACCCCAACTGTGTAACTCATAAAATGCTCTTATTTATTAGGGTAGAAAATTGATGCGCTCAGCCAAAAATAGATGAAAGGCGGGAAAAAGGTGAAAGTGGACGGCAGGTAAGTTCAGCAGCAGTACTTTATAAAGACTTTTACCTCTTCCATCACAAGAGAGAGCGCTGTGATTTTTCTGCCATACCACACCCTTGGACATACCTTGTGCTGTGTAGCCACTCCAGGCAGGTGGGTGATCAAGAAATGAGATGGTTCAAGGAAAGCACAATGGCCTCTCCTACTTGGATGCAAAATCTATGAGGATGCACAACTACTGTCGTGTCTTCCCCCTGCCTTCAAAGCCTCCTGCCTATAGGTGAGGGCAGCAAAAGACAGATATCCTATTCTCTCTGTTCTTCACACTCTCTGCTTCTCAGGGAAATATTGGAGTTCAGCCCTGTGACTTTCTGAAGCCGTAGCTGCAGCATAAAAAATAAATTGCAAAACCTCCCACATGTTTCTGAACAAGAGCTGTGAAACTTGTCTTTGCCAGTTGTTTCATTCTAATACTCATCAATATCCTGAGCTAAAGGAGACGTGCTGGAACTGCCCATAGATTGAGGAAAGGAATGTTGTAGCTGTTAACTCCCTGAACTGTTAACTAAGTGGTGTCATTGAAGCTCTGTGGATGGAAATGTCGGTGTTTGAATTTTACAGGAGCTGATAGCTTAGGCCACTGCTCACTAGGGAAGCATGTTCAAGTGTATTTTTCAAGTGTTGATACATTAGACTGCTTAATTTTATGGTCCTGTGACTGAATGTAATTAATATTTTTAAATTAATTGAAAGCAACCTACTTAGCATTCTGTATTAGCAAGAATTAATGCTAGTACCTGTTTTGTTTTTCTGTGCAGTTACTTTGCAAATATTTGTATTTGTTGCTGCTGTTCATAAACAAAATGAAAACCTTTTATTTAAAATGGAAAAAAGTTTCTGTTTTTCAAAACTAAAATAAGTCTAATGAGAATATTTGAACAGGATTTATATTTCAACATTAAGGAACTAAAACTAATTTTTATTTTCCTTGCTTATAATAGGCTGCAGATTAGTTTATGTCAGATGCATTTTTTTCAAGACATTGAACCACATTGGTTCTCTTTTACTATGGCAGTACCTACAGCCTCAGTTTTTGGGCATATCTTAGACTTGTTCCCATCATACCTTTTGAGCTCTTCAAGGGGCAATGGTATTTGTCAGTCTTTGAATCAAAGGTGTTTCTAAACAAATTTTAACTTTACATATCAGGAGCAGTTGGATGCTAACATAGTTGGGTTTCCACTGATTTTGGGGCTCATCTGTTTTGATTCTGGCTGTCCTTTATTTCTGCAAGCTTTACATATATTCTTACATGATCTTTCAGCCTGCTGCTTGCAGAAAAACTGGTAGAGGGAAGACTGAATTTAATAATGATGAAAGGAAATTCAGCAGGCTGAAAGTTCCTCTCTGTTCTTAGTTGGAGGATTTGTGAATCTGAATCAGCTCTTCTCTACTCCTACATCTTCTTCCCAGTGCTGCACCCATGGCTGGAACAAACTAGAGAACCCCTGGAATTTCCTCCCCTAGGCCATGGAGGGATGGATGGCCCCTGACTGATGAAAGGCCTGGGTGTGTACACATGCTGTGTCTGTTCTGCCGTTTGTCTGAGACCCACAGGCAGACACAAGAGTTGTACAGGGAATGGAGCAGAATAGAAAAAAACTGAGGTGAGATTCAGAAGTATGACTTCTGTTTTTCTAACCTGTAAAGCAGTATGGACTTATTTTCCTTTCTCCTTGTGCAGACTTTTAGATAATATTCTTGGTTTCTAACACAGCAGGGTGACCCAGTAAGCTTGACAGTGGCCCAAGGGGCACGTGCCTTCCAGTGTCCACCTTCTCTGGGAAGGTGGGAGTGTTGTAAAGCTGTTTGTAGTGATTAGTGTGGAAGGATAGAAAGGTTAGGAGGGTGCACTTGTGTGTGTGTCAGTGTATTTATTTCTGATAACATGAGTTGTCGTGGAAAAGATACAATTCCCTGGTATAAATTCTAGGGTGTTTTGGTTTAATTACCAGGTTTTTCTGGTTTCTGGACAACTTCACTTAGAAGTGTCCAGCTGATGTTACACATGGGTGGTCTCTCCTAACTTTTAGTTGCTGCCTTTTGCCACACAACTGTTGGTGTGTTGTATTAATCTTGGAGTCGTTGCCCTTCTGGTGGAATGCTGTTTGATTTGTATCCTGCAGGATGTTGGAAAGAACGGCAGAAGGAAAGACAAAATGCAAAGTTAGAAGAACGAGATGAAAGAAGAATCTTGGATCAAATGCTGCAATAGCAAGCAGCATTTTCTTTTTATGTCATCCTAAGTCAAACACAAGGTAGAAATACCTGGGATACTTCTTGTCTAATAAACTAAACCACGAAACCACTGCGGATCTATTCATCTGCTGCAAAGAATCCTCTCTGCTGGTTATTGTTACTATACTGGGGAAAGGAAGGAAAAAGAAAAGAGAAAATGCTTCATTTTTTTTCACTGCTGTCATCACTCATCCTAATGAGGAGAAAAAAGGTTACCTCTACTAGGAGCATGATGCTTTCATGTACTCTGAAACCCACCTGCTCACTTCTTAATGAGAATGTGAGGTTTGGAGATACTGTGATCGTGTTAGGTTATTTCTGAAATACATTACACAAGAAATAACTGTCAGCTGCCTATTTGGTAACCAGGACTTTTAAAATTCAGACATCTTGTGAAATGCTCTTGAAATAAATTTTGAAATCCTTTATTCTTACTGGTTTAAACCTTGTCAAGTGTCAGGCATCAGCAGAATTTGAGTCTTGGGAGTTTACAAGTTGCATTTTATACAAGCATTTTTCAGCATCTGCACATATAATATGCAGTATATACGTATGTATATGTAAATAAATATTCAGATCAGCATTGTGATTTGAATTTAGAGAAGATGTGACAACGTCTATGAGCTTTCAGAGATTATTAGTAAGATGAAACAATTTTTCATAAGGTATTTTGACATATCTGACCCATAAATTTCACCCGGTGTTCTGCTTCTGAGTTTGGGTACGTACCTCGGAGTTGAAGTGTCATCATTATCCTGTGCTTTACAGCTGGGGTGCAAAGGGGAGTCTGAAATTATTAAGATGAGCAGGATATAGTTTTATTTTGAGACTGAAAGTTGTGGGTGAATTTAGAGTTGCTTTTTTTTTTATTTTTCTCCTTGGAAGTTAGGGCATACTGCACACCATATTTCATACAAAACAAGACATATAGCTTGTTTTTTCCTTGCACCTGTGTGTTACTCCACTTGCTGCTAAGTGTATACAACATAAAAAGTCTATATGTAAACTTCAGTGGTTAAAGCCGTCTTGAAACTGATAGAAACAATGTCTTACAACCTCATTTGTGTTCACTGGAACCAAACAACTGCGAGAAAACATTAGCTTTGGAGCTTTGTCACTGATCCTAAAGTTAGCCAGCTTTCTCAAGTCCTGACTGAACGTCTTTAAGGACAGGATGTTTTGCTCTACTCTGTCCATTTCGTTCACGTGAGTGTTGCTCCTGTTAAAAGCTGCACACAGAGGAAATAGATCCTCTACAGGCAGCTGCCAGATCATTTCAGCACTTTGGGGGAAAACCCAGCACTTGGACTTCCTCAAGCACTTTTACATAGAGTAAATTTGAGTTGGGACCAGTTAGTGTCTTATGTCTGTAGGTCATTTAGATTAGGCAGTTCATGGCTGCTTCTAGTGTTTACAGTTTTGTTTCATTCAATTAGTCTGCTTTATAACCTGACCTTGTGACTTCCAGTGAAACACAAGAGTTTTTTCAGCTTACTTGATAACAGATAGATCTGGCTGTTCACAGTCAGCGTGTGGGGGTTTGTTTGTTTGCTTTTTGGTTACTTACATGGTGAATGATAAGAAATCAGCTTGCCTGGGAGGCGCAGGTTTACAGTAGCAATCAATTGCTTCCTCTAACACAACACAGTTAAACTCGATGGAAGAATTGCTTAAGTTGATTTGTGCTGAATAGCTGTCCGTTGTCAAAAATTCATTGTGGTCATTGGCCTGTTAATAAAAGTAGCTCATAGAGCAAAGTAATTTTGAGTTAGAGGAGCAGATGTAAGCTCATTAGTGTCAAGGAGTTCACCATCAGGAGTTCAAGCTGAGTAATGATTAGCCAATGGAAAGTATGACTTAAAATCCTAACATTCTTTTAACCCCTGCACATACACATCTTTTGAGGGCCAAATTGACTTGGTAATTTACAATGCAGTCTGTGTATCAGACTGCTCAAAAAACTGCCCAAGAGGTGGCAGGTGGGATTAGTGGAAACTCGGAGAGACCAAGTTAATGCTCGGTGAGGAGAGGGCAAAGTGGGGACACATCATCTTGCCCCCTCCTCCCCCATTTTATCAAGAATTGGTGGGGGGGATTCATGCTCTTTGTCCCTTGAATTTTTTGAAGGTCCTTAAGCAGCAGCCACGGGCTTCACCCTAACTCTGAAAGTAGTCTGTGTGCTCTTGGATTCTTTTATGCTTCATTTGAAGGGAGTAGAATGAAGACTGCTGACATGGCAAGCTTTGGCTTTTACAGGGTTGAAAATCTGTTCTTGCTATGGCTGCTGGTATTTAATAGATTTTTAGGCTGATTCCAGATTCTTCACCTGATGTTTCTGGTGCAGGAGTTCTTGTGTTGCCTCTCGAGTCTTTTACCAGCTGTCCAGCATTTAGAAAGAAGCACACCCTCAGGTGCTGGGACTCCCACCACCTCACTGTTCTGTGATGCAACACCTTTGCTGGGACCTTGGAATAACAGGGAAATGATTACAACACTTTGTAATCAGTTTGTTCCAGAGGGTGCTCGCTTCCTCCAGTGAGTGAGTTGTGCTGTTGGTTTATGTGAGGGAAGTTAAAATGCCATGGCATAATGCCCATCAGTTTTTTACTCATTTAATTGTGTTTAAACCCAGACATCAACTTGGAATCACTGAATGAAGAAACAAATGAAGATTTCTAATATTATTGTAGTATATTCCCTCAGGTCATAATAGAAAGATTAGTGTTACATAAAGACTTTAATAATAAAAATTCATATTCTGATGAAAAAGAGATTGTGTTAATGACATGAAACTACTGGAAGAGAGCCCTACACAATCACAGGTTACAGAAGTGTAACGTTTTATCCTTCGACTTATTTTCCTTCCTACTGTGTATTTTTTGTTCACTTTCACATAAATATTTTCTGTATCAGGTAGATAAACTCAAATAAGATGTTTGATAGGTATACATTGGACAGAAATGCTTCTAATCTGAAACATCAGCATAGCTGTATCTTCTCATCTGCCTTTTAACTGTGATTTAGCTGAGAGCTGAAGCACGGTCAGTTCCCATTAATCAACACTGAATCAAGTCTGCAAGCTTTAGACTAAGATTTAAGTGTAGAAACCTTTATTTTGAAGCTTGCCAAACTCCACCCCTGACTTTTCTTTCTCTTGTAGGAGCTGATAACATCACTAACACCTTAGTAGAATGGGAACAGTATTTCTTGTGGTGATTTAAGTGATAGTGATAATCTCTCTTCCTGCTAGACAGACGGAATGCTCTAAGCTTAGGTCTGCACGTAGAAGTAAAAAGAATATTTCAAAGGCATTGTTTGGAAATATGTGGCTATTATTTAAAATTTTTCTTCTATAAGGATTTAATACAGCTTTTCTACGAATAGAAACTTATTTTGGGTTATCCAGGCTATAAAGACAGAGAGGGACACATCAATGGGAGGTGTCTTTGGTACTGGTTGAAAATGGAAATTATCACAATTCCCATTATTAGAAAACTTCAAAATAAAACTGTTAATATATAGCAAAATACATTTGCAAAAAAACCCCTACAAACCAACAACAACAAAAAACCTCTGAACTGCAAAATAAATAAATATTCAGTATAGTTGTAGATGGAGTTTAAGTTCAGATTTTTGAGAAAAACATTATCTTTTACCTCAAAGATATGATAAATAACTTCATGATTTCTTCTCCTCCACTTAACTGTATGTCTGTATTTATCAATGTAAGTGCAAATACCTTATTTTTTAATTAACTTTCTTGCAGAACATATGCTTTAGCCATGTTTGTGTTCCCATGTGGTCACCTGGGTGTCTTTTTGTGCTTGTTATGGCACTTCCCTGACAACCACCTATACTGATTTATGATAAAAAAGAATACTTACTGTTAGATGATGGTTTTGTAAGAAGTGTCTTTTCTTCAGTCTACTTTATCACCATGTTGCAACTTAATTTTGCATTTCAAAAAGCCCCTTTGTTGGCCCAGAATAAAACTGTCATGAGATGGTGAAAAGCATCTTTGAAAAAATAAGGCAGATCTTGATCTTTTCCACCTAGCTAGTGAGACCATCACTGCATCCCATTCCACTGGTCTCTGGGTCTTCCTCTCTGGTCTCAGGTCTAAGGCATAACAGGATGGAAGTTCTATAGGACAAGGAGACCACAATTTTTATTCTTTCCTGTTTAGAGTTTTAGGTAGGCAATGTGGGAAATGTTAAGGAAGAGAAATTATGGGTCACTGGAGAAATTCCTGTAATAGGATTTTGTGACGTGAGGAAGTATAAACCCATCATCTGCCAGGCATAACAAAAATTGGAAGATAAAATTAACTAGCAAGACACTGCTTTATGCTCTCCTCTATTTTTAATAATTTTTCAATTGTTATCCTAGGCCCTTCTGGCTTACACATCATAAACTGTTAAATAAAATGAAGAATAGCATCAATGTGTACACTATTATTACAATGTGAAGTAATATTTGGCTCAATAAATGAACTGTTATCTATTACAGGATCTGTGAAAGATAGGGACAAATGTGTTTTGACTACTAGCCTGTATATGGTGCTCCAAAGAGAATTTCAAATATGCATATGCCCAAATTTTTAATGCTCTATTTGCATATCTGAATTTGTAAAAAAAAAAAAAAAAAAAAAAAAAAAAAAATGTGAGTATATTAGTATTTTAAAAAAATTTTTATAGAATAAGCTTTCAGCATTCAGTCAAGCTAGAATTCTATATTCAATTTTCCAGTTTTATTAAAGCAGGGAGATCTGTATAAATCACAACTAGATGCTCAATCTTCCCCTGAAATCCATGTGCTCTGGGCTTCCTTGCTGAACCTGTTTGTGGTGTCTGCCTTGCCTGTGCCATTTTATTTAGCCCTTATCCTGTTGTGCTCAGATGGGGGCTGCTGGGCAGATGGGAACATGAGCCATTGGCAAGGGCACACAGCCACAAGAGAGTCCTGCACAGGGTTCTGGGTTTTGTGTGGAGGCCCATCTTTAAGGATCCTGCACTTTGAAGAACAACCAGGCTGCTCAGTGACTAAAAGGGCTGCAGAGTGGGTTTCCTTTGGGAAGTTGGAGGGTTTCCTATGGAAAAGGCATTTTATTTGGTGCTTGACTGGCAGACCTGGTGAGTAAGTTGGTGTTGGGAATATGCTTCTGGTCATCTAAAATCTGTGTTTGGAGTATTAATGAGCGTTTTGAAAAACTGTGCTGTGGGAGTGCAAGCTGAGATGTAACATTGTCACAGACATGACAGTCGGTGCCGCTTGACTTTCTTAGGCTTGATGGGGATGGGGATGTGCCACCTTCCTTGGGCTCGGGGCTGTGGCTGCTTCCAGCTGCTCAGGTCTGCTACAGCCAAAGCTGGAATCGCCTTCCCTGTGCTGCTGGGGTGGGAGTTCCTGTGGCTGTGGCTGGGGAGGCAGTGGTTTGACACTGTGGAGTTCCTTGAGGATTAGTTTCTGTTATTTCTTTGAAGAGGAAGCTGTGGTGGTGTCTCCAAAGCAAGTAATACCAGATTTAAATAATTTAAAGTTGGTACCAGCAAACTGCAGTCAAATGCTGATGGAGTTATTTCCTGCATTCCTGGTCCCAGAAAAATGTCCATTACAAATACCTGTCTGTCCACCATGAAGAAAGGACAGAATCTGAGAGAATTTGGGACAGGAAATCATTTACTGGCTGTATCATACTACAAAAGTGGACTTGTTTAGGATCATACAAAAAGCTTTATTTTTCTCAATTTCTTCCTTCTTTTAGCAGTCTCGGTAGTAGTTTCCTGAATAATTTTTATGCTTGTCAATTGTACTGTGCTGCTCTTTCATTAACAGAGAAATGAATATTATTCTTGTTACAAAAAGAGCTGAAGTCTTATATGGGTCACAAATCCTGTTGCAGTTTCTGGAATTCAGACCTGGTTGTCAGATCAAAGCATTTAAATTCCACCAAGGTACTCCTCCTTAACTTTGACTTTGTTTTTGCCAAGGCTGCATATATAGCACAGAGTCATACTAGACTATTTGGATATTCTCTCACTAAATATTGGCAGTGGTCCATGTTATCTGATATTTACATATCTATATTTAAATTTTGGTGATAATACGTCTCGTTCTGTTAACCTTTCTACTAACTAAAGTAATAGGTTTGTATTTTAACACTGCTTTTACTTTACACCTTATTCAGCTTCTGATGTTTGTTTTAAACAAATCCTTTCTTTGCTCCAGCAGCACTGCAACAGTATATACAAAGTTATATATATATATACGTAAAACTAGTTAAGTTAGCCCAGTGCAGCAAGACCCAGGGAAGTTAATTCTTACCTTTAAAACAGAAGGTGCCTCTAGGGCCATTTTAAAGACACAAGTTTATTTGCACTCTTCTTTCCTCCACTCAGAGGTCTTTTGGAAAGAATGGGATTTTTAATATTATTTCTGTGGACAATAATTTTTTCATAACTAAAATATTTTATTACTTAATTCCAAATGCCGTTTTCCTCTTGATATTAAAAGGGATGAGGTGATCTCCAAATGAAGCAAAAAACTGTAATTTGAAGGTAATATTCTATTTGCTTCACACTATTAGGAATTTTTACTTTTTCCTTTTGTGCAAAAAACTTTAAAATACTTAATTACAGTTGAAGTCAAGATTAACCTCTCCCCACATGATTCAGACACTGGTCCCACCATCCTGACCCCTCATTAAAGTGTTTTTAGACCTACTCACAAGACAGAGCAGTGGTATCAGTTCTTGGGCTCTTGCTGGATGATCAAGTAGCTGTGATTGCCAAAAAAGATTGATTTTTAATTTAGAAAAAAAAATTTCTTCCTTAGTTGGTCATTTTTCCATTAGAGGCAGCAACTACTGGAGGATGCTTTCCCCAGGCAGGCATTTGAGATGATCTAGAAGAGTAAGATGCTGGAGTAGCTCTGGCTCCCACTGAGGATCTTGCCTACCTCATTGCTTCATCTTTGTGTTTCTCCAGCCCTGGAATTTTATTCTTTATCGAACCTCCAGCTGGTGGCAGTGGAATGCCTTCACCTCTCCTACTTTTCCCTGTGTTTTACTTCTTTGAAAGTCCTTTGATGAAGAGAGCCTAAAGTTCAGAATGTGCTGCAAGCTCTTTCTTTCCCCTTATGGAGGGAGCTGTCTGTCCCTTGGGGAGGAGGGTGCAACTCAGTCAAATTTTGGAGACCTGGTGTGAAATGATTCTGGCTCTTCGGTGATTCTGATACATTGTCTTTTATGCTTAATATAATACTCTATTTACACAAATACTTTGATGTTAGCTCAAAAAGAAAGGTTAAAAACTAAATAGATTATTTATGATTAATAATTCTGCCCTGTATGTAAATAGTAGAAGAATATTGGCATCTGTTAGTGAGGTAGCAAAGAAACAAATGATACATATAAGCGTAACAGGATTAATAGTGATGCTTATCTGGAAGTTGTGGTAACATGAGCAGACTTTTTTAAGAATGAAGCTTTTTTTCCTGACGAGCTGAGATAGATAACCAGATTTCTTTGGGAATTAAATTAAGTATCTCACTATTTCTGTTAACAAAGTATGCCCAGTTCTGCTCTGATAGTTTATCATAGACTTCTGTGGTGCTGAATATTTTTCTCTGAGCTACAACCTTGAAAAATGGATTATACTGTTATAATTTTCATTATAAATTATTATGTAGAGTTGTTGATATTCACTAATGAAAAATCAAGTTCTTGAATAGCCACAAAAGTACGTTTAATTTACACTTCTGTTATATATTCCTGTCAAATTAATACCTATACATTAATGTGCTCATTAATGCCATCAAAAAGAAATTTTATATTTGGATATTTTACATTCCTAGAGTTTTGCTTTGTGTTGTTCTCTACATTAACCTTGTTAAAAGCAATGAACTTGTGCATAACAGTTCTATTATTGCACTGAAATTCTGTTATTAATTATTACATGTCTGTTTGTTTTAGAGAAGTTGAACTACTACCTACTACTATGTCTACTGCAGTTAACCAATGCACAGCCCTCAGCCTTGTAATTTTAGAATTTGGTGTCTTAATAAGATCAAATGAGTAATTACACAGAGCTCAGTCTGCTGCCTTCACTCACGTTGAGTTGCAGTCTACGTAGGACTGATTATAGGGGAGGGAAGTGCAACGCAGCATTAAGAGAGTTAGAATGTTTTGGGGTCTTTGTTTCAAAAGTCAACATCACTGGGTAGTGAAAACTTGTTTGTAACCATTAGAATCAATCAAATTAATCGAATATAAATAGCTCAACTGTATTCTTTTTCGTAATTAATAATGTTTTCACGTAACACTCTTTGTGCAGTTCTTTTGCTGAGCTGGAGGTTACAGTGCTCTGGAGAGGTGGAAAGACAACAGCCTTGGCTCTGTCACAGAGCAGTTGGATTTGTAGATTGGGGGTGTCAATAGCCAAGTACTGTCAATCAGGGTCACTGCCACTACCCTTGGCTACTGCCTGTGATCAGAGGTACAGAGCAGGGCTAACTGGGCTGGGATGGCTGGGTTTGTTTCCTTGTTTTAAGATGGAATGTTGTTTGAGCTGTGTTGCTGCAGTTTTGGCATATGCACAACCCTTTGGACATTTGGTACCCACAGGCAAGGTGTTTGATCCATGGCAGTTCTCTGAAATTCAATCTTCCTGCCTTCCATCAGTTCTGGACTTTAGGTTCAGGTGTTCACTTTGGTGGTTCTCTTCACCAGGATTGTCAGAGCAGTACAGAGTGAAATACCATGGAGAGAAGTGTGTGAATAGTACTGAAGAGCAGTATTTGAATGCTGTTCAGCATCTGAAATTCAGAAGAATGAGGAACGTTCAGACTCTTGCAGAAATTGTTGCCAAGTTACCACAATCTCCTTTCTAAAGGTAACTACAGATGGGAAAATCCTATAATTGCCTCTGTATAGGCAGAATCCAGAAAATTTGGTCAGAAGCAGAAGAGAACCTCTTTTGTCTACAGTGGATTTAAATTTGAAAGGCATTTTTCTGTATCTTAATATCCTAAGACTTTAAAAAAAGGGGACATTAAACTCTGTTAATGCATGAGCACTTGCACCATGAACTGATCTTACTGTGTCTGTTTCAGTTCTGGAGAGGACATGGTGTGTTCACGGTAAGGACATGGTTAATGGCAAGGACATGGTAAGATCAGCTAGTCAATCCATAATTAATTCCAAGTCTCTCCATGTCTGTTTCTGTAAAGAAATCTTCTGTTCTGGAGACAGACTTGGAATAACTGCAGGTTGAACATCCAGACATCAGTGCTGGGAAGGATACTGTGAATCTTTCAACAGATTCATTTACAAAGAAATAAGCAATAGGGATGTAATTCTCAGTATGTGCAGCTTTACAGGAAATGAATCATGAGCAAGCTTAATTTCAGTATTTAAAGAAGTTCAAAGGTTTGGCTGACAAAGGTGAAGGTGTAGCTGTAACAGCCCTTTTAGAAAGACAGTTCTTTGCATTGCATGACATTCCAGTTTGAAAAATAGCACTGCCCTGTATCAGTGAAGCACAAGTTAAAAGGATTAAGAACTGGCCAACTGACAAACGTAAAAAATTAGTCATAATAATAGAGTGCAGCTCCATAGGGATCAGCACTGTGCCTGACACCATTTAACAGTTTCAGCATTGATCTGGAGTACATGGAACTGTGGTAAAATTTGCAAATGACTCAAAGATTACCAAAGCGGTAAATAATGAGGGCAGGGAGTAATACAGAATTGCCTATACTGATCCTGCCTGTATTCAGCCATAATTCTGATTCAGTCAGATGCTAAGCTTTACAGCTAAGAAGAAAAGGCACTTTAAGTGATGCTAATAAGAAATGAAATAATGAGAAACTTCAGGACTGAGGAATGACAAATCAGCACAAGTTTTATCCAACTGCAAGAAAGGGCCCAAACCATCCTTACCTGGGTAGACAGAGAAATGGGGAGTCATGGACTGATCTGTAAGCATTAGGATCAAGTACCAAAGGAAATGGTGTCATCCATCTCTCTGAATCTTTACATCAAGAGTAGGAGTTTTGCCATTGCTTAACATGGATTCTTGGCCTCAGACAAGGAGTCATCAAATGCAATGCCACAGCATGTTGATGTGCAGGAGTTCAGGCTATATGAACTAGAATTGCCCCTTGACCTCGAACTGGAACTATAAAAAGTGCTAAGTTGACTCACAAAATTGCTTGACAGATTTCTCTTGAGAAGCTGTTGTATCTAATGGGAAATTACTTGTCCCTTTAATTTAAGGTTGAAGCTTTATTTTTAGGCTCACTAAAATGTGCCTTTTCCCACATACTAAATTTAGACAAATTAAATTGTCATTTTTTCTGGCACAATAATGTGCTGGTCTAGAATGCTGGGCATTTTTTTGTTGTTGTTTGTTTTTCCTTTTAGCTTTGAGGCAAAATGCGTATACAAATTAAAGGCTTCCCAGAATGAGATATGCTTTTCATATACTTTTGTGACTTGTGATAAGAAGACATTTTGGCCTAAGAATGAAGCTTATTTTTGGCATAGAGAGTGAACTTCTTTCAAGACATGGAAAGTAGGAATATTTATTTCAAAATGTTTTAAAAGCAGATTTAGAGTTGAAACCTGAACACCTGTTGTCAGGCTTATACTAATCACCTGTGAACTTTTAAGTAGGGTGACAGTGCTGTGTTGTGGTGCTCATGTTCTTAAGGATCTTCACAGGGACTGAAATTCTGTTGTGGCAGTTCTGGAAATGTGGAGGCTCTTGCCACTCTTTTCCAACACGTTTTGTGGTGGCAGATATGCTGCACAGTCCCTGCTGTCTCAGTATTTTATCTTTACCTTGCACTTTCTGTGCACCAGCTCCTCCACGGAGCGTTCCCAGCAGTGGGGATGGAGCAGCATCACGGAGGCACTGACAAATCCCTCTCAGGTGAGGCTCAGCCTTAGCAGCACTCACTGTCTGTGCAGTTGTACAACACCCTGCTCTGGAGTGCAGACAGAGGATCTGTTTGCTCCCCCCTCTTTTCACAGCTGCTTTCCCCAGTGCCCTTCAGGCTGATGGTCCCTCATGTTGCTCACTACTGGGGGGCATTCATGTCCCATAATAAGAAGCTGCCAGCTTCACTTGCTCAGGGGTTACGCTTTCTCCTATAGTCAGTGAAGTATTTCAAGAATGATTCAGACTTTGGATGTAGGTTAAGGAAATACTCTTTAGAAGTTTTACAGGGAGTGTAAGTGCCTATGGCTTGTCTGCCTTTAAACTCCTAACACTTGTGTTACCATTCCATCCAGTATAAAAAGTTTTCTATAAAGTAGGAGTTATATTTTTAGATACAAAGATGAACTGATCTCATCTCCGACTTGAAATTTTTTTGTAGTCATTGAATAAAGCAAAAATCAAGGCTGTTTTATTCACCTTTCTGCATGTTTTGTTTTGTTGTGAGCTTTTTTGAAGTGTGGCCTGGATTTTTTGTTTCCCAGTCCTGACAAAATTTTAATTTGCTTTTTAAGTTAAATTGCAGTGTTCTTTCAAATCACTTTCCAAAAGAAGGTTTCGTTAGTAGCTATCCAGAGAGCACCTGTGTGTGGCAGTTGTGTTTGTGGAAGGAAGGAGTGGCAGGGTGGGAGAGATGCTTTCTGTTTTTCTAGTTAGTTAATCTTTGGTATATTTCCATTAAAGTGATGATTTGAGCTGCTATAGATAAAAAAAAAAATGGTGTCCATGTATTGTGAGACAGCAATGAGGGTGTCCTGCTGCTGAAAACCACAGGTGGAATACTGCAAGGTCAGTACCTTGGTAGCCTTTAAATGAAGCACACAATAATAAGATATGCTTTGTTTTCTATAGACTGCACAAAAAAACTATTGGAAGCTATAGGAGTGACAGGGCAAAGGCATGATGAGATTAGTATTATGTTCAGAAGAAGAGTAAAAAAAATACATTCCCTCAGGAAAATTGGAGTTGCATAGTGCGAGATTGTAATACAGCCATGAAAGAGCAGAGCCAAGTAGGAATTTTCTGCTCTCATTGAATAAGGCTCTACAGATCTTTTATCTTGATTCAGGCTCAGACATATGGTTATTATGCTGACTCACTTGGTAGTCGTATGATGTGAGGCCTGTTAACATGAACCCAGACTTGTAAAAACACTTGAGTTTTTCTTTAAGGTACGGGGGAACTTGGGATAAAGAATTCGATAACAACAAAGCACCGACTGTAGAATGAAGGTGTAGAATTGGGTGGCAAAGGTCAGAAGAATATTCTTGGTTCTCTTGTATGAATTAGGGCAGAAAGAAAAATCTTGGAAATAGGACACTGGGAATTATGTCTTTGAGAAGAGGTTTTTTATGGTATTCCAGTAAAGAGCATAAAGTAAATCTTGCTTGGAGTGCTTGTGTCAACCATTAGCAGCATGGAGGTGCTTGGAATACAGACTGAGGAATTTGTGAAATTCACACCCAAAGTAGGGGTTTGAAGGCCAAGTACACCTGAACAGCTGAAAATAAAGCACACAGCATGAGTATGGGGAAAGAGGAAGTTCTTAGTTTCACACGTGGTGATCCCAGATGAAGAAGGCAAATGAGCTTGCACAGTAGAGCTGTGCTGCTGCAGCACGTGCTCCAGCTGGCAGTTCTGACCAGTGAATCTTCTCAAAACCCCAAACCTCATCATTTTAATGCAAGTCATTGCTTTAATCAAGGGGAAAAGGAGAATATTCAGATTTTTGGAAATTTTTTTTAAGATTATGAAGGATTTAGTCTCTGCATGATTCCCTTCATAAGTGAGAGATGTGTGATAAACCTTCCAACCCCCTGCCACTCGCATGCCCATGCAATGCTTTGAGGTGCTATAAAATCCTCGTGCTGAACATGAGCATTTGACTATTCCACCAAATCAGGGCTGATCCAAAAATGCACAACAGTGCATTTTCCCACCCAGCACCATTCTCTGAGTTTTAGAATATGACATCAGTGGGTTTTGCACTGGACTTTGCCCATTAATCTCTCTCTGTATGAGGATGCCACTCTCTGCCACTGGTTTACTGGGATTCAGGGCATCCTTGAACGACATCGATGGCAGGAGACTTGCTGTTGGAGGGGAGGGCTTTAAGGGCAGGGAATAGCAAGCAAAATCAAGTAATAGTTGCAGTTATAACTGTCATACACTGTTAGATAACATGGCCAACTCCAGCCAAGCAGAAGTGATAGGATCTACAAAAATAGGACTGGAGAAGACTCTAAGAGGGACTCTGGTTCGTTTCTTGCCTGAGGACAAGATACAATCTCCTTAATGGCATTGGCATCAGGTATTAAGCCATTTTTAAAGGCCTCAAATGATGGTCAATCTATGAAACCTCTGTCCCACCTATGCAGGTCATTCTCTATCATTAAAAAGTATTTCATAACCTCAACTTTTACTTTGGTTTGTGCAATTTGCATGCTGTTGCTGACTTCATGAATATGAATAACCTCTTCCTTTTCTTTTTACTTTTGCATTATCTGCAGTTGAAAGTGTTTTATCTTATCCTATTCCTTTCTTCTACCACATCAACTCCTCTTTAGACTAAATAATCGTAATTTTTTCAGTCTGGTTTTATGTAGGTCATGTTTTCTCTGATTATCTTTGTGGCATTCTTCTGGACCTTGTCTGGCTTTCCTCGTTCTTGAAGTGCAAAGCTGCAAACTGTGCAGAACTGTGACTGAGCAGAGTTGGAAGGATTATTTCAGTCTGTTTTCTTGTTTATACAGCCCTATATAAATATAAACATAGTATATATTTAGAGAGTGAGGAACAGCATGATATTGTTGATTCATGTGCAGCTTGTGATCTGCCGCAGCCAGCAGCTTTTTTTACTGCAGAATTACTTGTTTCTCATCTGTTTGTGTGCTGTTGAGTATTTTTGCAAAAAGGCAAAATCTTGCCCATTTTCTCACTGCCATGGGTTTTTTTCTGAAACATTTTGACCTTATGTCAAGTTGAATTTTAATTTGAAACCTGTCTGGTAGCACACCGCATCTTCATCTTTGTGATTTGTTTCTGGATTTAAATACTCCACATTTTATTCTGTGTAATACTAGAGTAGTTGAGTTTGGAAGGTTGGTTGTGCAAGCCCTTACTGCAGCTGCTCAGTGAAGGTGTTTGTTGCACTAGATCCAGCACACATCCCTACAGGTCTTGACACAATGCGTTGTATTTGGACTGTGATCCCTTGGAGTATTCTGGAAATAGCTTTCTCACTTTTCCCTGTACTTGTCTAACTCGACTGTGCTTCGCTAGCTTGGTCAGCTTGTCCCTTCTGTTGTCAGTTAGGAGGTCAAACTGTGAGATTTTCAGGAGAAAAACACTTCAGTTTCTCAGTACGACACTACTTCAGGGTTAAACAAAAGCTTTAGGTAGCCCCTGTAAGCATTAACTGGTTCCTACCTGAGGGTTTTTAATTTGGCTTTTCCTTGAAGCAGTACCTGGTTGTGAGTTGCATATTGTCAGGGCATGGCTTTACAATTTAGAGTATAAAGCAATTCCAGCTGCATCTGCCACTAAGCTGGGAGAAGTCTGCTCCCGTCAGACTGCCGGGCTTTGACATTATGGGAAGAAATGGTGTTTGGAAAAAAGTAGTACTGGTAATAGTTGTTGCTGTAAATCCCTCATTTTGATCAAATGCCCATTAGTTGGAGGTCAGTCGAGCTGCCTGATGAGCATCTGAGTTTGGGCCCAGAGGGGCTGGTGCTGGGTTCGGTGGGAGGTGTGCCAAAGGGAGGAGGGAGGCAGAGCTGGGATGAGATGTGCTGCAGTTGGGCTAACCCAGCAAGGAGAGGTCATGCAGCTTTATCCTGCAGGAATAATGATCAAATATGGTTAGTGACTGGAGAAAAGCCTTGGCCACGTGTTCTGTGATGAGCTGGGTCAGGGCCTGTGTTAGGATTTGGTCCTGAGGCTGTGAGAGACTGTGGGACAGGTTCTGATGGTGACATTTGGCTGGATAACCAAACTCATTTAAAATCAGAAATACAGAATTCTTTAACATAGACCAAGTTAGAGCTACTTAATGGATTAAACCAATGTCTACTCCTGTACTTTTTTTGGTACAAAATGTTCTGTGTGCTAAGCATGCAAAAGGAGCTTAATGGCAAGGTTTGATTTAAAAAAAAAAATTAATAAGGTGTGATTCATCTTTGCTATTCTCTAGTCTAATTAAAGATTAAAAATCCACCACAGAATACAAAATTGTAACATCGTTCTCCAGTTGTATAATTTTGTAGCACTTAAAAAGCATCATTTCTAATTCCTACACTACAAGTAAAGTATTTGGATGAGTGTGAGTATCCTGTACTGCCCCATGATACAGCCTGCAGTGCTCATACTTTGCTCAGGTCAAATTCCCTGGTAATGCTGCTGCCCTAGATGTGGAAGTCAAGGGGACTTGATGGAAAAGGTTTTCAGTAACTTGGGAAGTTTGGGATCAGGTCCGAAAAGCAGCCCTTTATCATGTATGTTCCTGTGTGCTCAGAAAAAATGGATGTTTTGCTTTTCTGGAAGCCTGGTACATTCTTGCTGATGTGAAGTGATAAATACTGTCTTGCTACCAGGTGATTTCACTGTGAAACAGAAGGCAGAAGTATCAAGACCTTTAACAGTAATATCTGCAGATTTAGCAAAGCTCACTATTGATGTGTTTTGGGGTGGGGGAGAAATGCTGAGGAGAGAAAAGCTGAAGTGTCCTAGGGAAATTATTAGTCTTTACAGCCTGTATCTTCCTCTGAAAGACTGTTCTGAGAAACTTAGCTGTGTTCTCTATGTAGTGGTTTTTCTAGCATGGTCTTTTAGGAGATCCTTCCTTGCTATTACTGAAATAAAAAAAATTGGCAGAGGAGGACATCAGTCCTTGTAGATGAAAAGATTTTTTAAATACCTGAATGGGCAAAAGAGCTGGATTTTTTTTTTTTTTTTAAAATCTGGTTACAGATAGCAGTGTTTATCATTCAGCCAACCAGAGAGCCTTTCTACAGACATCCTAACAAAAAGCCCTAATAATATTTTTAAAGCAGATTAGAAATAATCTTCCTGCATGACCTTGCCTCGGTGACCTCCTGGTTTGTTGCTTTCTAGTTGGGCTGTGCATCATCAAAGCAGCGTTTTGCTGCTGAATACCGAGTGTGTGAGGTGGAATTGGACCTTTATCTCCACTTGCTCACCACAGAGGCACGGCAGGCAGAGCAGTGCCCTGCACGGAGCCTGCCTGCTTGCTGTGACACACTGGGAGATAATGACATGCTCGGTGACACTGCAGCAGACAGCAGCAAAAGAGAAAAAGACAATACAGAGGATCTTAAAAACTTCTTTTGGTTTAATTTAATATGATCTCAATGTATAATTATTTAGTATGATTCCCTTGTTTACCAAGTAATTATAGCTTTAAAATCTGTTTGGGTTAGCATTTAGCTTCTCTCCATCCAAGGGGATCATAATATTGATGGAATATGTATTAGCCTGTTCTTGTGAGCAAAAGTAATTAAAAATATATCTTTATTATTCTCGGTATGATAGCGACCTATAATAAATTTTGAAATGAGCTGTTCAAACAAAATACCCGAGTAATGTGCTTCTCTTCCTTTGCATATAGAAAATGAAGTCAAACCTCCTTAGTTTTACAAGATTTTAATTAAATTAAGGGCTTCTAAAATGACATAAATTACAGAAGTGAAGCATGAGTGGTTTAGCACTGGGAAAAAAAGTCTTGACACCAAATTTAAACAGTGTAACACAAACATTAAAGTGGCCTTCAACAATGACTTGAGGATTAGAACTGTGGGTATCAAGAATTAAAGGATTTTAAAGGAATAATCTTTCTGTTTTGATTATTACAAGCTAGTACTGATATATTTGACCTAAGGAAAAGCTTTTTCCTTTAGCTATGTGCCATCTAATAGCTTTTATTGTTGTTCTCATTATAAAAAGAAGGTCTGTAAATGAGTGCTTGAATGTTTGTTATTTTTCTCATTTGGCTGTGGTAACAGTGGGAGATAAATACAGAAAAGTAATTATTATTCCAACTTATTAATACAAGCTTGTTTTTAATGTACACACTTCCTAGATTGCAGTAGATGAAGATTTAGATTCTAAAATGCTGATTGCTGTAAATCATCTTTTGAAGCTCCAAACATGATACATGATACTCAGACAAACCAGGAGACACTTAATAGTGTTCTAACTTTCTCTGAAAGTAGCTGAAGTGATAAGGTAGATTCACAGATAATTCTTACCTTTCTAAGCTCCTATAATATATGGAACCCTGACATTCTTAAACTGACAGTTACTGTTTTACAATAACATTTATATTAGGCTTTTTGAAGGGAAGTATTTTATTACCCCGTATCTGTATTTTCAGACATACAGGCATGCTGTGGGAGAAAATTCTAAATGTAAATTCTAATGATTTTTTTTTAATAGCCTGGAAAATTAATGAGGTCAGTTTCTGGACTTTAAAACTGAACGGGAATTTGAGACTTGAGTTACAATTCTGAAGAGTCTGAGCAAAGCAAGTGTGCAATATTCAAGAAATCATGATAAATTGCCAAATATTTTTACTTCTATGATACTCTTTTTTGTTGTTTCCCTTAAAATAAACCCCCAAACAGCAATATTTTTTGCTACCTTTATGAAAGTGTTTTCTCGAAAATATACATAGTCACAGAAATATTTAAAAGGACAGTGTTTTTGTTGTATGAAGAACATACTGAATTATGTGTATTCCAGAAGCACTTTGTTCAATCTTAATGTTACGGCAAAACTGGAATTTTGACAAATCATTTCAGTATCTTGTATTTCTACTGATACAATAATTGGTAAAATGCTTGAAAGTAGAAAAAATTAAGAAGTGACACTGTACACAGCTCTGCCATTTTTTTTCTCCCAAGTATATGCTTAAAATGTGATTGTTGATGCCTCCTTTCTGCACTTGTCCTTCCAAAAAAACCTGAAATTGAATATCAGATATTTTCTATGTTCTGCCTTTTATGAAAGGGTTTTGGAGTGTAACCTGTGTAAGGCCAGTTTCAGCATAAACCTGATTCAGTGTCACCTTTACTAACTTATTTCAACTATAGATCAAGATAAAACCAGCTTAATCTTAAGGTTAGTTTTGACTGACCGTTACCAAAAATGAATTGAAATTGTTTGGTCAATCACAGATAGCACGTTTTGAGTTTTCTGTAGCTTCATGTCATCCTCATGCAGTTACAGATATTCAAGCAGATCTCCAGTGTGAGCAGAAGATATTCAGGTCAGCAGGTGTGTATTCCATGTAGAAATTGGACATTTTGGTTCAGGACACAACATCGTGCTCAGGAGCTGGTGCAGAAATGGGTTCCCTCAGACACTGGCACATGCTGGCCATGATCACCAGGGTTCAATCCATCCCTGTGCCAGTCAGATCTCTGCTCCAGGGTCTGCAGGGCTGCAGATGAGGCTCTCTGAGGGCACCTTGAACAGGTGAGCACCTTCATAGAGCTGCTGAGGCTCCTCCATGGGGTTGGATTAAGGGCATGGCCAAGGGCAGCCGGGGTTGTTGTTTGCTCCCTTAGCAGCCAGTCCCTGCTCCTGCAAACAGTGCCCAAGTGCTATAGATTTTGAGTGGGTGCATAACTGAGCCTTTGTGTTGCTTTTTTTTATTTTGGAGAGAGGCTTTTTTACTTTGGTTTTTTCCCCATGAAGAGGGCTGTTGCTGATGGAAAAAAACCCAAAAACTTCCACCTGAATATCATAAGAATTAGTAAAGCAGAAATTGTTTCCAGTGAGGGAGCAGTTAAAAATATCCTTAGCTTTTTTGTTGTTTCTTTATTGTTTTTATTTTCTTTTCTCCCTTGCTGGGAGGTAGCACAGACATGGGCATTTACTTGTTTTATTTACTGGTTATGCAGTACCCAGAGAAGAGGAGTGCTCAGTAACTGCTTATTCTGTGCTTCCCCTGCCTCTATCCTCCATAATAATATTCAGACTGTGGAGGGGTTGAAATATCAACCTCATATCTGAAGACAAATTTACATTTCACTCCAAACACCTTAATTTAATGAAGGTATTATGCTGTTGGTGGGTACTTAATTATGCTAGAGGCAGAGCTGAAATTTAATACTGTTCCACATGCAGGGAAGATTTAGTAGTAGCTTATTTTCAAAAGTCCTCTAAAAGACTAATGCTTATGCAGTCTACTCTTGTTTTTTAAAGCAGATTAGAATAACCCAAACTTTCATAAATAAAATTTCATTTTAATTGCTCAATGAAGATAATGTATGTCTTTTTAGATTATGGGTTTTTGAGGAGATATCTGGATTAGCTGGCTCTGCAGCAATGATCAATGCAACGTTTACTGCCCTTAGCATCTAAACCTTGATGATTTACACATAAACAAATGTAACAATTCAAGACAAGTAATGCTGTACGTGCTCATCTTATATATAAATCAAGGTGACAATTTGAAAATTACTGCAGAGCACACCTGTTGGTTTCTCTGTAACAGTTCCTCTATTGAACAGCAGAAATCTGCCTTTTCAGTCTCAGCTTACCGTGTTCTTTCTAATAAGAGGACACTACTCTGAGACATAATTTCTCAGCTTTGAGTCATGGCACCTTCTTTTTCGAGTCTGTGGGGTGGAAGGTGTGGTGGCTGCTGTTGTTAGGGCACTTGGATGTGAGGTGTCACTGTGATGGGACGTTCCTGAGAGACTGAGACTCCAGAAAAAGTCAAACAAGCATTGGTTTCTGTACAACTACTAGGCAGTCTCTCTGATTACAGTGAAAAACAATCAATAATTAGGAATATTAGTCAAGCAAGCCCCAGCTATGTTACAGCAGGCTGGCTGCGATGGTTGCTCAGTTTGAAATGCCCGTGCTCGAGGGCTCTGTCTCAGAGGGAGCGGGGCCAAAGCGGGTGTCACTGCTCTACTGCTGCTCTGCAAACATAATTTGTGCAGATCAAGCCCAGCTTATCTCTCTTTATGGGTCAGTGGCAGTCTGCTGTGGCACAGCTGTTCTGGCTGGAGGTCAGTCCCACCCAGCTGCAGTTTGAGGGTCAGTCAGGTGAGGCTCTTAGGTAATTGCAGGCTGGATGTTGTTGATATGTGTTTCCTGTGCTTATACACCAACACCGAGGTGGTTTTACTTGTGGCACTAAAGGAAGCAGTCTGGACGTATGTCTGGGTCCAGGGCAAGCAGAATGTCTCAGAAGATGCTGCAATACACAGATTAAATTTACACAGGACAGTAATGGGAAAATATAAGGTGGAATGCTGATGGGAGATGTCACAGTAGGATTTATTGATGGCATAGAGGCAGTGTAACTGAGGTCTCAGTGAAGCAAAAATTGATGTAATTAATATCAGCTAATAATTTTATCTTAATTAAAACCAACAATTTCTGCCCAGTGCATCAAGATACTCTACTGGGGTTTTGAGTTTTTTACCGCCACTGCTCTGTTGCCCAGGTAGTGAGATGTCTTGCCTGTTTGCTTTCCTTTGTTCAACTAAACTTGACAGAGCTGTTTCTTCAGTTCTGACTTCTTCTAATGAAGCCTTTAAAACAAAATCTGCCGCCATTTTTGGGGGTACATTTTTTATTCAAAGCTATCATCTAATTTAAACATGTGACAGTTTCATGCCTGATAACTTTCCTAGCACTAATTCCTTTTCACTGAGAACCTAAATATGACAGTTCCTGAGTCCTGAGATGTCCTGTTCCTTGTCACTGGGCAAGAGAATTAGACTGAGTGACTTCAGCTGGGGAAACATCTGCTGTAGTTCTGAGCTGATTGCTGCTTTTGGCTACCTCAGCTGTAAATCATTCTGTAGTTAAAAGAATCCATGTTGGAGTTTTAGGAAAAAAAGCCCTGACAGAAACACCAAGTCTTAGAGAAGAGATCTTTTTAAAAGCTGAGAAACCCTTCTAGCAATTTCATATATGTTTCACTATTACTGGAAGTGTTTATATTTGGGGGATTTCTTGGTAGAAGGAATTTTTCAGTACAGCAGAACGTGAAGTCAGTGTTTCTGAGAGCACAGTGAGTTTGGTACAGTAAGGGAGGTGCTATTTCATTTGGGCTGCTTGCCCCTTGCTTAAAAACATATTTACTTTTCTGCCTTCTACCAGCTGGGGAAGGAAATAAGTTTAACAGATGTCTGGCTGTTGCTCCAAAGCAGAAGGCACGTGCTGCGTGTTCCAGCCAGGGGAAGCTCTGCAGCAGACTGGGTTAGTCCCAGGTGGAGGCTGAGGGTGTCATCGTTGTGCAGGAGCAGGGGATGAACAGCTGAGCACACGGGACAAGGGACAGTGCAGGGTGAAACATGTCCTGTCAGTGCACTGCCAGTGGAGTCTGGGTGTGCTGCACATCACAGAGTGCTGTGAAACAGCAGGGATGTGGCTGCTCTCTGCAGAAAGAGTAGAAGGTTGCCTAATGGCATGTCGTGCTTTTAAGACTGATTTAATGCTTTTGCCATAATAACCAAAAGACATAAGCAAACAGCTTTGATGTTTAATTCCTTCTTTGCTTTGAGACAACTGGTTGTTGTTTCTGGGCTTCCAGCACATTTTACTTTGAAACAAAAGAAATTAAAATCCTAAAGAGACTTAGTCTGGTATACTTTTTTTTCCTGTGAAGCATATCCCTTATGTAAACAGCTTAGGTGAGGAGCATGTTATATTGGAGTTGGGACTTCAAAAATTACACTGGAGAAGTGGCAAGTCTCAAAAACAATATTATGTACATGATCAGCCTCGTAAACAGTGAGCTCAGGGTTCTGGCTCTGTTTGCAGTTGTTAAGCATCTCTATGAAATCAGGCTGCAGAGCCAGTGTAGCACTAGCGGAGAAGAAAAGATACCAGCACGTAGAGGGAATGCTGCAGAGAGCATGGATCTGGTGAGTTTGGAAGAAAGGGAAAGGTGGTGAATAAGCTGAAGGGACAGAGTAGCCAGCTGCTTATTTTGCAAGCTAAGAGATGTGCCATTTACCAAGCATGAATATTATCTACAAATCTGGGGAAATATGGAAATTGAAGGCTTTTAACAGGTCACAAAAAGTGAGATGAAAGTGCTGAGGTAATCCCTATTTAAAACTGCATTTTGGTATATTTTTTGTAAATATTAGTATTATTGTACAGATTGCTGGAGAGTGTGGCATGTTTGTTTGCTTGCCACTTGTCTAAAGCACCATACTCTTCAAAACATTAACAGCATATTTCTCTGGAGTTTTTAACTGTCATAAAAATGTTTTTGAGCAGTTTAAAACAGGGAATGAAACAACTGCAAGATGTAATCTCTGTCCTGTTTAGGGGAAGCAGAAAGGAAAATAACTTTAGCCACATTTCCCTGCAGATGTTCCACTTGACTATTGAATGATATGGTGCACAAGGGATGCTTATGCAAGTGATATTTGACAGTGCCACCTATTGCTAGAAAAGCAGAATTCAAATGAGTATTTTTGTTATGAGCATGCCTAAATTGAGCAGAAAGATGAATTCATCTTTTAATTATTTCAAGGTAATTTAGCTATGTAGATATAAGCTCACCTGTGTCTTTATGGCTATGAAATGGACTCCACTTTCAAAAAATGGATTTATCATACAGTTGCATCAGATGGTGAAATAAGTTTCTATTCCGGAAAACTTGCAACTATTGGCACGAGGTTGAATTCCAGTGACTGTATTTTGGCTAAATCTATTGAGCCTGATTGTTCCTCCCCCTTTAATTGATGATAGAAGGTTGATCCTAAAAACGCTCAAACTGATTTAGCAAAACATAGGAAGTTAGTTTTTTCCAGTGCTTGGAGTTGATGTTAATGTGAAGAGAACAAAATGGCTTTTAAAATGCTTCCAAAATTTCTGTGAAAAGTAACTGGCTAATGATGAAAATTCTTTGAAGACAAAGGCTTAATGATCTGGATGCATCTTAATGCTTAGTATCCTTTATCAGATCTTTCAGTTAGCAAGCATGAAAGCTGATTTCTCTACCTGCCCTTTCAAGGATGGTATTTGTTTTATTATAGAAGTCTAACTAATGCTAATGGTAGGAATAATGAAAGATTTATAGGGGCAGCCTGAGATCAATTTTAAGTTTTAATTGTGGTTTTTATTACTGATCCTTCTCACTGCCTCAGTCCTGTTGCTCATCTCTATTAAACACCCAACCCTAAACCTCCCCCCCATTTTTGGCTTGTAATCTTTAATGGAAAGGAAAAAAAAGTTTCTCTGTGCTGTTTTTCTCTTGAAGGATCTAAATGGCAAGGTAAGAGCAGGAAAAGATGGAGCAGCTGGGGAGTAATTTGCTCTTTCTCAGGTCCAGGCAGGTATCTCTCAGGAGTTTATTGCTGCTTCTCATAACTAATATTCTTTGGCTGAAGCTGTCCTCTTCCCTCAGAGAAAGACCAGTCTTCTGTTACCCCTGCTGAGCTTCTGAAGAACTGGATTGCTGCAAAGCTTAAGGGAATCAAAGGAAGCAGCTCTCAAATATATAGGCATCTGTAGATTTAGAGAAGGTTCAGAAGGAAAAATAAAGTGTCACCTACCCACCATAGAAATGGTGTGGCGAAATCTGACTTCATCATCCTAGGTAAGTTCAGGGCTGAAATCTAATTTAGCCAAAGTGAAAATGGCTTACTTATTTCATGGATGGATTTTTGTATGCTCTCTCTTCTTGAATCTCCTTGCTGAATCTCCTCTGCAGTCTGTTCCTATACATTTAATCTTCTATTTTATCTTTGTAGCTACCTGCTCTCTTGGTGTTCCTTAGCATCCACCTGTTTGGTCATTCTTCTTGTTCATTTATCTGCCTGTAACACATCCACAGAATGAGAGCATCTGAGCCAAGCCAACAAACCTTCAATTCTCTCTGCGAAGTTTAAACCCCCTTTATAACTTTCCCTTATGCAGATTCTGTAGACTTAAAAAGGAAAACAACTTTCAGCGATTAAATTAGGTGTCTTTGGAGGAGTCTGCATGCCCTCTGGTAATGAAGTTTCCTGTTGAAAAGTGACACAGAATGAGCGAGCGAAGGCATCTGGGCGCGTGTCCGGGTGAGCGCGGGGCCAGCAGAGGGCACTTCAACCTGGGAATGGGAACGTGCTCCGAGCTGGCGTCCACATCCCGCGGAATTGGCTGCCTTTGATCAGAAATGGGATTTTTTTTTTTTTTCCTTTTAAATGGTAATGAGAAGCATTTAGGCAACGGGTATTTCTGTCGTGATTGGTGCTTTGTTGGCAATGTCTTCTACAAACATTCTGTGGCTAAACACTGTTGTACAGTGGAAGAATTTGGGAAATGGAGGAGGAAAAAACGTTCCCCATATAGTTTAAGGTGTGACTTTACTGAAAGAAATTATACGTTTGTTGTGATCTTGTATCATCTGAAATTGAGCATAATGGTGGCTGTTAAAACAATCCTTGAAAAACTTTTTTTCCCCAATATGGTGCTTCTAATTTCTTTTTAGTTGTGATTTGATTTATTCTTTTAATTAAAAAGCAACTGAAACTGGAGAACACTACAACCAACTGATTTTTGTGGATGACGGTGTAAGTTACTTAACAACAAATCACAATCTATTTCCCCTTCCAGTACAGTGCCAATATTGTTATCTTGTAATACAGTACTAACAGATGATTGTATCTGCCATTAATGCATTTAAGAGGAGATGACAAATTTTATTACGATAAGAAGTGCCTCATGCTCTTCCATTTGCCCCGGTGTAAATCAGAAGTTACTGCCTTGGATTGAAAAGATTTGTTCTTGTGTAAGAGCTTACTGGTGTAAATGAGGATAGTCAAGCCTGACATGTGGTGATGTACCAAATTATATTACAGGATATTTAAATTCTGTCTCCCACTGTGAACAGCAGGATACCGTTTTTATCCTTCCCGTTGAATGCAGAATCACTTTTCCATTTATAAATTGAGCCTGAACAGAGTGCTCTTGGTATTGGCTGTTCCTCTGTTACTCCACATGCAGAGTGTATTAAGACACCTGTTCATCCTTGTAAGGCAAACAACAAACAAACCAAAATACTTTCCTGAAAACAAATTGTTCTGTGATTAGTGGAACTAGTGAAGCTTCACTGCCTGCAGGTTTCTGTCCTTTTTCCCCGATCCCCTTGCCAAGCCTCCCACCAGAAGGCTTTACTAGTTTCTCTTTACTCATATTTCATGTGATCTTCCCTTTGTCCTTTTTGCCCTGTAGTAATGCCAGTTCCTGTTTCCCTCTATCCTGTAAACCTTCCTGCAGTACCTTCCTCAGGTTCCTCCTGCCCTGTCACCATCAGCAGCGCTTCTGCCTGGCCTGGGGTGCCGGGTGGGAGCTGCTCAGGTAGCCAAGTTATTAGCCTCAGATATCTCAGAGGGGAGGATAATTCAAGTCCCCTGTTTTACTACCTGACAGATTTTCCCAGCGCTCAGGGGAATTTAATATCTTCAAGGTGACTGCCTTCTGTAAAATTTCATAGAAATGGACCAGCAGATATTAAAAGTGTGTCTTTATTCCCTACTCCATGTTCCAGTGATTGGTCTTTGTGAGACTAGTTTAGATTTATTTTTATTAAACTGTTGCTCTTTTTCTGTCTTGCTCTCTTGTTTTGCAAACAAGTGCAGTGGTTACCAGTGATGTTGTTAACTGGATAGAAAGCAAGCACAGATCAGGAAAGGAGGGTTTAGCCCCTTATTATTTTTTAAGGGCATGTATGCAACTTAGTATCTCGTAGATCTTGCACTTGAGGACAGTATGAACTGATTGCCTTTAGGTGTACCAAAAACAGAAGTGGAAAATGAATGCTGAAAATTTTAGCTGGAAGGAATTTCTGGAGTCTTATCGGTTCCTTGCACTTCCAGAGTCCCTCTGGAATTCTGGTCTGGCTCCCTGCTCAAGCAGGGCACACCAGAGCAGGTTGCTCAGGATGCATCCGGTTGGGTTTGGAATATTTCCACAGGTGGAGACACCACAGCCTCTCTGAGTGACCAGTGCCAGTGCTGGGACACCTGTGCTGGGAAAGCAGCGTTCAGGTGCCCTTTGCTCCTTGTCCTGGCAGGGGGCTCTGTGCAGGTGCACCCTCCCTCCAGGTGTGTGTGGTTCTCGCAGATTTTGGTAGCCAGAGCTACATAAGGCACCATGTTGGAATTTATTTTTTTTGGTCATGTTACAAATGGTCAGCCACTCTGTTTATAAAGTTTGGTACTTTGTATCTTTTTTTTTTCATCAGCAGTATTTGTTTGGATTTCCAAACACCTAGGTGCAACTCACGGTATTCTTTTCTAAACCAAATATTTTTCAAAAGGCCATTTGAAATTCTGTACTTTGAAATTTAGGTACTAATTGCATTTTTCGGGGGTTTATTACCTAGAAGTTGAGCTGTCCTTGTATGTATGGGCATTTCAGGTTTTTCATTGTGAAGGGGAAACCGTGCAAACTTCCTGCCTATTATTAAGTTAGCAAAGCCAGGAGCAATCGGTGTCCTTTTAAGCTCTGCTTTATTCAGTGGCTATGTATAGATTCCCTGTCTTAGCTTTTAATACTTGAAAATCCTATCTGAGTGTATTTATGCTCACTTAGGTGCTATTCAGTATGCAGTATTCAAATACCAATACTCTTAAGTGAGGCCTTTAAGCTCGTTTGGTGCATTGAGTCTTTTCTGTTTTGCAAAAATGAAAACATGCACAGTATTTTTTATCAATATGTGTTTAATGAAAACACCTGCAGGTTTTGAAATTGTCCTGTTTGCTCAGTGCAGAGTGATAGAGATGGCTGGGAGCAGAAAAATTACACCAAATCTCCTGGTGGATATCAAATTTGCTTTGTGTTACTTTCCCAAAGGCTTATTAAAAAAACAAAACAAGAAACTTACCAGCCAAAAAACCCAAAACAAATGAAACAACCAAACAAAACAAGTATCTTGGGAAATATTTTTTTTAAATGAAAAAAATTTTTAGATTGCAACAGTTACCATATAAACATACTGAAAATAAATACTGAATATATTTTGCAAACAAACTACAGTCAGTAGTTGGATGCTGGTGAAGAAGGTGCATGTGGCTCGTTAGGAATTAATGAACAAATATAATTATTTCTATAAGTGAGGGACTATCGATAGGCCATAAGCATTTACCTATGGCGTGGTTCATTGCTGTGTTGTATCAAGGGCCTACGCTGAGGAGTTGACAGGTATTGTAAGAGATGAGGACAATAATAAACAGAACCTACACAGACAAAGTAAATCTGTCTTTAAACGACAGTTTGTAAAAATATGTTGACTTTAGTCTTATGATAAATAACCCTTATCTAAAAGACAACTGGAAAAGGGCTGCTTAATTCTCTGAATATTTGGTACTGCTTATTTTGAGATAATTTTGGAAGGAATATCCAATACATAGGCCAGATTTTTTATCATAATTTTGAGGGGTTTTAATTTTTAATTAACTGTGAAGGCTCTTGCCTTTTCTCGTGCATAGCTGAAGAAATGTAATATTAAAATATTTTATGATTTCAAAAGACTTTATGTATTTATGTACATCATTCTGTAAAAGTAATTATATAAAAAGACCCCAAAAAAAGAAGTAAGAATTTCTCTAAACTGCTTAATGAGGCCTAATATAATCTGAATTTCAGATCACATTAGGGTCGTCTTATGTCCTAATTTCAAATGACAGCTCTGGCTTAGCACTCAGTTGGCCTTTTATTTTGTGTTACGAATTAACCAACTGTGTGTTCTTACGTCACTGTTTTATCAGAGCTGCACTTAAAGATAGGAAAATTTCACCACAGCAGTAATGTTAGAACACAAGTTACAGTAGGGGGAATGAAGGCAGTTTCAGACCATATTTAGATATTTCAAGTATGGATAAACAGAGAGGAATGAAAAATTCCTTCTAGTTTTCCACATTTCCTGAGAATAGAGTGGAGTGCAAAGTGCAGTTTATGCTCATTAGCAGCAATGGATCAGCAGCAAGGGGCTGTGCTGCTCTTGCAGCTGTTTCTGTTAATGGGTGACTAATCCTGGATGAGGCAGAGAATACATTCACAGGTGAAACAGTTCTGGAAAACACGTAGTGTTTGTGACACTTTTTAAAACAGAGTGTCTGCAATCTGCAGTTGAAGAAAGGGGATCTACTAAAAACATGAAAGGGCAAAAAGCAGCTGTGAACTTTGCAGGGCTTTTTAGTGGTGGTTTTCTGTTGGTGGTTTGGATTTTTTTTGCCTTTGTTGTTGTGGTTTTGGGGGGGTGTGGGTTTTTTTGTTTGGTTTGGGGTTTTGGGGTTTGTTTTTTGTTTTTTGGTTTTTGCTGTGTACTGAAGGGGATTAACATCTCATTATACCTCTTTTTTAGTGCTGTGGCTTGATTCTGTGTCTTTGAATCATACCACCTTGTGGGTTTAAATACATAGTATTGGGTAATACATGGTGCTTGACGTACTGACAGTATTCTGGGGTTGGATTAACAGCTTGGAGAAAGGTGAAAATATGACTTCTTGTCTTCATTTGCCAATGCAGAAGGCATTATCAAAATGAGGTGCTAGTGATCAGCCAAGTCATTCTTGTCTGTCTCTGTCTAGAGCTGGATGCCAGAAGGAACTAGAAATACAGGATAGGCTGCACTGGCTCAGATCGATGCCGTAAGTGGATGCCTGGGGACAGTACAAGAGGCAATCATAATTGAAATGCCACTTAGGCTTTCCCAGGCTTGCAGCCCTTTTGGTCCAGGGACTTTTGGAGCTGGATGTGGCCTTGGCTGCTTGGGAAGCCTCAGTGGGGCTCTCTGAGGAGCTTTCTTGCCATTGCTTAAATCCTTGTAAATCTGTGGCCTCCTCAGCATTCCCTAGCAAATGTGCATTTGCTGTGTAAAGAACCATCTTTTTTAAGGAGGGGAGAAAGAAGGAAAAAAAAAAGAATTTTGAACCAGGCTACTGCTAGTTCTGATTGTCTTCTGCTTCTCATATGAAAAGAGTCAGGAAGGTCAGGATAATGTGCCTTGCAGCTTTCTCTGTGGTGTCCTTTTCTTCGAGTGGTGGGCTTTGGTCAAAGGGAAGTAAATTCAGTGTATTGTGGTGTTTGCTGTGTTGCTGTTTTCAGTGCTCTGTTGGGTGGGAGGAGGTGGTGCTGCCCTGGGGCTTTGGGAGGGAGTCTTTTCTCCAAAGTGCCCAGGCAGGGAAGGGGAAGGTGGTGGCTGATGTATTGCTGCTTCTCTTTGGATCTAATCAAAGCACACCGGGACTTGGACCATTTAATGCAAAGGGCTGAATCACGGTGGTGATGCTCTGCTGGTCTGGACAGTTTATAGAATACACTCCTGTGCAAGATTGCACAAAGCCAGAGGCATCTTACCCGTGCTTTCAAATGCCCGTGTCTGCAGCACCTCAGTTTAGCTGCCCTTCATGTATAGAAGGGAATGTGTATTTATACATACACACAATTATACATACACTCTCTGAATGAGAGAGAGAGACTCTCCTGATGTAACTTTATTCATCCCTTTTAAAGAGACAATATACTGCTTATCTCAGTAAGCCTGTAAATAATAATGCTTATCCAAAGACAGTGGTTTGAATTGCAATTACTATTGATTTTTCATAAAATACTGTTGGAATAGTTCTTCATTCAGTGGAATGTTAAGCTTTGCTTATATCCAGACCGAATTACACTTGTACTTCAGTGGTGCCTGGTGATGGTGGTGTGAATGGGTGCAGAGTTTCATTTATCCCCCCTAAGGAATGGTTCCCAATGCTTGAAGCTGCTTCAGGTGCTTCCACCTTAGTGTCTGGTGCAGTGTAAGGAAGGAAAGACCAGGACTTGACTTGCAGGGTGTTTTATGACTCAAGGCTGCAGATCCATCTCGGGTGTTGTCCAGCTGCTGCTCCCAGCAGCACTGAAGGGCTGATAGAGACAGCTCTTCTCGCTGCCCTGCTGATATTCCCTTCACTTTCTGGTAGCCCTTGTTCCTTTCCTCCTCGGGTGAGCTGTGTTTGGCCTAATGAGATCACCCACCTCGTCTGTTCCCTCTCCTCCTCTCCTGATGTTTGCATTTTCACCCTAAGTGACTGTCTCTTGCTCTTTGGTTCTGGATACCATGATGCCCATCTTTGAAGCTCTGCAGTAGTTCTGGAAGTTCATGATACTCTGTCATTTTCACTGTATGTTTTATTGTTTTCTCCATTTTATTTTATCCTTTTTAATTGGAAACTCTCAGTGTAAAGTAATGGTAAATACAGTTATATTTATTTTCATGAGTGGAGCTCCTGACTCATTTGTTCTGGTTATTATCTACTTGGCTGTTTGTTTCTGTCATTTCTTTGAATCCCCTGGACTCAGTGGAGGCACTGCGAGTTGTGGTGTTTATATGTGCATGGACACAAAGACTTTGTGCCTTTCAGTAATTGCTGAGATTTATGCTGTGGTCTGTACTCTGTGGAGACACTGATGAATGGTTTGGTTAGTTGAGCTACTTAAAAAGAAAATCTAAACCAAAACTCAGTATTAAGAGAGAGTGGTTTTCTCATTGGTTGTACAGCTTGGGGCCTTACTGGGTCACCAGGTGTGGTGGGCACAGCCCCCAATGTTTTGTGCTGCTCTCCTGCCCAATACCAGAGAGCCTTTCAAGCATCTCACTCAGACATTTTCCTTCCTCCTTCCAACACCTTTTTTTTTTCCTCTTGAGAAATGAATGAATTCTTCATTGTTGGCCTCTTCTTTACTCTCCAAATTACTGATAGATGTTTTGTGTTTATCAAATGCTTTTTCAGTTCTTTGTTTTGTTTTGTTAGTAAACAAGAAGTATTATTTGTAGTTGTTAAATACACACTGTACCTGTTCTGGGGGGGAAAAAACCCCAAAAAAAACCAACAAAGCAACCTTTCAGATTTCTTTTTTTAAATACACAGAAAAATATTTAGTTTAGTCATTTCTCGTCTATAGATTTTTGTGTCTTTTTCTTTCAGGTTCTTCCTCTTCAGTTTTAGGAACTCTTGATACCCTTGAACAGGACAGAGTCTTTGAAGTTTGTTGTCCAGGGCTTGTAATCTATCCAGAGCTCTGGTGTGTAACTAGATATAGGCCATGGATGAAGCACCCAGCAGTGGCAGTAAATGGTGCAGTTTTTCACTGAGCACAATTCTGCTTTATTAGTGTCAGCTATTTTGATTTGTTTGGTGCAAAGGCTTCCTCCTACAGCTGTTGCCTGTTAAACACCAACTTTTACTGTTATTCCATTGTAGCATCTTTAATTTCTTTGTGAAATCATGGTCTCCTTCATGTTTGGATGACCATGGTGCTTCCCTTCAGCTTCTGCATTCTTCCCTCCTGGTCTCAGGGCTGCGTATTTCAGTAGACATGTCAGACTGATATGTTTTTCATTTTCACTGCTTTTCTTTTTATTTGGATTAAGGTTGCTGTGTCTCTGAAGATGTTACAGTTACTTCACTGGTGTATTGGGGTTTTTATTCTGCTATGATTCAGCTGAAATTTCTGCTCTCTGCCTCTTGAAAGCAGTGATATTAGACTTTTGCCATGATCTTTTTTTCTGTTACTATCAAAGACTGCATTCCCATTCTTGCCGACTTTATCCAGTGTTTCTCTTGAAAATATAAAGTGTTATCTTCAACTAATACTGATATTCATTAGAAAAAATGATGCTGTTTTTAAGGTAGACATTTGGAAATACATCAGTTATGAAGTACAAAACTTACATACTTGATAAATCTATAATTTCTTCATTTTTGTAATTTCATTTCTTTTTCTGTTCTACAGCTGTAATATATTGAAAAAACTTATGTTTATAATTTCATGGCTGTTAAAAGCTTTATTATTATTATTTTTCATTACCCAGAATTCAGTTAATTTCCATTTACTAATCTACTACTCTCTCACATATCTTTTGCTGGCTAATAGGAAGAAGAAATATTTTTTCTTTCAAGTTTGGCCTACAGTTCATAAACCTAATTTCCATTAAATGTGTTGATGTCAGGATGAGGAAAAACATCTATTGAAAGTTTTACTCCTGTTTGTCAAGGGTGCTATGTTGTGATCAATATCACTTTAAGTAATTGGCATTTATGTTAAATATCAACTGAATAGAAATTCTAGATATTCCCTAACTTGTTGGAATGTTCAGAATTTTATAAATTATTAGTTTATATAAGTTTCTGGAGGATGAATACACTATATATTGAATATAAAGTGTGCTCTGTGTATACAAAGTGAGTTGACATGAAAATACTAGATTTGTTTGAATACTGTGTACCAGTTTTTCTTGCAAGTAATCTCTCTGCAAGCATCTCTCTGTCTTTATTGAAACACTGGCTACATTGCAAGGCAATTATTCAAGTTGTCAAAGAAAAAGAGATGTGTGTGGGGGTGGAGCAGTGAGAAAAGTCAAGGACTTGATAGCCAAAACACAGATCTTTAATTTGAATTTATCTTGGCCTTTGGGTGAAGTTGCATGATGATATCTTTTCTTCAGAACCATTGGTGTAGAGCTTTGATCAGGCGCAGTCTAAGAACAATTCACTCTTAGGAAGCTATGTAGGGTGGTGTTTGTAAGATCAATGCTGTGGATTTGTTCTGGGTTTTTTTCCTGCTGGGTTGCAGTCCATGAAGCAGGTTGTTCAGGAGGGGGATATAATACAATGCAAATGGTTTGTGTTGTCTTACCCCACAGCTCTGCCATCAGCTGTCAGCACCTGATGAGGACATTCCTGTGTGTGATCCCACTTCTGCCCCATGTGCCGGCACTGCCTCCTCACGTGGCAATACATGGAGCCAGAGTGAGGAACTGATGCAGACTAAAACTGTGTCAGGAGGAGACAAAAGAAACAGGAATATTTTGGTGAGGTGCCCAGTCAGGCTCGCTGAGTAACCCATGAGCTCCTGTGCTGGCTCAGAGTAGCAGCTGTTGCACAGCTGGCTGCTGAGGTGAGAAGCGAGCTGCTGGTGGGAGCAGTGCTGCCTCTTCAGCCTGAACACAAAGCTGGTGACTGCTACTGATGTGTTCCTGTGGCTGCAGCCTTGATGAGAGAGGAGAACCAGAATTGCTGTGTCCCACTGGTGCCTGCACGGTGACAGATTCCTGCATTAACCAGGCTGTGGCATGGCCAGTAAATGCCTACTTGTCCATTATTCACTGGAGGTATAAAAATGCTTATCACTCTGAGCTTTCACTGAAGGCACCCAGACCTGTCCTGTAGCATGCAAAGTGCTGTATAATGCCAAAGTGCAAGGAAAATTGGGCACATGGTTTTCACAGACGCTTCTTCCATCTTCTTGTGCCAAGATCTCAGCCAATTAAAGCAGAGCAGTGTCCTCTGGGGAGCGGTGAGCGTGGAGGGGTTGGTGCTGAGCGGCAGCGGGGTGAGTCGGGGAGGCTGCCTGGCCTGGGGCCAGCAGTGTCAAAAACGAGCAGGAAATTGATTTAGTGAAGCTCTGAGTACCTTGTGCTAAATGATCTACTGACTAAAAAAAAATAGAATTAAAATTAAAAATACTACTAATAAAATACAACCAAGTATACAAGAATATGTACCAACCAGGACAAATTGTCTGTGTTATGTAGATTTTGCTGTTCCCTGGCTTTTATATTTCATTTCTATCATTACTCTGTGTGTAATCTATAACCTTCATCTAAGAAACATGACTCATTAATTAATCATTACCAAGGGCAAGACATGCAACAGCATCAAGTGTGCCAAATCCTCTCTCAAAGTTTTTAAGTGTCTGACTGCTCACAGATACCATCTCAGCAGTCCTGGCACATTACACTGAAGGACCAGATCTTGCAGCACGTAGTAAATTTATGGGTTTTTATATCAGTTCTTCCAGTGGCACTCCAAGTAATTTGCAACTCTGCCTTCCATTTATTTAACCCTCTTTGTGCTGCTGCTCAGTGCCCTGCTGCTGTGGCTCCTGATGCTGCTGGAATAGCTGGGATGTGAAGGGCAGCACGGACCTGAGTGTGGCACTGGTGCAGACAGGCAGTCCTGGAGATTTTAATGCTCACGTGTGCCTCACTGGCCCTGTTGTGGAGAGGCCTTATGGAAATGGGCAGGCTGTGCTGCAGTGGTGTGGCCACTGTGACTTCTCTTCTGAGAAACAGTGCACTCCATTTTTATGCTGCTTGTGTAGTACCAGCCAAAACTATTTTTAAAGTATCCAGCATTATTGTAAGAGATGTCTGAAAGGAACAACTTCATTCCCTTTGGCTTTGCGTCTTTTTATGCTTGATTTGGCTTGTTTGTAAATACTGGTAGATGTTTACAAACACTTCTCCCCTGCTCTCTTACACAAAGGCACTTCAAGGCAAAAGAATATTGGAACTTGTCAGATTGTATTTTTAGTCAGTCTTGGTAACAAATACTTTATTGAAAACCTGGTAATGAAACATGAAACCTGTTTTGATTTCTGTTAATTAATTTACTACATGGATTTCTGATGGGTTTTTTTGTTTGGCTTATTTGGATTTTGTTTGGTTTTTTTTAAATTCTATTATAGCTAGACAGTTTCATCTTTCTTTGGACCTCCCACATGTAAAACAGTACAAAGGAAAAACTGAGAATTGGAATTGTAGCTCTACTGTCCTTTTTTAGTGTCATATGCTTTTACATCTCCTATGAGTTTGAAAAGCTCTGTACTTACTTTAGCCTTATTTTTAAAGTCATTTTTGCATGATCTTGTCTCTTCCCTACACATTGCTCTGTGAGAAGAGGTGACTCCAGCAGCACAGTGAGGGCCAGCGCGGTGGCTGAGGGTGGGTGACAGGCTGGCAGTGCCCGGGCTGGGAGCTGGGCTGGACCTGTCCCCTCCTGGTGAGCAGGGGCTGTGCCACAGCAGAGGCCTGAGCAGGGCACCGTGGGCTCCAGTTTGGCTTTCAAAGTCAAAATACTTCCCAACTTCAGTCGCAAAGCGGCCGCGTGTCCTTTTGTTAATCAGCAGCTCCCCGTGATCAGTTTTAAAAGCCTGAGTGAGGTGGGCTTTGCTGAGGTTTAAAGACGTTTTCTTATGAGGTAGATTTTAGCTCTCACAAATTACTTCTTGTTCTTTTTGTGGGTAGCTTATCAGTGTCTGTATCTCTGTAACCCAACACTGTTCTTATGGATCTTGCTGTTCAAATCCGGCAGCTCCTGAAATAGTGATACACAAGCAGGGAAGGTGTAAAAGAATTAACAGTTACAAGCAAATACTGTAAATGGCACAGAATTACCAAAGCAGGAGGTAGGTATTAAAAGTGTAATTTGCACTTAGGCATAGGTTGATAGGATTGCACAAAAGAAAGTAAGCATAATAGTGAAAATAAGGAGATTATGAAAGTAAAGACTGCATCCCAAACCCTAATTAGTGAGGTTATCTGTATTTCAGCTTTCACATTTGCTCATTAAAAGCACTGGGGTTTTTTTTCCACCTTGATTCATATTCTTAGAAAATCTTATGCCAGGGTTCTGGCCATAAAGATTTTACATTATACTAATGTACAATGTGTATCAAATTCATTGTCTTATTCAGATAATTGATGCTTTATGGAAAGCTGTTGGCCTGAAATACAATTGTGCCTATTCATTTCCAGGGAGATAAACCTCAGCAGTTAAGCAGTGCTAGTACATCAAGATTCTTTTTTAACCAAAAATAAGTACCATTAATTTAAATTCAGTGGAAGCCATGGATAAAGCAGTGTTAAATGCTCTCAGTGTTAAAAGAAAGTAGCTTAAAAGTTTCATGCATAACAGTGAAAAGCATTAGCTTGTCTTTATAGGTTTTTGTACATACTTATGATGAAACATTTGGCTCTAATATTGATGGTTAACATGTCTGTTCCCCCCTCCAGCCTGTGAGGATTTTGTATTTTTTTGAGTGGGCTGCCATCAACTATTTGAATTTCTTTGGCAGAATGACCAATCACTTCTTCACCATTATTTCTTAATGTTCAGTTTCATAATGCAATGTGAAACATATATTTTTTTCAAAGTCATCTTACAAATGGTTTTGGCTCTGCCTGGATCGTTTCATTGACCAGGTAGAAATTGCTGAGGCTTTGGACATATTAAGTAGTATTTGCTCTTCCAAAAATATTTTTGTGGATAATAGAAATTCTGAAGAAAACGTGGGAATCAACAGGTATTAGAAGGTATTGCATACTGAGAAAGAAAAAAACGAATTGACAGAAAAAGCAACAAATGGTCTGTGAAGTGGTGACATCTAAGAGTGTTGTAATTTAAACGTTTTTTGTAATAAAAATGCCCAGTGGAAAAAGTGTCTTGATGCAAAAGTTTTGAGAAATGCTGTTTAAGATCATAGTGTCTTTTTGTTCTTTTGAACTGAGTAGAGAAGATGTGGTCCTTTCTTATTTACTAGTTTTAGCAGTGTAAAAATTAAATTACTAAGCAATCTCTTTGCTTGAGTGTCTGCATTTGGGACAGGGAGTAGGGGAAATAGGAGGCACAAGGAAAGAGGAATCTAGAAGGTTTATTTCTTACATCCTGCTGTGGTTAGATTGTGGGGTCCTTTTGGTAGTTAAAAACTGTGAGAGATAAGTACCAAAACACAGTTAAAGCCTTTGCTTACTGTTAGTATTTTACAAGGTTGTTTTTTTTTTTCCTGAAAGTTATTTGTTTTCTTTCTGACAGATCCTTCTTGCTTTTCACTGCCCACTGCAGTAAGAATTCCCTCTGACCTGATGAGCTAAAGACACAACCCCTAAGGACTGCGAGACTGAGCACTGCCGACCTCCCGGTCAGTGAGTACTCACTACTTGAGTTTTGTGTGCTGTTTTGCTCAGTGTTTATATTGTCGACCAAAATGGTTCCATCTATGCTTGAAAAGTGCCTGGGAAGATCTCTGCAGGAAAGTGTTTTTGTAGAGGAAAGCAATTTGTCTCAGCACTTTCCTTTAAAGAATCTACTTCAGTCTTTTCCAGCCCAACTGAATTACTTCAGAAGGCCTCACTAAAAGAAATGTGCCTTTTCCCTATCTACCTGCATGTTCATTTGCTGGACTTGCTCATTCTGACAAATTCAGGACCAAATGAGGGTGTCAGGAATTTATTGCTCCTGGCATCAAAAGAAATTTTTCTTCACTCAAATGAGGCTTTTATTCAGATTCTGAGCACAACAAAAACTATTTAGTGTGTGTGACTGGCTGCATACCATGAAGTTCTGAGTCTGTGTATAGACCATATATGCTGTGCCGAGAAAAGACAAAGAGAGGAAACTTTGCCATTATCTGCTCTTTGGTGGTGTCTCTAACTGGTGGTCAGAATGCTCACAAGACACCCTAAAATTTAATTACTGTTGTGCATATGCTCCAGGAATTCAGGTAATTATGTAAAGTACCACACTTGTCTCAGTGTGTCCAGCAGTAGAAATGGGCTGTCCTGCATTGGAGTGGCTGAAGAGTAAAGGAAACATAAGCTTTGGTTGATACATTCCCATAAGGAAATAAAACAAAGCCAAATCAAACCTCCTTTAAAAAAAAAAAAAAAAAATCTGTCTTCTCTTTTGGATTTTAATTTTACTGAGGGTAATTTTCGGTGATACACCTGAAAATTCATACTCAAGTCATTAAATTCAGCGGCAGTATTTCATAGGAAGCTACCTCTGTGCCTTTTGTAAAATAAATCTCTCGTTTGGAGTTAGTTTAATATAACATTTAAAATTGTTTCGCTTGTCTTGAAAAGCATGGCAAAATTGTGGGGCTTAGATATGACAAGCACCAAATTCCAAGGAAATTCTTTCATTCACACTGAAAAAAATCAGCACTTTCTTCTGCATTGTTTGCAATGGTTCATTTGGTTGTCATTACGTGTTTTCTACTGGAAGGTTAATTTCTGACTCCAGGACTGTACTTTTTCAGTTTTTAGGCCATTAAGATCCATGCTCCATACCTATAAAGCAAATTACTCAAAGGGCCTGAATCTTTAAATTTTCAAAATTCATGTAGTGTAAGAAAATTAAAATGAGAAAAACAAGATACTTCAGTATAAGTGATGCTTTATACTGAAAAAGAAAATCTGGTGGGATTGTGGAGGTTTTTAAATTTATTTTTATTGTTTTACAAGTCTAAATTTCATGACAGTTTTCTGTCAGTTCTGTGTAATTAGAAATATGGAATAGGGGATTTCTGAAATCTGTTTTGACTGTTATAAATGTATCTATATCGTCTATGCATAAGTTATTTGTATATGCTCTGTGTATATATTCATATGTTTAAGGGATCTTCATAGCCCATCTTCAAATAGTTAAGGAACAGATTGACAAGTACTTCCCACACCAAATTCCAGGAGAAAAATTATTAAGTGTTAAAAGATACTGGTCTAGAAGCTCTCACTTTTGCTGTGTATCTCAACAGCAGTTTGTCAGGGAAAGGTTGCAGAAGTAGGTCCTTGGTGAAAATTTGAAAACACCTGATAGCTCAATCTCAAAATCCCCTGCTGTAGTCCTGGTTTGTTTGTTTTTGCTGTCTGTTTTTTAAAATAACACCCAGTGATCTCCCAGGGTCAGACAGCAGGTCAGTAGCAAAGCTGAACGTGAAACCAAATTCATAATTCCCTGTAGTAATTGAGGTTGAGAATGCACCTGCTTAAACTTTCAAAATGGTGGCTAGATCCTGTACATTACTTATTTTCATTGCTCTGGAAAATATTGAGGCCAGAAAGGATTTTCAGGGACTGAAGAAAAAAAACTTTTCTTGTTGTTCCCCATCATATGTCTGGGACAGTTTGCTGTGGGTTTGATTTGAGACACAGGCTGGGACAAGGAGCTCAGTGGTGTTTTGAGGAGCAGAGCTTTCCCTCCCTAGCAATGAAGTGTTTGCTTTAGAGGATCTCCAGCAGTTCCTCCAGCTGAGAGAAGGCTCCTTTCAGAGCCTCAGTACAGGGGAGCAACATGAGCACTACAAGATCACACACAGTGTGCTACATCACCTGACTTGGGGTTTCGTTTTGGGGCTTTAGGGTTTTGGGACATGTTCTGTCTTTATGTACCATGTGAGTTTTCTTCAGCTGCAGGTTTGGGGTTGGGAATTTGCCCTGGGTTCTGTCCCAGGTGCCAGTGACATCACTTGTTTTCAGCCTGCTGTAGGTTCTCTTGTGGACTTTGCATTTCTGAGCTGGTACTGTCTGTTCTTTATTGCACTCCTTAAACTTGTGTTCCTGTGGATTTCCTGGTGGGATGAGGAAGTGCTGGTAACTTCCCAGTTTGTGGAAACCCTTTTGTGTGGTTTGCCCAGCCCTTCAGCACTGCCTGTTTCTGCCTTTTGTTCTCTATACTCTGTCAAAGACTCGCCATCGGTTCCCAAACAACTCTCGAGACTCATTTCCCTGCATTGTGTCCTTCTCCAGCAACCTCTGTGTTCATCAGAGGCCATGGCTGTGACATCAGTATTTCAGCATATTTGTTAGTTTTTTTTTATTAATTTGCTTTCTTTTCAACAAAGGCTGCTATCATCCCATCATGGTGGATCAAAGCCTTTAGAAAGTAACTACCTCAGAGAAAAAACAAGTTTAACTTCTTGAACAAAACCCTTTTGGACTTAACCTCAAGGGAGGACTCCGTTTCTTAGCTTTATGCATCTTGACAGTAAATTCCCTTCTTCTGTGGGATTTGGAAGAAAACAGCCTCTTCATCATGCCAACTTCTGTGCTCTTAGTTCTGGGTCTGGAGGATTCAAATTTTTTTGCATTTTTAGTGCTGCCACTCTGTATAAAAGAGCATGTTCTGTATGGTTTGAAAACCTTCTGTAAATTCCCATTGGTATGAATAGTCAAAACTGCTTGAGCAAATTGCTGAAGAAGCCCTCTTTTTACTGTCAGACTTGGATGCCTCTATCATATCGCATTTATTAGTTTGCAACAATTTTTAAAGGGAAAAAAAGTTTACAAATAATGTGTTCTTGAGCGTTTGTGTATTTTATTTCGTAAACAACAAACTCACAGTTAGAGCTTGGTAAGTTAAATATTAGCACTCAGAAATGGAGCCACAAAACCAATGCAACTTCTGCTATTGATTTTTCTCCTGAGTAACTTTTGGCAGCAAAGGCAGATTACCATCCTGTGTAAGCGTAAAACTTACTTAAATTACTCTAAATTATAAACTAACCAATAAATCAGCATTGCTGCAGTGGTGTCCTCCCATTCCTTGCCCCATACCTGAAGTATGTATCCCAAATAAGAAACAATGCATCAGAAAATTGTTTTAATTTTATTTTTTAAATAAATACAGAAAAATGGATGCTGTCCTAGAATTATCAGCAAAAATTAATCATGATGAAAGAGCAGGGACATACATGCAATTAAAAGAAGTCATTGTAATGTGGTAATTACAGAAGTAGAATTAAGGTGTTGCCCATGCTTTTGTAAATTATGCCATAGCACCAAGTACCATTTCTTTACAGTTTTGTCTTTGTTATGAAGTTCAGTAGAATATTAGTGGGGCTTAACTTACCTACTATTAGGAGTGGTTTTAAATTTATCAGGACATATGCCCACACATTGGCCTTAGCACTGCAAACATACTTCTTAGGAGAGAAATTTATTTGGCAGCATTCTCTAAGACACAAGTTTTGATATGAGGAAATGAAGCACTCCCATTTCTCAAGTACTGCATGAGCAGATGAAGAATTGAATATTACTGTGGATAAATCCAGGCCTCTGTCAGATGTATGGAAGATGGGAATAATTCAAGCAGAACAGTAAGTCTAGGATAATTAAAAAAATAAATTACTGTATCTTAAAACATTTCAGTGCACTCTAGATATAAGTGTTCAGACGGAGAAGGATGTAGTGAGAAAAACTAACTATATAAAAATACCAAATTATCACTAAAGGTCAAGTAAAAATGTACTGGAAAAGATAACTGGTTGTTTGAAGTCCTGCTGTTTGGTTTGTGGTTTTGTTTTGGGGTGGTTTTTTTTGTTTTTTTGGTTTTTTGTTTGTTTGGTTGGTTTTTTTTGACTGACTACTATGTAACATACAAAGTTGAGAGTTGATAAATAGATGCTGGTATTTGCTATTTTATAAGAATACTCTTGGAGTCAGGTGTACAAATGTTATTAACAATCTGCATTCTGTGCCATGACATTCTGTAATTCATATATTCTTCAAATACTTCGGTGGTATATGAGGTTTTGTGTGAAAAAGGACATTGTATAATTCATATATTTTTATAGACTTGAGTGGGATATGAACCTCTGTGAAAGAGGCTCTGTGGGGAAAAAAATGTTTGAGCTTTGACCTTTGATTTTTCTAAATAAGGGCAAGTTTTAATATATGTCATATTCATTTTAAAAAGAAAACTCATCTTTTGTCTTCTATGGGAATATGGGACTGTGGGTGAAAGGGTGGGGGAAAATGCTGCAGATATTCAAGCTGGCCTAGAGGGCAAGCTTGTTAGGATAACTATCTGAATGCTTCTTAAAATGAGACTGAAGGAGACAGGTCTTGCCTAGAAATTCTAGAAATGACATTCTGTGCATTCTGGGGCTGTCCTTGGAGTGCCCAAAGAAAACAGTTACAGTTCATGACAGATTGTTCTCTATGAAATAGTCTGTATAACCTGCTGCAAGTACTGAATAGGGGCATCTGACATGAAGGAAAATGTAAAATCTTGTCTGTGGTGCTCTTGGTAATCTTTCCTTTATTTATAGTTTTATCCCTTTCCTGTACTGAAAACTCAGCACTGGCAATTCTTGATTTTCATGCAACTGATTCTGAAGTCTTCCTGGAAACTTGGTGGGGTTTCAAAAGAAGTTCTGTGTGTTTGAGATTGATGTAGCCCTTCCTGTTTGATGATGAATCCTAGGAAAGGTTCTCAGTCAGCATCTGTCCTGGAAGAAACTCTCTGTCTGTAATTACTTTGTGACTGGAGTTTGAGGTAGTGTGACTGTGTAGGTGTCTGATAAATGTTTTTGGTGGAATAGAGCACACATATGAAGAATGAGTGGATAAAGCTGCATTTCAGTTCCATTCATTCCAGTCCAGGCTGGTGCTTTTGCCTTCATGAACAGCTTATTTTTGTGTATTTAAGGAAAAAGAAAAAAAAAAATCTTTAGGAGAAGGGAATATTGATAAATACTTGTTTTCTTTCAGGTTTTTCCTTTGTTTTTTATTGTGCTGTTTGTGTTTCCAGAAGCAGCAGGTACAAATAAAAAATAAAGTTATAAAATACAGTCAAACTGTGAATCAGTCTGAAATTAAATCACAAGTTAACTTCTAGTCAGCAACCCGTATCTGCTTGGATAGGTTCTTAAAAAAACCAGTTGTGATAGAAAGAAAACAGAAGAAGTAGATAAAAACTCAGCTGCCGTCACAGTGAGGATCAAAATGTTCAGCGTTCCCAGCCGTTGTTGTACGGGGAAGCACCACCCCATCAGTACTGACAGCTGCATGTGCTTGCTGCCGAAGCTGGGACGTGAATCAGGGACAGTGAGCCTGCAGAAAGGGTGTCAGCCTGGTATTGGCTGCAGGAGAGGAGACACAGAGTGAGCAGGACACCTTGCAGGAATAAATCAGTTCTGCATAATAGGGAGGCCTCCCAGGGTGCTGATGATGCCGTAGAGGAACGTGTCAGTAGGGCTATGGAGAGTGTCAGGGCTGTGCTGCACTGTAGCCCTGTGCCATTCCAGGAGGTCTATGAGTTAAGATGAGCCATGACACAAATATTTTGTGTTCTGCACTCTTATTCTGCTTTTAAACGTGAAGCTGCGTGCAGGGAAGGTTGTGGTTTGCTAGTTGTCTTCAAGCTATTATTTATCCTCAGTGTCACTGGGCCTTTCACAAGTTTGTATTTACATAAATATGTCTCACAGTGTTGGCACCTTTACAGTGACCTGAGATGGAAAACAACATGACTCCTGTTGTCTTACGTGATCTACTATAGAAAACCAAAATATACCTAAGTATGAGTTTCATCAGCTTAATTTAAAATTATAAACTCAATATAACTGGATTTTTATTTGATTTTACCTTGCACCTGCCCACCTATTTCACTGGCAAATGGGTCTAACCTTACCTTTTTTGAGCATATACAGCTGGAGCAGCTTTGCTTTATGCAGATCCGTACTGACCCAGCTTTTTATACCCCCTGGCAGTCTGCTCCGTGCTTGTACAACACCAGGGTAATTACAGTCCTGTGAACATGTGCATTAAAACAATCTGCCTACTGGTAGAGATATATTTTTTTTCTTTTGCTTTACAAGACTACATCTTCTTATTTTTTATTATTAGCTTTGTCATAACTGCCATGTGGCACATTTCACGGACAGTTGAAGTTTCCCTCACCTTAGCAGAAATCCAGCTTATTATGCAGATACCCACTTTTGAGGATGAGCATCTGCAGCTACTCAGGACACAGAGATGCTGGTGAATGTGTCTAGGCGTCTTCATTTGTTGTGCTGTGTTGTCCCCGAATAAATACTCAGAATATCTGGCAGTTGAGCAGTCACAATGCAGAAGGAGAAACACACTGGTGTTTTGTTATGTGATTGTGAGCTGTGCTGCTGATTATAAAGCATGTAGTTGAACCCAAGTGGAACGAATTTTTCTTCTTAAAAAAATATCCTAAATATTTGTCTTATCTCTTTTTTTTTTTAAAGTCAATCTCCTTAGCAACAGAAACAGATGTTTCTTTTCTCTTAGTCGTTACATTCAAAGAAAGTAGCTGCTTTAAAAATAATGAAAGCAATTTCTATGAATTGGGTAGCTATTAATTGTTGCCAAGATGCTTTAGGATGATAATAAGACATGCAACAATTGGCTTTTTTCTTTAATTGAGATATAGCTATCTAGTTAACCTGTGCTGGTTAGGTGAGCTATTATCTATCTGCTCTTACAGTGCAGTTCTTGTGTGATAAAGACAAGAGTGAGCTTGACTATTTCTGGTTTATTGAGGAGATACACAGTATCAATGTGCACTTAATGTTTTATTAATTTATGACTTCAAAGCAAGTTGGTGAAGAGTTTGCCTTGAAGACAAAGAGCTAAATATGCATGGCCTTACAAATATATATTTTTGTATGTCAGTTTACAATATGAAATGGTATAATTAATTCTAAACATGGACTGTGCATGGACTATGTTTTACAGTGATGCTCTTTTTTCAAATTACTGTATATTTTTCTCTGGATTTTGATTGTACAGTTTAAAGCTGTTATTTGGTTTCAAAAGGGTTTACTGATCCGTAATATTCTCCTGTATGGCCAGGAGTACATTCCTAATTCACAAGAAATTGGCACATCTAGGTGAGATGTAGAAAGAAGTGAGTTAGGACTGCAGGAGCAAGATATTGACTGGTCTCTGTAAGCCAAGAGAAACAGAGTTACCTCTGGAATTGGGAGAGGAGAGGACTTTTGCTGCTCCCCTAGTCCTGAGTGATTATCATTTAGGGTAACTGCATGTGCATGGACCCACATAAATGTGCTTGAAAACCAGTGCAAAAAATGAACCTTCATTCTTGATAGTGTTAATCTACTTAGTTCATCACCTGGAGATGTAGTAGCACTGTTGAATGGAAAAACACAGTTGTTCAGATGGGTGAAATTGGGAAGCCTTGATCTCAACTGGAGCTAAACTAGATAAACTGGCTGGTTTTTTACAAGCACATTCTCTGCAGCATGCATGTGCACAGCAGGAAAGAGAAAACAAAGCCTTTGACATGAATTTACCAGCAAAACTCGGAGAAGGAAAAGGTGAAGAGGATTAGTGTTATGCCACAACCTTTAATCACATTTGTACTCTTCCTGATGCTTTCCTTTTTTCTTTGTCTCCCTCCAACCCTGAAAATAATAATTCTGATTGAGACTCTTTTTGCCACGTGTCAGTGACAAAAATGGTTTTGAGAAGCTTTACCAGAGAACCATCTGGAGCATGTATGCGGGCCAGGAACACTGAGAACTTCCTCCATGGCACAGCTGATGAGCTGGGAGGAGCAGCGAGCAATAAACCCCGGCTGTAATCCTTTTACCTGGCCAGCACATCAGACAGATGGGCAGGTGCCCAAGTGCTGTTTCCTGGGAGTTCTAGGGAGCAGGCCATACTCCCCTTTAGGTTTTGCTAAAGCAGTAGTGGAACCATCTGCATTCCAGTTAGATGTGCAGAGTAATAAAAAATACAAATATGAAACCGTCCCTGATTTCTCAGTAAGTTCAGAATCTTTGTATCTGTTGTATGCTGGAGGTGGGGCTGGTTATCCCAGCTCCTTGGGGATGAGAGTGCTGAAGGAAGGTGAAACATCACAATTTGGGCAGGGCTGAAAGGGGAGAGGCTGCCTTTCAGAGAACATGGGCACTCTTTATCTGTTCACCAGAGTGTAACTTCTGTATGTGGGTGAGGAGTAAAGGTGTCTTGTGGGAGGACCTCAGAAGGGAAGGTGTGGTAGCACAGACTCTTTCCCATGGGAATTTTTCTCTTCTTCTCCCTGTGTTCTATAAATAAAGATAAGGTTTGGCTGTTATTGAAACTGTCTCTGGAAAGATGGACAGTTCTACCTGGCCTATGGGCCTAGGGGGAGGTTTTGAATTGACCCAATCCGGAGGAACCTTTAAAAGTCTATATAAGTTTTAGAATTAAAATCAGAATTTCACCGAACCCGATCCAGTCTGGTTATTGCACTCGGCTAGCGCTCAACAGCGACAGGAAGGCTTTCAGCTCTTGTGGCCAGGGACAGTATTCCAAAAATTACAGGTATTTCTGATGCAGGAAGGAGTCTTAGAAAAGAACAAACCCTTGGTGTCCTGGTGTGTATGCAGGGAGGCAGCCTGCAATGGGTGTCTGTTTCTCTGTAGGCAGTTCTTGCTTGGAGCTGGCTGCTAAAGTGAGTTATTAAAGTAAGTTAAATTTTATCCCTTGTCAGTGTTGAGTTTCCTCCATTTATTGTAGGTGAAACAAATATTGACTCTATAAAATAAGAGTAGTTAAATAAAATCTTACTGCCAGTGTCATCTTCTGTAAGTGTAATTAAAACAGGTACCTGAACTCTTTAGTCATGCATTTCATCCAGGCTTTGGTTCATTGGGTTATTGCTGACTCTGTCCTAGCTGAATTCTTGGAGTAGGAGGCCTTTTCTGGGAAGCAGGAGATGGTGCAAATTCTTTCGTGATAGCTGCAAATAAGGCAGTGAGGAAACCCTTTGTCACTTGGAGAAATAATGGTCATGAGTATGGCTCTTTGCAAGATGCCCTGTTCTGCAGGAGTGCCGGAAAGTTGGCGACTGCAAAGTGGGAAAAGAGTAAGTTGGTTTGTGAAAAGAGCAGAAATTTCACTTACCTGGGATCTCCTCTGCTGACCATCCAGCCATTTCAAATATTGCCCTTGGCACCAGCTGTCCTGGTGTTTCCTAGATTTTGGAAAATCACTGCTTTTGTATTGGTGCTCTTTTTGAATAAATGTGGATGATTCCTACAGGGTATTTTAGAGGAAATTGCAAATTTTTCTCTTGTCCTCTGTGTGTTTGTTTCATGTGCAAGCTGTCTGTTACTGTCCATAGATTTGCTTATTTGCTTAAGAGAGAATTTAGAAGAAAATTACTAATTCTTTCCTCATTAAAGTGGACTAAAAAAATGACACTGGCTAAAAAAGAAAGTGCTCTGAATGCCTACACAGTTTGATGGACACAGCCCTTCAAATGCTCCTGTAGCAAATGGGGGCCTTTTTAACCTTCCTGGTAAATTACCCCTTAAGGTAAAATAGCTGATAATTCTGCAGCTCTTCGTCATGTCTGTCCACAAGTCATTTTTAAAGACAGGCTTGTCAGGAAGAATACTTCTTTGGTATTGAAAGAATGAATTCCACTCAGTTTAATGCTCATGAGAATGAGACATGATATTTTTGTTTCAAGTCAAACTCTGATTTAACTTGAAATGACTACAGTTGGTAGCAAAGAAGAGAAATTACACATGTATAGTTAGTTTTTTGAATTATATGTGAGAATATAGGGGTTAAATATGCACTTTAACTGGCCTGAACAGTCATAATATCTGTTGGGGTTTTTTTGCTGCATGAAGAATATGTGAAGGTAATTTGTTGAATCAATATTCTTGACAGGACTGTTTCATCTGTGGTTTGTTGGGGGCCAGGAGACGATTGTTTTGGTTAGTTTGTTCTTAGTCTGATTTTAACAAACAGTCTGAATTAATTGCCTTAGGTTGGTTCTGTCACAAATTTAGAATAGGCCCTTTGTCTGTGACACTGTTACAGGGTGTAGTGACACTGTTTTCCTGGAATAAAAGAAAATAATATCAGAAAGAAAGCAATGAAGAGTAATTGTCTTCAAATGTTTGGCAACAATCACTCTAAGGCTTCATAGTTACTCTAAGTTGAGGGTAAATTTTCAGTAAAAATATTGCATACATTAGAATCACAGAACCCCAAATTACTTAGACATTGATTTAATTATTTTTTAATCTTTCTGCAATGATTATTAATTACTGTGACAGATCACAATCACCCAGATATCAACACTAAAGACCACTTTTCATTATATATTCCAGGTATACTCTTAAAAATCTTACTATTTTAAATAAACTTGTAATACACACACCTTCACAGAACCTACTGTTGTGTGGAATTCATTGTGCTCTCTAGAGAAGTGTAGAATCTGTGGAAAAATGCTTTTCATCCACCAAAGGAAATAGGAAATTTGACAACATGCATTTGTCTACAAAATGCGAAGCAATATCTGATGAAATATGCTTTGTCAATAAAATAAATTGCCAAACAAAATTTAATCCTTCCTCAAAACACGTTTAGCCTACACAGTGAAATAAACCACTTCCACAAAGTGCATTTGGTTGCTTGAATTATTTTGATTTGCTGTCTATCAGAATCTGTAGATAGTGTGGTGTCTTTTTTTTTTTCTTGTCAGACACTTTCTATCGACCTTTTTTTATTACGTATAGATAAAATACATTTAATTTGAAGGCAGACATTTGACAGGGCAGCTGAAGCTCTTGTTGGTTTAGGGGAGGTGATGCACGGCAGACACGTGGGGTGTGTGGTGTGAGGGCTCTCTGCTCTCCTGAGCTCTGCATTTCAAATAACGCCTCTGAGTCGGGGATTCCGCTGCTCTTGCCATGCCTTGGGTGTGTTTAGCTTCCCTGTGAGGAGTGGTTCCTGTGAATTTCTGGCTGCACCAAAGCCAGGTCTGGAGCTGTTTGGCTGATGGATGCCGATGCCAGCCCCTGGTCAGATTTTCGTGCATTGTCGTTCACGCAGGTTGTGTTACCTGTACCCACGTGTGATCCTCTTCCCTGACTGTGACAGAGCCAAACCACATTCTGGTCTGAGTAGGACTTTGCAGGATGGGAAGGGGGAATGTCTAAGCTGAGGAATAGCTCTTCAGTGTCTAATTAGTTAAAAGTTTTGCATTACTGTAATTCTGTTAGACAATACCATACATTTTTTGTTTTTCAATGACAGTTTTTATTGATCTCAAATTTAAAGTGTTTTCATGGCATATATGGAAACATATATGTATGGAGTTGGTTGTAAATTTAAAGGAAACTTGAGGTCTGTTAAAAAAAAAGTATTTGGCTTAGCAGAAATTTATTGCTAAACTTTTGCATCTCATGGAAAGAAAAATCCACAATGCTACAATTGAAAAAGACATTGCAGGTCTGGCTCTTTCACCTTCTGTACAATTATTTTCCCAGTTGTGTCAGGAAAACATAGAAATGTGTTAAGTCTTATATGTAGCAAAGTAGAAATTACTTTTAAAATGTTATTTCATGTTCAATGAATTGGCAGCTCTATAAATCTACAATGCATGTTTGTATAGAAATGGGTGAATTGGACCTCTGATACTACCTGGACATTGTGTAGTGTTCCAGGAAGGGTTTGCCTCCTTCCTTTCTCCTTCCAACCAAGATGCTTCTGTTGGTAACTTTATTTGAATGGAGTGTGACTGCCTGAATGAAATAATTAATGTATATTTGTTGAGATATTTTTGCATTAATTTGGAGGGGATTATTTCTCCTGGCCCTTCAGCTGCCATGTTTCTGAGCTAACACAATAAGAATACGTTAAGAAATACACATGAGCACGGGACATCAGGAAGATTCGACAGAAAGCTCACTGGGCAGGCAGCAGACTAATCTATATGTGACATATAGGAGCTGTTTTTCTCTGAACAACTTAATCACTGAAATGAGAGATGAGCCCAAGTACCTGAGGATAACTTGGGTAAATGTCAGAGCTGTTGCATTTTCCTCTATTTTAGTGTAAATCAGGATTGCTCACTCTTTCTTCGTGTGATTTAAGGCACTAAATCTTTATGGGAGCTGTCTGAAAATTAATAGCTGTTGTAGAAGAAACTTTGTAATAGAGCTTTAAATTATGGTTTTGAATTATGTATCATTTAATTTTTTTTACATAATTGTATATAGGACAATTAATGAAATAGCAATTAAAAAAAGTAGTAGTTATTTTTTAAATGTAGCTATTGAACATCAATCCATTCTTTTTGCTTCAGCTTGTTAGTGTACCAGTGATTAAATTACAATTACACTTCCCCCTGATACATTTTACACTCTAAATAACCTGAATGACGTTGTTTTGAGTTTGGGAGACAGGGGTACTAGAAGCGATTAGGACTGAAAATTTGGTCTTGAGGCATTTTTAGCTTCTGTGTATGAGATAAGAAATCTTATGAATTGGTGTTTTCTGTATCTCTGTCAACTTCAACCTAGATTTTGAACTTTTTCCCCATGTCTGCTGACTTTGATTAAGGGCTAAGAGATCTCAAAGATAATTAATTTCCTGTAAGATGGCAGAGAATTTTCAGTGCTTATATTATGGGGACCTCTCAGAAGAAAGAACAGATTTCAAAATACCTCAGCTCTAGAAAAGTGTCCATTGGTGAATGTAGCTGGGAGGGCACCAAAGTCAATCCTCAAACACAAACACCTCGTGTAGCTGATCAGTAACTGAATTTCATCACTTCCGTTGCTCCCAGAATTAATAGCTTTTGTTGAAAAATTAGCAATGCATGGTTTCATCACAGAGGGTTTAAAAATATATATATATAGTGTCTGGGTTTTGTGGGGTTTTTTGTAGGTTGCACATCTTGCTTTTTACTAAGTTTTCTAGCAATATCTCACTTTAAATAACAATGTTGAGTCTTCATGAAAAATTAATATAAATAGTGGGGAAAATTAAGTGAAAATGTGTATGGGCCTGATAAAATTTGGTGAGGTTGTAGTGTAATTGTAGATAATTCTATATCCCGTCTCTGAGGTAGTCTCTTGCAGACTGTGCTGTGTATTTGCCCTTGGATGAAGAAATAAAGTATCAAGTTCTTTCCCATTATATTGAAATTGATTAGAGATAAACAATATTTGAGTTTAATTAGTTTTAAGGAAGCCTAATAATTGGAAGGCAAAAATGACTGCTATTTCAATCCCACTGTTCAAAGTTTATAGAAAATGCTGGAATCTTCTCCAGGTTAACATTGTATTTAAGCATTCTAGTTGTTTCATAAAGAGAAAGGAAATGTTCCTGTTCTTTTGGGTTTATTCATAAGGTGGTATTACAGACAGAAAAACGGATGCACTTCAGGAATAAAATGTCCTGCATAAATTTTTAAAATGCATTTCTAAAATCCTGAAATGATGGATATCAAAGCAGCTTTATACACAGTGTTAGTGTTTTGTAGCAGCTGGGTAAAGTGATAGCAACCAGTATTTTTGTTCTTTTTTTTTTTTTTTCGGTCCTGTGTCATTCTGCATCAATGTGCTATCCCAAGGCCTTGAGTGTCAGTTGATTCGTTCCCTGTTGCAGCAGTTTCTTACACTTAGGTTATGTTCTTTGAAGGAAATGAACCAGCCTATTCTTAGTGATACCCAGCGATACCGTCTGTTGATCACTGATAGCAGCTGCACAAAGAGCAGTGTTAAGAGTTGCTGGCCCTCAGCATTATTGCTGCAGAGCACAAAAAAGCAAGGAGTGGATGGTGGTGTTTAGTCTTGGGCTGCTGCATGGTGTCACCTGCTCTCATCATCCATCATCACCAACCCCAAACCTCTTCATGTCACCTCTCACTAACGGGAGGATAAGTTGACTTACAAATCTTGGTTGCAAAGTGAACCAGGATCTTATTTGCCATTAAAAATTAGTAAATTACTGAATTTGTGTATATTACTATAAGAATAATAACATTTCTAGATGGACTTGTATAAAACTCTGCAGGTAACTTACTGAAGACCTGTCCTCGAAGACTTGTGTAGGGTCCTGCAAGGATTTTGGCATTCAAAGGTACTCTGTACCTATTTCTGTTAGGTTTTTAGTGCATTTTTTGTTATCTGACATTGCAGAGTGATTTCTGTCAGTTTTAGTTTTCAGTGCAGTTTCTCTGTGCTTTGATACAGCCTCTTCCCTGAAGCTGGTAGCCAGCTCTTCTAATCTGAGCTTTTCACTGTGGTGCCTTTGCAGCTTCTTCAGCCATGAGCTGTTGAGATGGATGAGCTGCATTTGTGGTACAAGCCTGTGTTTGCTCCTCAGTGGTGAGCAAATTATTGCATGACATGGAAAGTGCCTTAAACTGTAGTTTTTGGTGTGCACTTGAAATTTTCTTTCCTTTGACTGTGACATTTTTTGTCACAAAATTTGTCAGGGACCAGTGGTCTTCGGAGTGATGAAGCTTGGGGGCTTTTGGTTTGCTCTGTCTGAATGAGCTTCCACTGTCCATTGTGGATCCAGGAATGACCTGCCATCAAACTGGCACAATGATAACACACACCTCTGGAGTTTCTCTCTTTCTGCAGTGTGTGTGCCATGCTTCAGTTGCTGCAGATTTGGGTGTTTTGTTAAAAAAAGTGCTTTGGTGTACTTAAATGGCTGTGTTTTCAAATGGCTGGTTTTTAATTTCCCTTCTGTGTGACTGTGCCTGTTTAGGAAGGGGGCCCAGGGAGCAGTGCCTCACAGCATAATTCCCCTGACTTCTCTTGTTTCTCAGCATTAATTGTCAGAGTTGATTTGGAAAGAGTTACCAAAATCAGGAATTACAGACACCACAACTGAGACAGTTCCATTCTCAATCTTTCTCTGCCAGTTAAGGGGGCTCTAGTTACACTGGAGTAAAATTATGTGATAGTTTTCTTAATATAAACCTTACAGTGTGTGTTGAAGAAAGAATGTTAGAACTAAAATTTTGAGACAATTTGATTTGTTTCTTTTTATATCGAGATCCTTTATGAAAAATGGTTGCTTAAAAGTTCAGAAAATGTATAATATTTGTGAAAACCAAATGATTTTTGATAGAGCTGGGAGGATTCATTTCTTGGGAAGGGTAACTGCAGTCTTAATCCATAACTTTAGAAAGATGAATCATTTGGAAAAGAAAGTCATAATAAATGTTCATTTAATTAGTTTTGCAGAGGAACGAAATATAGCAAGAAACATTGGCATTAAAAGAAGTATAATTTTAAATTAAGCTCTAAATGAGAATTGCTGTATTGATAAGTTGAACAAAAGCAGCTGTCTAAGGGGGACTCAGAAAGCAATGTGTACAATTTATCAGAGTGAAATAGCTTTGTGCAAACACGTATTTTGGTAAATTATTGAAGTGAGCATTATGAATGCTTTTTTGAATGGAGTGATATTCAAGCCTTCATCTAGGAGTTCATATATCACCTGGAAAAAGGACCAGTTATCTCCATGCAATTTTCAACAATATGAGTGTAATTGCAGAAATACCAAAACACAGACTTCAAATTAAGGCAGTGAGCTTACAAGAAAAATTAAACAACCATAATATAAATGGATTAGCAGAAGAGATGAACTTAAATATAATGGAATGGAAATTAGCTCACATAAGGTTGCTCACTCTGTGAATTTCATATTAATATGAGATTATTATGTACTGATTGGTACATGAACGTATTTATTTTTTAAAAATAAATTTGATCTCAAGGAGTTTCATTGACCTTATGTCCTGAGGTGTTGCATGTTGTGTTCTTTTAAATGTGTGTAGAAGCAGTACGATGCAAGCCTGCAGTTAAGTCCTCAAGAAAGCAATTTGTTAAACTAAGCAAGACTTGTATCTTTTAAATGTTTTATTATCAAAACCTGCCAAAGAATATAAATATATACACCAATGTTTGCTGTTCTGATCCATTCAGTTTTGGTCCATTTTTTTTAAAGATGTTTGATTTGTGTAGGGAGAGTCCAGTTGATGCCATGTTCAGGTGCAACATCTCAGTTTGCATCCCTAGTTTAAAAAGAAACATTTCCAACTCAGAATTTCTTCCGGTATGGATAATTAAGTTCAAGGCTGCAAATGGCAGATGCTCAACCAAACCAAGAGATTTAGTATCTGAAATATTGTTGTAGTAAAGGGAAGCAGTGGAATAACATCTGCCCTGTATAACAGAAGGGAAGGTAGACTGAAGTCCTGAAAGCAGGAGAGATGTGAAATAGTTATTGACGTGAATGAGTGATTGATCAGGTAATAGCTATCCTAATTTAAACCTGACAAAGAAATTGATAGTTGATATTGTTAAATATCCTCTAATGAGGCAGAAAGGAGATGGAAGAAGGGTGAGGGTGGTGTGAGTGTCTTTGATAAACAAATGCACTATGGAATGACTGAGAAACAATAGGAGGCGATTAAAGGTACAATTTTCTAGTAGTTTTTTAGACTGTAGGCATTATGTCCAGCATTTACAATGAAGGAAAATGAGGGAAATTACTGAAACTAGGTAAACATGGCATTATCCTGTGTTTGCAGAGAGTCTGCGTGTGCCCTACACAGTTATTACATCCTAATTATTTTAAACGAGCTCTATAAAAGCATTATGTCATTCCTAAACTTCTTGGCGAGTTTAAGCATCTGGGTTCTGATTTTTTTTGTGTGTGTGTTTTTTTGTTTGGTTTTTTCTCACATCAGATACATGAGATTTGCAGCTAATTAATAGATTTAACACTTTAAAAAACGTTAGTGTGTAATTTCCACTTCTAGGTAAGTTCTTGCACAGAACTGCATATGTGAAAGAGATCATGAAAACAACAGTAACCTTAATTCACAGATTATTTGCTTTTCCTTATATTATTGTTGGTGAACTGTCAAAATACCAGAGAAAAGAAGGCAAAAGTTACTGCTTTTTGCTGTTGTCTAATATATGCTTGTAATTTGGTAATCTGCTCTCCAGGGTAATTAAAGATGTAGTTTATTCCCACAAATCTAAGGGAAAAGATCAGAAACATTTCACTGAAGGACCAGACTATGTGCATTAGCCCCTAAGTATAGGGAAATAAGTTTATGGCTTGTAATAATTGTGATAATCATTGTGCTTGGGTAACTAAGGACCCTTTATTGATCATGTTAATTATTAATAACTATTGAAGATGTATTCTAAAAAAGGTTAACAAAATTAATCTACTGTACCAAGTTTTTGTGTTCTGGATTTCTTAATGAAAATAATTTAAAGCAATATGAGTTAAAATCAAATATAATTTCAATTATTAAAAAAAGAAGTACTCAGTTCCATAACTTTAGGACTAAAGAGCCTGTGCTACATCAGAATTTGTGCATAGTTAGCAAAAAGAAAAGGAACAGCAGTCCTAATTAGGATGATCTTCTGTCCCATGTGGTTAGAATTTTTTTTGACCCCAATGTAAATTCGAATTGCTTGAAACTGAAGTTTTGTGTATTTCTAAAATCAAGCAAAGCCAAACTGTGTTTTTCTAAGATAGAATATTTAACATTTATTTAATGTATGTTATCACACTACATTTTTTGTTAACTATTGCTTTGGAAAAATGAGGATTTTGAGTGGTTTTTATAGGATGCTCCACTGGGGCTTAATGTAATTAAGAAACATCACTGTGATACAGATCACACTCAATTATAATAGTGGCCATTATGGAGGCAGAGAATGCTAAAAATAAAGTGGTTAGGCTCCAATCTTATGTTCATAGTAGAAAGAACAAATGCCATGGAAGTAGTATGTATCCATAGTATATTGAAAAATTATTTGATAATCATGAAAATATGCTCTGATGACAGAGTTACTCAAGCTCTTTGGTGTCACAGAATTTAATAATTTGGACTCCAAAAGTCTTACTATTTTTTTGACGAGTTTCATATAGAAATTTGTGTATAAGAGGACGTGGGCTTTCTATTGCTCCTTTAACTGAGCCCAGTGAGTGCAACTGTAAAACAAGGTATCATATGTGAACTTAATAGAAATCCTCTTGCAAGAGAAAAAGAGGATGTTCTAAAGAAAGTGAACCAAGTCAAGTGAGGAAGCACATGCTCAAAAACGCACATTATTGGGAATTACATGAATGAGGGAAAAATTAGTGTGATATATCAGTTGCTTCCATCACCTCTTGGTCTGAAATGATTTTCTTTTGTCAATTCATTTTTTCAGAGATAATGACATCTCCTGAACCAATCGGTTCCTATTGCCAGTGGCACTTAGCTCCTGTTAGCACCCTGTGGAACCATCAGATCAGATCAAGTGAATTAATCTGTGACAGGCACGGCAAAGGACAGCATCATTTATCATCTCTGAGGTCATCCCTCACAGCAGCACTGCCAGGGCTGCAGTCCCTGCTCAGCAAAGCCCTTTTCACCGAGTGAATGCTCTGGATGGGCCACATGTGAATGACCGGGGTGGCCCGGGTGTGCCTCCTCTGTGTCACATGTTCAGCTTTTACAGCATGTGATAATGAGAGTGCACTGAAGTGGCATAGCAAAACAGACTGCTTTGGGTTTTACATTTGGAATGCAACGTCCTGTTGGAACACGAAATTTTAGAGCTAGAGGTGAGAAAATTCAGGCTGTAAATAAAAAGACATCTTGCAAGACTGCAAGATCAGGAAGAAAAGAAAATACAAAACATGAACCCCAACAAACCACAAAATTTTCTTTTAAATGGTAAAAGTTTTCTTAATATGGTAAAAAACACCATAGGCAGGTTAGTTAAGTAGGCAGACTTGACATGGACTTGAAAAGACCATGACTTTTGCTAGTTAATCACTAGGAAAATGTAATATTCATTCTGCTTAACCTTGTAACTGTGGCACTTCTAAGAGCAGAGGATAAGGGATGTTTATTTAAGGGTGTTTGTCTTTGGGTCTTAGTGTGATGAAGCTCTTGGTCTATGCTGTTTTCTTTGCTTCTGCCTCTCCCTTCCTGTTCTTGCTTCTAAATTTGAGATTGACTTACTCCACATTTGACAAAATCCTAAAGACAGGTAAATTCTGCCAGTCGATAGGACAGACATCCTAAAACCTCGAAGGAGGGCTGGCATTATTTTCCTCGGTGGTGCAAAAGGGAAAATTTATCAGAATTTTGTTCACATTCTCTGTTTCCTCATATGGATTTTCTTTGGGTGGATCTTGTAAGGCATCCTGTCCCTGGCAGAGATTCCAGACATGTGGTAGTGCTGAGGTCATGATTGCCCTGGGTCAGCATCCTGTAGCCTGCAGGCAGGCACAGCCACTCCAGAACCTCCCTGAAGAGTCCTGCAGACCCAAGAGCAAGTCTGAGCTGTTGGATATGTGTGTACCAACAGTTTAAAAAAAAAAAAAAGTCTTGAGATTTAACCACAGCCTACCCATGCAGCATCTATTTTGAATGATTCTGTGGTAGAAAGGCTCCCTCATGCACAGCATCCCTGGAATGAAGCCTGCTTTCCTGGATTACAAGGTCTCACTGTATTTTATTGTATTTATTTTTTCCCCTTTTTATTTTTTCCCCTTGTGGTTGGAGCATTTATTAAGTTTCCCTCAAAGGAAATACCTGATTTTTCATAAGAAGAAGAAGTCTAATGTCTAGTCTAATGTCAAGTCTAATGTAATTATCATAGGAAGATCTGTGATTGTAAAAGTCTTAAGTACAATTTGTCCTTAATGGTCTGCTTCTCTTAAGGATTTTCTTTAAGAAAAAAAAATACTAAAAGAACAAAAGATCGCCCTCATGAGTGTGTGTAAGTTTCAGAGAAATCAAACTATGCTGTAATTTGTCTCATGTAGCAGAGAATTCAGTTGTAATATAGCTGGCTCATTAAAACTGCAGTTTTTGATAGAAATTTTAACCTTTGAAATATAATGTCAGAAGATAAAAGATGAGAAAAAACTGAGATAAAGTTACTGTTGGTTTTGAGTTTGTTTTTGGTTTTTTCCTGTTAACCTTTTGGCTTCTTACAGCTGGACTGTGGAACAGTGAAAGAGGGGAATGGATTTCTCTTATGCCTGTGCTTTTTCGTTACAGATCTCATTTAGTGTCAGCAGCTGTCTTTGACTGTATGTATTTTTAAACTCATGTGCTTTGTTTCAGTCTGGTGGCTAATTTAGTCTTTGTATTTTAGTCCTCCTTCCTTAGTCAGGAAAAGTTTGATTTGCTGTATGGTTGCTCTGTAATGTGAAGGATGAGTGCAATCTGCACCTGTTGGAGGGTGCTCTTGTATCTCATTGATTAATGCACATCTGTGATACAGGTGACTCACAGCACTGACATCTCTGACCACTAATGATGTCTCGTAGGGTTGTTTTTGTAGCAATACCTATCTGTATAATGATTTAATTATGTTTTTGGTCAGGGTCTGTCTGTCAAGTGATTTGCTGCTCTAATATCAATCATTTGAATACAAGTTCAGTACCTTCCAAGTAGATAATGTCAAAGTATCAGAGTTGTAATCAAGCCGAATTGAACAAATTATCAGATTATCAAGTCACTCTATCAAGGGGCACTTGCAATTCAGTTAAAAAAACCCACAATTTTTATGGCACAGCCTTTAAACAATTTATGAGCTGTCTTGGATTCCTGTGTTTGTGTGTGGTTGTGGCTTTTTTTAAGACAAACAATCTCTTTGACATTTGTAGGCTTTTTATCAGGGCTCTTAGCAGGTTGATGATCGTGTAACTTGCCATTTCCAGGGGTGTGTTTTCACCCTCAGTTGACAAGTGCACAGAGATGAGAAATAAATAAATGGTTCTTTAATTTGCAGTTATCTTTTGCTATCTTATTTCAGTGATCTGTGAAACACTGTGGCCTTTGGTGTAGATGTAGCCAGAATTTATCCAAGTATTCAAGAAAGTGCTTTAAACCTGGTGGAGATGCCTGTATTCTATAAAACCCTGGAACATGGTCCTAAGTTTGCTTTCTGCAGGATGCTACTCTGTTCATCAGTTAACTGTTGTTCAGATACTGAATAGAGTTTGATATCAAGACTGGCAGTAATTGTGGTTGTAATGAATGGATTGATGATTTTCAGTGGGCTGATGCTGTATGGGAAAATAATAATGCAAACAAATTGAGAAAAAATACTGCCTCAACTTCAATGGATGCAGTTACTGTCACAGTTAAAAGAACCAAATGGAGCTCATTTATTTTGTGAGAACTTGAGAAAGGACTTCCTTGGCAATGTTGCCTTTCCCTATGCTGATAATGGTCACTGAAAGACCTTGCATTGAGACACCCACATCTGAGTCCTTTATTGGCCAAAATGCAAGCAGTGCAGGTAATTTAGTAAAACCAGAATGAACTTTTTAGTTTTGTTTGTGGTGTTCTTACACCTTTATTATAAATCATTATTTCTTCAGTGGTACACTTAGCTTGAATTAAGCTCCATGCCATGGTGTTGAGAGGGATTCATTTTGTGTGTACTGTTTCATTCTTTTGCAGTTGGTAGTAGTTCATTCCTCATGTGCTACAACGAAGGAGATAATGTTAAATGGTGTAGATTTGGCTTAAAGTTAAATATTTTGGACATTTGTTTTATTCATGGCATTAATACTTTCTTAATTTTTCTAAGTCTTCTCCCTACAGCTAAGCAGGTAGAGAATGAAGGCTGTAAATATCAATTCTGTATTCACAGCAGCATTTGCTTGTCTGTAGCACAGGGTTTAAAGGAATCTATATACATCAAAGAATTTGCATGTATAAAGGCAGCTCTCAACTTTTTTTTAAATGCACTTTGCACTGTAAATTATATTCTACTTCTTAGTTTGACATTTCAACCTTATCATCCATGTCTTGGGCAATGCCAGATATCACTCAATCCAAACTGAGTGGAAGAATGGAAGGAGGGAAATTGTGCCTGAAGAAGTCTGTGCTCTTCTGTTCACCAGACACTATGTGCTGGTGGGTAGTTGCTGCTGTGATTGCTGTTTTCCCCTGTATCCAGCTTAGCATCCCTTCTTCTGGGCTTGGATGCAATGGATTGTGCTCAGCCTTTTGCAGTTAGGTGTTAAATGTCACCAAGTGTGACACGTCCAAGAGACAGTGTTCAGAACCTGCTGTTGAATCCAGCCACGTAATCAATCTTTACTGTATTAGTAAACACCCAGATTATTAATAAACTGAATTAATTGATGTATTGTCCAGTACTATTCTTTAAATACCATATTCTTGACATACTGAATAAATCTTGTGACTGTAATTGTGTGCTTGATTTTGCTTTGAAATGACTGGGTTCATTTGTAGAGAGCCATTTCATGACACAAACCATGCATATGTTTGGGCACGTGAACCTCAGTCTTTTATATGTGTATTTTCAGACTAGAGCCATTGGCTTTTAAGTAGTCCTTAGGTTGTCTTCTCCCAATTAAGGAGTAACAATCTCAAGTGTTTCCTGGCTCCATGTATCTCTATGGAAATAAGATGAGCAGAATGCATTATTTGGAACACCTCTGCCATTGCTGAGTTGCTGTAGCATGTCCTGACACCATTGATTAACATAGAATTGACTTCGGTCTTCTTTCTGTTACTTTGTGAATTTGAAATAGAATATGTTCATATATCCTCATTACAGATTTCTTGTAGATGAAATTCTGCAACAAAGAAGGCACCGAGTGCATGGTCAAATGAAAGGAATGCTTAAATAAAGGAGAAGGCATCTAGGTAGTAGGCCTGAATCAAGTAGGAGCTGCTGATTTTTTTAAGCGTCTGATTAACAGAATCTGATTTTTGACCCATCTCTGCTGAGGAAGTGAAACAAATCCTCCTGCTGCAAGAATCAAGTAGTGGTGATATTGAAACTGAAAACAATCTGTAAAACTGACGCCCTTGCTATCACTAGAAACTGGTTCGTGAGTTAAGTGAGCAAAATCTTCATTATTTGTTACATTTTACAAACTGGCCAATCCATATATCTTGCTAAACTTACTTTAAAAACATGTTGAGACACATGCACTTGCCCAAAAAAGTTCAAGAAGGAAGTAAAGAAGACTATATGGAATAAAATAGCTCCTCTACTTGAGCAGCATATAAAATGAATTCGCCCTCCCCTTCTCATCAGGTATTTGTGCAATTAACAATTGCAAAATGACTGTGGGACTTGCTAAACAAAATGGCATGAAGTCCTGCATTTGAAGTAATATTTTTTTTTTATTTTTTCTTATGGAAACATTCTTGTACTTTAGAGGAAGACATTAATTTCCCAGTTTTCAATGCTGGATGTGCATGGCCATGGACTCCCAGGAAATCAGGAGTGCCAGATTTTTGACTCTGTCCTCAAAAAACAGAACAGATTACGTGCTCTGCTGTTTTCCAGCAGTAGGCACAAAACCCAGACATTATATTGTGGCCAGGGAAGCACAAAGTCTCCATTGACCATATGTCCCTCTGGGGACCTGACTGTTTTCCTCTTAATTCTGTACCCTACTCAGTGCTTGCCACTCCAGAAATTAGCCTACCTTTTCTGAAACTCTTCCAACTATATTTGCTCCTAGACTGGGGAAGAATTCTGATAAGGGTATGTATTTTGTAAGGCCTGCTTGCTTCCATGATTCAGAGCTTGTTGGCACTTCTTTAAAAGACGGATCAAGTAGAAGCCCTCCGGCACATCCTGCCAAACCTTTGATGCCACTGTCTGTCACAATCCGAGAGCACACTGACATCCCTTTAAAGTGGGCCAGGAACAGAATCCCACACCTGCTTCCTCCCGGTGCTAGTCACTCTCACACAGTGACACGCTTCTTGCCTGGCAACAGTGGCTCCTGCTAGCATTAAAAATTTACCTGGGGCAGTTGCTCTGAATGTCTCTGGTTGTTTGAACATGACTTTTGAAGCTCCTTTTACCTCATGACTCAGGAACCAAAGAGCATTTCTGTTATCCTGAGAGAATGCGAAGGGTGCTTTGCCTGGTGTTTAGCTTGAGTCTGAAGTCAGCCAGTTTATAGGTTCTTTCGCTGGATCTTTTTAATAATGAATTTTTTTTTGCATCTCTTCCAATCTTGAAGGCTGTTGAGAGACTGACACTTTGCCAGTTCACTTACCAGCAAACAGAATATTGCTGAAATATTAGTTTGAGTGCCACTACTGCTTTTTTCTGTAATAAAACAACAGTCTTGGAGCATGTGACCCCCAGCCTGGGAATGTCTGGGTGGCAAGAAGGGCCAAAGTCATTGGTGTTTGCTCAGCATTGTGTATTGGTGGCATCCTGTAGTCTGGATTGGTTGGTATCTTGTGCCTCAGTTTCTGTATTGAGGCAGATCTCTCACTTGGATGAAAAAATAAGTCTTTGCCAAGTGAGTGTAGATTTCAGAATGGCCTGAATTACTCTGTACTTTTAAAATATGAACCTCTACCAAAGCATCAAAATGTTATTGGCGATTTCGTCTCTGAATTGCCAATCTTCTTTTATGACTATCTTTTTATTTGCTTTCCCGCGATGCACTCCCTGCCACCACCTCGCTGTTCTCACCTCTGTGAGGTGTTGGTGTCCTGGCTCAGGCAGTGCCACGTGAGTTCTGCACCTCCAGATGCTTGCTGGGCTGTGCTGGAGCAGGAGGAGGGCAGGCTCCTTGGCTCAGCCCCTGTTCCTGCCCTGCCTGCCTTCCACCACTACCCTGACCTGCACTGGATAGCTGTCCCTGGAATCTGCAGCCACGCATGGCATCAGCTGCTGTTTGGCAGGGCCAAACAAAAATTAATACCATTTCTAAAGCACTGCTGACTAGGAGATCTCAAAATGCCGCTCATGCAGATGCTGTGTTCAAAGTACATTTTCTCTCTTCAACCTTCCTTCCTTTCATGGGTGAATCCAAAGAGGGTGGAAGTTAAGGTAGTGTTGATTGCTGATGCTCTCGGGAAACCTTAGATTTTAAAACTGAGGATAGTTCTCTTCCCTAAACTGCCATTTGGATAGACCTACTTACCTTCGCCAAGTACTTTAATGAGATATGCATTGTATTTTATTTTTTCTTAATGCAAGAAATCTCTGTGGCATAATTAGAAACACAGTTACACTTCCTGTTGTGACATTGGAAGGAGAAGTGTAAGCATTGCTTACCTAATGGAAATTGGCAGCCCTTCTGTTGCTGTGTCTTCAGTCTGTTTTACTTTAAGTCTAACCAAAAATAAAGTTGAGGTATTTTCAAGCTGTTTTATTTTGAGTCAAACTGAAAATAAAATTGAGGTATTTTCCTAAAAACATCCAAACTTTCTACTAATGAAATGATAAAACTTCAGCCAAATTTCAGTGGCCTTACATTTAGATGAGTAGTTTTTTCTTTGAAAGGGAGGATTTGATCCATTCTTTCTCATAAAAATAAGTTGAAAAAAGAAAAAAAAAAAGCTTGCTTTAAAGGACTGTGTTTCTGCGAGCAACATAGGCTAATATCTTTTATTCAAATACACTAATTTTCCAAGGGTCATGAGTTTTCTCATTAAAAATTAAATTAATCACTTTTTTTATCATTTGCCACTCTGTTGTGTCTAAGGCTTTCTCGTTTTATTAAAGAAATATCTATATATATATGTGAAGGTTTGTATGCAGAGTTTGCATGCGTAGGTACCCGTAGGTACCTAATTTTGGTAGTAATGACTTTACATGGAAATGTTCAAGAGTATTTTCTTCACTCTTTCTGGAGTGTTGCAGTCAAATGTGCTCAAGTTAGTATGTCTGTGTCATGCATTTTCTCATGACTACAAATGTTATATCTGCTTCTTCTTTTTTCTTTTTCCCTAAATTGGATTTCAGGGAGCGTGGGTTTTCTTGGTAGATACAATGACCCAATTTGGAGCCAAAAAAATACATAAATAAATATATGTATAAAGAAAATAGTGGGTATCATTGCAGCCACAACATAAACTCATTTTCAATCCTGTGAAGTTCCTGTGTATGCTGAGTGAAGATTGAGACGTGTGGTAGTGTCTCTTTAAGGTTATTGTGAGGAGTAAGGACGTATGAAAATGATTCACCAGGGCTGCCGCTTGTCTCCAGGTTCCTATAACAGGGAGATGATCTCAATCTGCCTTCATGCTGTTAAAATGATTCATAAGCCTCCCAGCATTCTCAAATGATGGAGTATTATTGCACCCTCTTAAAGTTGGGCACTGAGATAATTTGGCTGATGTTGGAGAAGGAATGTACCATAACCCCTGTGGCTCAACTTTCATTGAATAAATATGGCATGCTGCTGCTTCTGTTCTCCTTGTGTATGGAAGAACAATTAACATGTCAGAAAAGAAGAATCACAGAATGTTCTGGCTCCTTCCTGGAAAAGTGCAATTCCACACTGAGCTGTGTTTTTGAAGTTACCGAGCAAGATTCAAGGTTTTATCTCTAGAATATCAGAGGAAGTCGGACTTATGCTTCACATGGAAAGATGTTACTGAAGCTGGAAGAACTTTATCACTATATTACTTTAGCACTATCATATGTCTTAACAGGACATATTTTTATTGCTAGAGGTAAACAGAATCTGCAATATGATTACAGCTGTGGAGTTGTAGGAAAAAAAAAAGCTTTTGTGTAGAGGTAGATGGTATGATCATGATTTCCTTTTCTTGTTTAGTTGAACAAAAATAAGCTTGATTGGCTGTCCAAAATAACTGAGGGAGAACTGTTTATGAGCTGAAGATTTCCCTTCTTTTCGGTTGTAGGAGTGATATTATGAGAGATATTGAAAAGTTTTTAAGACTTGATTACACATGGGCATACTTCTGCTCTTCTGACATTTATGACCTTGACTGAAATGATACTTTCTTTCTGTGTTTTCTCTTTTGTTTGTTTTGTTTTGTTAATGCTCTTCCCCCAGTTGTTGAGGGGGCTTTGCTGGTGCGTCCTGCAGTATAAAAAAAGCTATGGTGAAATACTATAATTTCAAGTTTCCAATCAATAGTCTGAAATTTGCATGAGAGAAGCTGTGAAGACCGGACTCATTAGGTGTTTCTGTTGAAAAACTGTTGCTAATTTTTGAGCAGATTTTTCTGACTGGGGAATACATTTCTAACACCAATATGGAAATTCATATTTGGTGTAACATCAAATCAGTAGAAAGCAACTGTTATCATTTCTTATTCTCCAAGTGAGAATGAGCAGTGAGTGATTGGATTTCATTCTAATGTAGATACACTTTACCAATGTCAAAATAGTGATTGGAAGTTAAATGGTAGTGGATGAGAAGCAAGTGTAGTTTCATGTTAGTAAATGTTTTGCAGAAGGCAAGTGGATTAGCCTGGTTTTTGTAAACTAAATCAATGTGCAAATAAAATGGTTGTGTAATGTATTATTTTGTAAAAAACCCCCAGAAATTAAAAGTCTTAGAATTTTAAAAAAGGCAATAGTAGGCAACAGGCTGCAGCTAATAATTCTTTGCCACATCTTGAAATAATCTTTGCAAAATGCTAACAATATCTAGTTTAGCAGAGCAGCAGTCTTTTCAGACAGCATTTCAAGTGGAGTTTGTGGAACTGTAGCATACTCTTATCTTGGCTAACATCTCTCTGTCTTGAAGCATACTTTGAGTCATCTGGTTCAAAGACAGCTCTCTTCTGAAATACATTACAGGATGTCTTTTACCTTCACTTCTACTTGTGTTTAACCCGGAGGACCCTGAGAATCATAATTTCTATAAATTGGAGCATACATTTGAACAGTAACATGATTGCATCTATCTTCAGAATTGTTTCTTCTTAAGGACTTTCTCAGTGCAAGTGCAGCTGTGAGTTGCCCTTGTTTGGAGCTGTGTTGTACCCTGCTCCTGATGCAGCTGAAGTGCTCAGTGCCACAGAGAGAGGAGAGATAGACATGCCCTTAGTTTATATTGTGCTGTCACTGAAAATAAAGCAAGATAAATATGTGCCTTTGTACTGATAAGGAAGTGTCCATAGCGTGTACTCAATCTTTTAACTTGACTGCTGTGATGTACCCTGCTTATTGGGTCTTACCTTTCCTCTGGCCTGAGTGCAATTCTGCAATCCAATAGTTTTCCGAAGACAAATCAGGTAATTCTGAACTCCAGTGGCAATCCCATACCTTCTGTTTTGTGAGAAATAGTTCCTGTTGTACCCTCTTTCAGTCTGAGGAAGAACATGAGATTATATAGTCACGCTGCATAAAAAATTGCTTCATCTTCTTTTAGTAGCGTCCCTTTCTGCATCATGTGCATGGTAAAATTTGGGTTCTGGAGTCTTCAAAATACAAAGTGTTTGGAGTTTGTTCACTTGAATCATAGTGATCATGTACTTTTTTTTTATCTGATTAGCAGTTTTTGACAGTCCTGTCTTTCTGAAATTCAGCCTGAAAACTCCCAACCTCAGAACTGTGCCTGAAAATGCCGTGCTTTGAAGGAGTCAAGGTTTTGCCTCTCAATTTCTAGATGAATGTAGATTCCTGAGAGCTTCCTTTCAAGTCTGATCAGAAATTTCTGCCTCACTGGATTTTTGACTTATGTATTTCCCACCCTTGATTGCTTGGAGGGCAATTCTCGCAGCTGCTGGCACTGATTGGTTTCTAAATATAGGGAAATCTTGCTGCAGGAAATTTTGAGACAGATCTGATAAAAGAAAAGGTGAGAAACTCTGTTATCAGAAAGTAGTGGTTGAAGGTCAATTTTATGTGGGCTTCTGTAATTTATCTAGCTGCTACAACTTGAATGAAAGATTAAATTTACCCTTTTCTGTGCAGATCTCGAGTAATCAGTCTTTGGGTGAGGAATTAGACTAGATTTGTAGAATTAGTGTTTATCTTTTCACTTTTGATTAAGGTGGACTGCTAAGTAGCATTGGAATTCCTCTGGGATTCAAATGGTGAGTAAAAGCAGGGATGTGGCTTTTCCGTTTCCCCCATAGGACCTTGTAGGGTATTTTTCACCTCAGACTGGCTTTCAGGATGGACCCTGTGTCACCTGTTCTCATTCTCCACAGCTCTGCATTAGTCAATAATTTACAACTTTTTCCTGAGAGTGCTTGCCTCCCCTGCCCCCCAGCCACCAGCTGAAGTCACTGCCTCTGCAGCAAATGTCTGTGCGGCTCCATTGCAGAGATGTTTAGTTAAATGCAAAATTATTACTCCAGTGTGATAATTCTCAATCTTTTCTAGCAGGAGAAACTTCTCTGCACTAGCCCCAGTGGCTACGGCACCTCGTGTGTAACAGTGGCTGCTTCTCCCTCTTTCAGAGGTCTTGATTTGCAAAGGAGGCAGACATCACTTATTATCAAAGAATAGATCAGAATTAAATTCAGATGGTTTATATATAGAAAACCACCACAGTCAGGAAGACTGTTTATCCGTGTCACAGCTTGGGAGCTTGATTACAATTACTCTGTGCTTAACCATGAAGCATCATCCCATTATTTTTCTTGTACCATAGAAATATAAAAATAAATACATGATTATGTAAACATAAGAAGACAGAAAAATGTTAAAAATGTTCAAGAATAAGCCTATTGCATGAGGACTGGAACCTTCTCACTCCTGGGCACAGGAACTGTGAAAGCAGCATTTTCTTCTGTTCCCTGCTCTAAGGGACCCTTGGAACAGTTCACATCTGGATTTTCAAACACAGAGACTTCTGAGTGAGGAGCCTTGAAGCAGCTTCCTGTAGTGGATCAGTTGAATTAACCACTTCTGGGAAGCATTTCATAAAGCTTATTTTAAGGGCTTGTGATGTAGTGCAGCCTGAATTGGTGCTCAGGACAATTGTGATGAAAGGTTGCCTTAATCAGAAAGAGGTGTCCACTCTCTGGAAGATGACTGAAAAGAGAGCTAGAAGATGAGTATTATCTTAAGCACTGAGTAGCTGCTTCTGCTCTAAAAGCAGAAAACCCAGACACAGGGTTCAATTTGGGCTTGAATGGTAAAGCTTGAAATTTGCTCTCATTTGATTAGAAATGAACTTTAAGAATTTTGATACCTGTGATCTATGTGTTGCTACCAAGGAAGAGTAAAGCCAAGTTTTATAAAATTATTGCAATGTTTTATGAGACTGTTGGAGAATATTCAAATGTCGTCCCTCACTGAATTGTTTGTTTCCTGGCTTTAAATACAATTTTCTCTTTGAAGCATGTTGCAATCTATTTTGCATTGTAACTTAAATGTTAATTCTTTATTTTATAGTTTTCTTTATTGTCAGTTATATTCTTTCTTTTAAAAGTATATTTCAGTCCCTAATGCAGTTTCATTTGTTGGACAGTAAGGTACATTCTGTTTAAAAAATGTATAACATCCTCATAATTAAAGTAATAATACAGACTAGAGGAGCAAGATTCATGGAAATGGTGTTATCCAGGGTGTTTTCTGCCACAAATTTCTTTGTCCATTCATACTGTTATCTAGAGCAATAAAAGTTCTCACATTTGCAGGGAAAAGGAGGAAAAAGGTGTGTCAATGTGTCCATAAATACACACGTATATATCAGACTCAGATAAACTAGTGACAAGCCTTATGACCAAAGTAAAATAAAACCTAGAATGAAACAGTTGTAAGTACTACCATTATTTCCCTTACTTTGCCCTTTATCTTCCTTTTCTCATCATCTACTAGAAATGTTTCTTATCTAATACCAGATCTTAATCATTTATTATTAGATAAAACTCTTTAATGTTCTCAGTGCTTGTCAGGACTGCAAAAGGAATGCAACCATCTCTGATTTAGTCACAATTTTGGTTGGTTTCCCTTTCTGTAAATTTTTCCTGAAGCACCATGCAGTCCTTTCTGTGTATTTTTTCACCCCCGGAGCGGTGTTCCCTTTTCTGCTACAAAGATCAATGCCAGAAGCCTGATGCTCACGAGCAATCCTATTATAGCAAACCAGTATTCACACACACTGCGAGGAAACACTTCAGTAAAGAAACAGATTTAAGTTTAAAGCTTGCAAAGGATTACTACACACAGCATAGAAAAATCTTTTTTTTTTTTTTGAAAATAATTACAAGTATCATAAATTATCCCTTTAATGTGATTTAAGCACGTCTTTGTGTCTGTAATAAGTATACATTTAATTTTGATGAGCTACTTGCAAATGAATTTACGACTGCTAGAAATGAGGATGCTTTTTTCAGTCACTTGTGTCAATTGCAGGGTAATTGGCTGGTTCTTCAGAGGACTTGAGGGAAAAGCATTGGAGTACTGTCAGCATTTGACTATGCTGTTTTATTTCCTTACTCTAAAGTACCCATAATTCAGCATAAGTTGCAGGCTCTAACCACAAAGATTATTTTATGCTAAAGAGCCTCTAAAAGCAAGGTCAAAATGCTGCCATGTGGACTGGCTGGAAATGTCAGCTACAGCCTTTGTAAAAGCTGAAGAAGAGAGCGAAATGAAATGTATGCTAACTAGAACCTCTTAGTGCATGTCGTGTGCTCATATTGATAGAATGAATGCATTAATCAATGAGAATATACAGATGAACTAAAATGGAGCTCTATTTTTACTGGCTGTTGTGCTGTTATGTGAAAGTGATGGTTGATACAGCTGAAAAGGCAAAGTTGTGCATCTCATTTTTAAATCCAGACGAGCTGCTTCAAGACAGGCAGCTATCAAAAATATTGAGGTGGTAGGTGTTTGTGTGCATGCAGTGCAGCAAGAGCATTTTGGTGAAAGCTGGACAGATACTCTTATTTTCATCTAAGCTATTGTGCCTGGTGGAGGCAGGGGGTGTGTATGTTGCACAGCAGTAGAGGACCATAATAAAGTGTCAGCATGAATTTTCGTCCCTACTTTTATCCGTTTAAGACAGAGCATTAATGTTATTTTAATAAAGTGTTCTGCGGTTGAATGTGCTGTTACAAATGCAAGTTGAAATACGCTGTGATGCAGAGTGCTCTGGAAGAATATGAAATGGTTGGATGAACTTGGGTACTTGGAAATAATCAATCTTCCATTCTGATTTTGAGACAAATACTGTTAAATAAGGCTTTCATTAGCTGTGAGTTAATTTGGGGCAAACTACTGCACTTAATATTTAGTAAATGGAAATGAAGGTGTCTCATGCTGATTGATTTTATTTTGCTCATATATTTTGGCCATTGCTCAAGCTGTGGCATTTTTGATACCAGCTAATTAGGTTCATTCTGAGTAGATGGACAGCCCAAGTGACTCAGCAGGGCAGAGTTAAATTACTTCCGTCCATCCTGCTAGGCTTGTTAGCAAGTCATGAATATCCTGATTATTTTCCTTTTTATTATTTGCTATGTTTCAGTATTTTCTTCTTGTGACTCATAGGCTGAAAATTAGCCTACAAGAGGATTTTAGATATGTTGAAGGTGATTAATATCCCATAAACTAGCACTGAAGGTTGGTGGAAAGGTGAGTTAGTGAGCTGAAGTATGGCAGCTTTGTGCTGAAAACTCTTTGCAAAACTTTCCCGTGTGAAAACCAGCGATATAATTAATTTGCCTTAGAATAAATTCTGTATTTCATAACTGGTTTAAAAAATGAAATGTTCGAGAGTTGTTAACCTTGTAAAATCTTTGAGAATTAGAATCCTTTGGAACCAGGAAAAGGTGCAAAAGGCAGAGGATTTCACAGGATGGCACTGTTTTGTCTATGTTAGTGATTGCAGGAACAGAACTGGTTTTATTAGGAACACAGTGAAATAGATGCATCTCAGAGACAAAATGTTTTTCTATTAAACATAACCATAGCTTACATAGACAAACTGGTCTTACAAACCAAGCAGTAAAAGCCATGCTCCTAATTTCTTTCTCGGGAGAGGCTTTTATGATTTTGCATTGTATTTTCCTTTAGCATTCATCTAAGGTACTTCGAACGCCTAGGACACTAATTGTTCAATAAGTAGCAGCTGTTCCAAATGAATAATACTCCAAGAATATTTGCTTTTATTTACCATTTTTTCCTGGATCTTGATAACTAACTAGTCACACTGTTTGCTAAGCAATCTCTTTGATTCTTCCATGTATTACCTTAAGTATCAGTTGGGTAAGAAAAGCTGCAGTGGTGCCTCAGGGGTTTGCTGAGATAGCTGAGATCTCAGCTTGTTGGTGGGCCATGGTAACTGTGGCAGAGGCTCCTGACTCTGAATTTCCTGTCCACATTAATTAGGCAGAGATGTGAGGTTAGCTGGAGGAAAATGAGTCAGTGCTGATCCTCAGTGCACAGCTCCCTGTGAAAAATCTCATTCTGCTGCTGGGCTCTTAGCACACCAAAGAATTTTTTCTTTTGAGTTGAAATTGTTCTGGTTTTTCAAGTATGACTCAGTAAATTTCCAAAGCAGATGTGCTGGGTGCTCACCCGTACACGCACACAGGCCTCTCTGTAACCAGCATTTGCATAACGTCTGCATGTTCAAGGCCTACTTGATGATCTTTTAAGATGATGAGGGCTTTTATTTAAAACTAAATATAAAGCCACTTTGAACTATGAGCATAAAATATTTAATCAAACTGAAATGCCTGGTGTGATAGATTCTGCAGGCATGAGACACATTTGCATGGATGCTGGTTTATGTTCACAGGTGGAAATTTATTTAAACTTAATGTTGTTTGCTTGAAAAGACGGCTGGTTTTTTCAGGGAAGTTTTTTTAATTTTTTTTTTTTTTTGACAGTTTCTCTCAGTGAATGTTAGCTATTTCCAGACTCCTAACTTAAAGAAATCCTAACTTAAAGAATCTTCAGTGAAAGTACGTTTTAAACATTTCTAGCACATGGGAAGGTGCTGTGGGTGCACATCTGCTTTGGAACCCCCTGGATATATGGAACAGACAGTTTTCCTACAAACAGCTCAACTGATGGATTTAATGTTACTAATCCTAGAATGCTACATTTCTTGTTTACCCAGGGGTAGATCTTCCTCCTGCTTTTAAGAGGAGATTGTGAAGAGGGAAAGATGTGCAGACCGAATTGCAATGCAAATAAAGATTTGGACAGCATAAATAACACAAATGCAAATACAGAAATCAAAATGGCCACTCTGCTACCCACGTTTCAGTGGTTTGGAAATATTGTCTCTATTATGTATTGAGCAATGTATTTAGAAAACAATACCAGATAACTGCAATCATTGCTTTATTTTTCTTCAGTTTATTTATCTCAACTAACACTGAATGGGTTGTTATGCCCCACAATTTTCTTTGTTCTAGCAGGATTGATGAAATCTGATGAAATATTACTCAGCCCAATTTCAATACTCAGTTTCTGGTAATTGCTTTGGTTGCTAAATACCTGACATGAACTTTTTGTTTCCCAGATGGATTAAGTTATCTAAGCGCTGGGTTCCCTGTGGGCATTGAATTTTTCAGTTCATTTCCATCTGGATTTTAATGCTTTTGTAACAATGAAAAAAGTTGGTTGAACTGAAAATGATTGATATGACTAAAAAGATATCTGAACCTTGGAGGGTTTTTTAGTTTTATTTTGTTGGTTTTTTTTCTAACTTCTTACATGGCTGTATGAGAAATACCTTCTAGACTTAATGAAGGAAAAGTGAAGCTCTACTTCTTATCATATTAATACAGTTTGGGGTTTCCCAAGAGAGAATTTCTCATTTGTCTCAAGGTGATTTCTTGTGTTTTACTTAAGTTGTCTGAATGATAAATAGTGCCCTACGTAAGTTGCTGGCTGTATATGTAACAACGAGTAATATTGCATTTGAAAGTTTTCTGATAAAGTGGAATCCAATTTTGCATGGAAAAGCTAAGATGAATTTTAACCACTTTTTGCTGAAATTTCATCAATCTGGACTTATTAGGAAATGAGAAATTATTCATTTCAACCTTCAGTGATTAAAGACTGACAAGATTACTTTTTTTTCAAGCAAAGGTACAAATTATCGTAACTTATTTACCTTATTTTTAAAAACATCTCTATATAAATAGCTATTACATACAGATATATTTGCATGCATATAGGTACTTACACAGCAATATATGTAGTTCTATACAAAATTCTGCATTGTTTAGCATAAGACGATCTTGAGATTAATTCTGAATTGGTTGCTGACATTAGTATGCAGTTATTTCAGTCAAAATGTTTTTAGATAATTTTGTTATTTTAATTGGTTCCACTTAAGAAGATAGTGGATAGAATTTTACTGGCTTGGCTTTACCTACAGCACAGTGCATCCTCAGTGAGACCATGACACCCAATCCCACATGTGAACTATATGACACACGTGGTTTTGCAGTAGCTCCAAAGCAAGCTGCTCGTGCCACCTGCACTGACTTGGATGGGCAGTTTAATAATTTGTTCATAAACTAAGAGTTCTGCATATCAGTAAACAATAAAACATTCTCCAAAGCTCTGAAAGCATGCATAAGAAACATAGGGCAGGTTAAAAAGGACAAAACTGTTTCACGTGTGCAATATCAAAATATGTTTCCCACAGCTAAATCCAGGAAGAGAATCCAGGACTACAGTGGCTGTTTTATACAACACTTAGCCAAAGAGCTGGCATGAAAAATAACTTTCACTTTGTTCCCCATCGTGTTACAATGGGGTGTGTGTCCTGAAAGTGAGTAAATGTGATGTATATCTTAAAAATACTGGCTATGAGCGTGAAAAAAAATCATCTGAGCCTATTCTTTATTACCCCCATGCAATAATTATATTATTAACATTTTGCAATGGTTTTACATGTAGTTGCACTTAGTTTTCCAGATTACTTTAGTCACCAATTGCTCTGAGTAACTAGAACAAATTTGCATTAGTAAGTCTAAATTTTGAATATGTTTAGGGTAGAAACACCTGATAATGAAGATGTCTTAGAGGACTGTTGAGTGTCAAACAAGGTGTCTGTTTCTTTATCTTGCAGAAAGCTTTGCCTATGGCAGGACAGAGTGGTTGGCAGAAGCTCTGGTAGGATGGGGAGAGCTGAGCTTGGGAAAGCCTTCAGTTCAGTGGGAAACATCGAGCACTGTACCCTGGCTGCTACACCTGGGACTTGGAGCAGTTCCTGCTCTTAGAGCCAAACCCTGCAGGCTGATTCACAGCCTGGCTGTGCCAAGGGCAGGCTCCTGTAGGGTTTGGATCAGGCAGCGTGGTCAGTCAGAGGGACAGGGATGTACTCAGACATCACCCATGCTCAGGAGCAGCAGGGGCCCCTTGGCCTCCGGAGCCCTCAAAGAGCTCACCGTCTGTTCTGGTGTCTGGAGATAAGAGTGTGCCTGTTCTTCAGCCTGGACAGAAGTAGTGGTTGCAGGTGAAAAACCTGAAACCTATTGCATCCCTAGAGCCAGCTTCAAGTGTAACCTCATGGGATTTAGGTGTGGTTGCAGGCAAAGGTGTGAAATGGAAGGGTGAAGAGATACAGATTATGGGTTTGGTGATGTGGGAGGGAAAAAAGAAGGGGAAATGACAGCTCTTGGTAAGTGGTGAGAGCAGACATGCAAATTTACATGATATCTTTTCTACCAAACTGGGTAGTTTTAGGGCCTCTGGAATTTATTGGTGTTATTTCCATGCCTCCTTCTATGTAAACTGCTTTGGCATTTGTCTGTCTCAGTCTCCAAATGAATAATTTACTTTTTCCACCTGCTGCTATCACCTGTTTAACTCTTCTCCTTCCAATTTCATGCTTACATCACTTCCACTTTTGTTTCTTTATTAGCTTGCACCATGTTAGAGAAATTCAAAAGTTTCTGATCTCGAACTCCAAATAGTCTGTGAGAATATAAAACACACATTATGTGTCACTTTTCAAGGACACACTGTACAAGTGGCTTGCTGTAATCTGTTCTAGGATGCTTAAATTTTAAAAGGCACAAGATTTTGATAGCTGATTTTGTTTCTGTGTGTGCCTATTTATATTTTTAGCACATTTGATAAAGTACCATTACACAACCGCCTCTTGGCTCTGGTGTAAGGCTTTGTACCAATGTTTTTTAATGCTTTGCAATGTGATTATGTAGCAATCTCTAGGTGTATTAAAAGCAGGTTCCCTTTCTACTGTAATAGCTAAGTCATCTCCACCTTTGTATCCTCTACCTGACAGACCCTTCATGTCTGACTCAAGTTTAAAACACTTGTCCTAATTTCTGAAACTTTTCTTCTAAACTGTATTTAAAACTTTCTGGTTTTAACATCCTCCTCTTTTCTTCTCTGCTGACTTTGTTCCAGTCTTCATCTTATGTCTGACCCACTTAAGTGCCTGTGACTTTCCCATTCTACTGCCTATAATTGAAGCTGTTTACTTTGCTTTGTGCCCAAAATACCCATCTCTTCAGATCTGTTTTCAGACAGCAAGAACCCTCTTTTACTTGTAAGTCAGATTCTCCCGCAGAGAACTCATCATCACCACAGCCCAGTGGCCACGCTCAAATCACCCGCACATGATTTCCAACAGCCCAGTTTGTGCTGAAACAGAAATTCTTTCATGTTTTATGCTTCTGTAGCACCAAAGAGATTTGTCATTTGGTGATATTAATGGTGTACTTCTGCTACCTTTTTTTTTTTTTTGGGGTGTGTGTGATGCTGTTAAAATGAAAATTATAACTTACTGCTTCTGCAGTGTGTGAGGAAGCAAGCACCTGTGTTCAGCAGGGCTTGGGAATATTTTTGTCTTAATAAACAGACTCTAATTTTACAGGGGGGTTTTTTTGTTTTGTTTTTTTGTGTTTTTTTTTTTTTTTGTTTGTTTTTTGTTTTTTTTTTATTTTATGACATTTACAGCAAGGTAGCAACTGTAGGGCAGGAACAGGAGGGGGATTTTTACACACCTGTCCTTGCCTTGTAAGTCCATCACTGTGTTTTAGCCTGTTCTCCCAGTGGGAAAGTGTGAAGTGTAAGTGCAGGCAACAGAGTTAAGCTGGAATGTCCTGCAGAGATTCACTATCACAAAGGGTAATGCTGCTTTATCGATCCTTTCCATACCGTCTCCCACAGTTGTGTTAAGCCTGTAGCAAGTGCAACCTTTACAAAACAAGATCAAGAGATATGCCTTACCATTTAAGTTGAATACTGGCTTTAAAATAGGATAAAAGGATGTTTCTTAGGTATGACATATTGTTGGCATTTTAGTGTATACATGATAAAAAATCCACAGAGTGGAAGTTCGCATTTATTGGAATAATTCTTTTTTTTGAGCCCTACATCTGTGAATGCAAGTGATAGGGCCAACTTAACTTTATATAAAGCATAGCTTAGAAAAGGAAAACTATTTTTAACTTTGACCAGACAACTTTCCTAGAGAATTCAAATTCCCATTTCTCCTCATATTCTGCCATATATTACTTAGTCATAATTTTGTTACTTATACTGTAGGAGTGAAAAAATATTGTCTAAAATTTAACAAAGACTGTCACACATTTTTTTGTAAATATTTTTGTATTATTGCCATTTCTCTGCTACACTCAATTCCATTGCCGCAGCAGTTGCCAAAGATGTTGATAAAATTTTTCACTAGAGCTTGGTTAGAGCATTAGCACCCCAGGCTTTCAAAAGAGTTGCTGGAAGGCTTTCAGTTCTGCAGTGCAGATTCTTGCTTCCAGCATTGGTCTGTACTTATAAAGAAATATCTTAGTGTGATAGACCTTAATTTGTATCTTGAAATTCACCAGGAAGGCATCGAGTGCTGTAAATCTGACTGGACTCTGTATCTTCCTTCAGATGACTGAGGCAGAGCTGGGGCCATTTTAAAAAGCAGATGAAATTGGGAGACTCTTCTGTTCAGGTTCTAGTAGTGGAATTTTATTACATTGTCTCCAGCCCAGCCTCAGTGCCTGTCCCTGGAGCCAAAGGCCCTTTGTCCTTGAGTGCAGTGCCCAGGCCTGGCAGTGCAGCTTTGCAGACCTTTACAGGTCTGTGCCAGGAGCTCTTCTACAGCTTGGCCTTGAGGCAAACCTAAGCACCTTCTGCTAAAAGTTTTCATCTTAAAGTTATTGCAGTGACTGACTTGAAGAGAATGCTCTCATCCACCAAAACCAACAGCAATGGTAAAAAAAGAAAAAAAAAAACAAACAAAGAAACAAACAAACAAAACCCTCAGCCAAAAAACCACACCAAATGTAGATACAATCATGTCTTTATTTCTTCACTTTCCTTACTACAATTATGTTAATGCTTGTGCTCTCTAGCAAGGTGCAAATGATTAATATGTGACCTGTATTATAAGAAACTTATGGATTTTGTGTATTCATTATATGGAAGCAAAATTGCAAAGACTGCTGGGAAATTATAAAGGTGCGAATAAAACTCTGGTGATCTCAGTCACTTCTGTCTCTTGTGATTAACACTGCTTGTCACATAGAGGATTTATCCAGATGAGGAGCTCAGCAATGAATTAGGAAGAATTTGGCAGCAAACTTCAGTCAGGAGTAAGAGGAAATACCTGTCAGGAAACCCTATCTCCAAAACCCCCTCCTACTCACTCAGCATGGTTCCATCTTAGACTCTTCTGCCTGAAAGCTGTTATAATGAAAAACATGAATAAATGTTAAAATTCCTCATATTCAATTTTAGATAGAATGAAAATAGTGAAGTACATTGATTGCAGTGCAGTGATCCTCTGACCACATTGTCTACATAGGTTACTATTTACTAGTGAAGCAATAAAATGCAAACAGGTGATTGACTCTCACTGAAGTCAGGCTTAGCACCCCACTGTTCTTTTTGTTTCATATGCTGTAGATACATTTTTAGAAAAAAAAAATCTAGATTAAATGAGTTGTTATAAAAATCAGTTTTGAGTGCAAAACCCCTGGGTAATAGTGTTTTTTTCTGTTATTTTGACAGTGAATAGATTAAAAAAAAACCAAAAAAACCTCTGGTATGCGCATGCCACATGAATGTAATGCACAGAGCTTAGAAAATGCAATGTATGCTAGGAAGCAACTGATAAATAAGAGCAGAATTCCCTATTTCCTTAAATAATTTTAACAAAATCATGAAGAAATTGAGAGAAGTGTTTAATTGTTTTGAAACTTTTGATTCTCTGGTGCTAATGACATAACCTTTAAATCAATACTGTAGTATCTAATTATTCTAATGTTGTATAGTATGAACATAATAATATTAAAATATTTTATTTCTATGTTTAAGTAAAGAAAAAACACACCTTAATAAAGCTCTCCCATTTGTTTATGCTCCAGATTGCAGGTCTGATAAGTTCTAGCAGAATTAATTAAAGTCTGAGGATGAACTCAGACCTGGAAGGGTGGACTGGAGAGATACTGTCTTAAAATGCAACATGTAGCTGACAGATAAGTTAATTTAATTAGTTGGAACTTTTTAAAGAGTAGTTGATAGCAAACATTAAAACCTGCTTTCAAACAGACAGCTGTCAAGTATGGGTACTAAGGTGAGAAATGTTCCTGAGAATGTACTAATTTTTACCAGTGTTTATAAACTATGCATGGCTGTTGTCTCTTTTTAGTTTGTTTATCTACCTCTGCAATGTAATCAAGAATATTTACAGAGGGGAAAAAAGGGGGGATAGGATGTTTGGATTGGCAAACTGCAACCAGGACAGTTATTGTTTTTGCTACTGTTTCATCAAAAAGTTGTGGATAAGCCAGTTAAAAGGCCTGTGCTGGAGAAGTAAAACTAAATAAATGAAAACCCCCAATGCTTTTCAAAGTTGCTAAACTGTATTGAAACTTTGGATGAAAACACATTATGTGGTAATTTTAACAAAAATCATTAAATTGATGCCACCACATTAAAACCAGTCATACAATACAGTGTAGTCACAATATGGTACAGTTGCTAAAATACAGGAATTCAGGCTTTAGAGAAAAAACGTGCTGTGTTATTATGCCTGCATTTGGTAATGCACAGTAATGTGCAGTACTTTACTGATCCCCCAGAACCTTTCACCAAGCCATTGGTTTTTCATATTGTTATATATATCCATACATGAGTAGTTTTGCTAATCCATGACTGGAAATTATTCCCCCTTCAAGTACTTGGTGTGTTGGACGTGTGCTGTAGTCACGTCTTGTGCACTTGGGTTGCTTTGTGAAAGGCAGTAGCTGGGAGTAAGGAGATGACACCAGGAATTTTATCCATCCTATTGCCAGGCACATTGTTTCCCACACTGTCCCCTCCCAGGTTTGTGAGGGAGATGCTGCAGTGAATGATGGCTCTTGTGAATGGGCAAATACTGGTGCCCGTCCAGTGATCTGTACTTCTGGCCTTCTTTGTCCAGAAAAAGGCTTTCCAAGTGAAGCATGGGCTGAGAGGAGTAATTCCAGCAGACTGGAGGCAACATGTGTTCTACAGGTTAAGCACTTCTATAGAACAGTTGCTCCAAAGCCGCTGGAAATACTTCAGCTGTTTATTTAAGAAAGGGTGCACTTCACATGGAACTGTGGTTAGGGTTTGGTGCTTGGTTTTTAATTAATACTCACTGCACACAAAAGTATTAATGATTTTCTAATAAATGGAGAGGTGGTAATCACTGGATCAATGGCATACTTGTGTTTCAGAGAAGCACTCTGAATAATTATTCCATTCTGATATTCTGGTTAATTCAAGTTGGGGTTTTTTTCCATCTGGATTATTTATAGGTAGCACAAGGCACATCCTTTTGAGACATTCCAGTCTATTATGTATGTATTATGCTTCTATGTAGGAGTTTAGTAATAATCCTTTAAATCTGTATAAATAATATTGTAGAGTCATGATACATTGAGAGAATGCTTTGGGTTTTCCTATGTGGTGGCTTTCAGAGATGTGCCTATATGTATTTGCATGTCAAGGATTGCAAAATATAGATAAGGTAAAAGAACTGATATATGCGTAGACTTAAAGCTCGCCCTGACCCCGAGTCAAATTGTTTTTGAGATTTGGAGGGGGAAAAAAAGGTTCCATATTATCAGTTTTGCACAGCTTTGCTATTTGGTTCCATTAGGGATTGGAAACGTGGAAATATGGAGTAGTTGCTGTCAATCTGAGCAAAATGGAAATCTCATTAGCCTGTCTATCAGGTGAGATCTAAAACTCACCACATCTCAGGTGAGGTCTTGGCCACTTGTGGTCATTAAAGATCTCGCTGACTGCTCACAGGAGTAAAGGTGTTAAATGCAGTATCTTGGACAAATTCCAGCTTCTGAAATTAGGTTTGGCCTAAATTCCCTACCAGTTTAGTACTTTCCTTCTTGTTCTTAACTAAAGTGTAATAGTGTTTTGAGTTATTAAATGGATCTTCACATGTGTTCTAAGCATGTCTGCTTTTCAGTGACAGGAAAACTTTGATGACAGTGTATGTTAGACCTTAATGGAGTAACATAAACAAAAAAGTTACAGCAGTTTTAAGTGGAAACGACAGTGTCAAACCTTTATTATGTACCAGTTTGGCCATATATATTGCCAAAAATGTATATGCTGTACTAGGGGAATAAAAGTACCTTGATTTCAGCTCCCTTTTTTCTGTAGCTCAGCTAAATTAGATCTGTAGGAAATAGCAGGAGAAACATGTAACGAAACAGAGGTTTAAAAGTGGAAGAGCAGAATCACTGCAGTCGGGAGCACGGGAGTGGTGTAACTGTGTCCCTGATGTGTGCAAGGGAAGAGCTGTCTCATTTTGAGCATTTAGAAATGTACCAAACCTGTGTGCTTGAGCATCTCCTTGCACTTCAGACATGGGCACCTTACCAGGTTATTGCAGGGTAAGTCAGGCTGTTTCCACAAGTCATCTACTCTGCTGTGACTGACCAATCATGTTTTTAGATTAGGTCTTATTTTTTTGTCATTTATGGACAAACTATTGTATATCTTCATGGAATACAAGTAATCACACAGTTATATTGGACTTTTGATTCAGCACATTTACAGCAGAATTTATTTTCCTTAGTTTGAATGTCCCTTTAAATTGTATATATGAGTTATATGGAATGTTCCTCTTTATTTTTTACCTTTTACTTTTTTTTTTGTTTGTTTTTAAAGTAATATCCTAATTTTTCATACACTGCCTGTTTTCTACATCCATCCATGTACTTTTTAGTTCAGGCTGCTTTAGCCTTTGAATTATGCATACTCAGCTTGTCAGTCAGGGCAGCACTTGCAACATTTCAGTAGAAATTACTTCTCTAAGTCTTTTCCTCAAAGACATATTTCTGCTACATTAGAGTCTGCTTTGAAATCCAGTGAGAATACGCTATAGAACCAGGCAGCAAACACATAGATAAGTAAAAAATTGTATATGAGTATCTGTTGTTAATAGTAGTCATTTTGTAATACTCATAGGAATCCAAACTGTTGTTTCTCACATGTTTACAAAATTTCATGCATTTCCTTTTTAATATTTCTTTAATGTTAAAATGTATGTTTCCAAACATACCTTATAGAGAACATATAGCTTCTTGAATATGTTATTGTTCTCCCCATCTCTTTGTACATAATAACTTGGTAAAGCAGGTGAAAAATAAGCCAATATTATTGTGAGAGCTGTAAAAATATGGGATGGGGTATATTATGATTTTTTTTAAGTTGATTTGAAAGTATTCAAATATACAATTATAATTGTTTAATTTTATACTAAATTTAATGTTTGAAAAAGCAAGGGAGAGTGAAGTGGTTGGGGGTTGGAAGCATGGGAAGGAAGAAAGTCAATGTCTGCTTTTTTGCCTGGCACGGGTGAGCACTGCATATCGGGACTGGTCCTGAGCTGGTTATCCAGCAAAAGTGAGAAGTAATTGCTGCACTTTTATTCTACAGCCACTTGGATGCTTGGCATGCATCCCAAAGAGACATAACTCGGGAAAGCAGCAGTCAGCTCTCCCTAAATGCAGTGAGAATTCTACTTTTTTGAGGGGTGGCAAATACACCCCTGAACTTCTGCCTCGTTAGGAGCTCATCGTGATGGATCTCAAGGAGGATTGCATTCTCCTCTCATAGGATCAAGTTGGACATTATGCCCATATTTTGGTAGATTCAAAACTGGTCTTGTTTTAACTGGTTTTAGAAAAAATATTTTCTTAGTCATTCTCTTTCCTATTTGATAAGAAAAACAGCAAATATAGTGTAAGATTTAGGAAGTTGTGTGATAGTTAAAGCAGCCAAAATTTGTCTTGCTCAGGTTTCTGTTCATTCGCGACAGGCATGACCGACTGTGCTGGGTTTCAGTCTACGACTCAAAAAGCTTAAAATTTACCAGAGGAGGTTTGGCTCTGTGCCTCCAGGAACTGCTATGCTACCACTGATTTAAATCATGTTGTCTAAGCCAGGCAGATGAAAATGCTCACATGCACTTTTTCAGGTGCTTCATCAGAAACTAGACCTTTTACATATATATATATACATATATATATATGTATGTATGTAAAAAATATATAAAAATATATATATGATTGATTGATCATTTTTTAATAACTGCCTTCTGATATGTTTTTGTCCAGTTCGCTGCTTCAAGAAGAAGAAATCTATTTTTTTGTTTAAAATTCCAAACTATATCCAGCAATTTCTTTGTTGAGCAAAACAATATTATTTAAGCTGCAATCCAGCTAATCTACTATCTCCAAGCTGAAATCATGTTGCCTTTCCTCATTTCCTGAATTAAATCCTGCTTCAGACAGATTTTCACATAGGAATGGCCAGCACCTCTAAAAGCAGGGACATATGTTGGATGTTTAAGGTAAGGTGGGCTTAAAGTGAAAATACCCTCGAATACATGAAATATTTACTATTTTGTCATCATGTAAACACCTTAAGATAATAAATGGTAGTGTTAAAATGTAGGAATAACATTTTATTTCCAGTGCAAATAGATGTAAATGTATTTTTATTCATTTTAATAAAATTAATGCCCAGTGTTCAGTAAATAGTTTGCCACATTCTTAAGAGTAGTTAATATCCCTGCTAGCTAAATTAGGACTGTGAACTGATTTAGATTTCAAGAAATAGTTAAACGTGTACATGTTGGCATCACTGGTAAAATAATTTGGCAGTAAGTTGTACACATTAAAGTGTACGTTTAATACCTGACATAGGTATTGGATAACTAAACAAATTTGTGAAAATCTAGGACCAAGTCTTGAAGAGAAGTGAAAGCAGAGGCCAACCTTCCTGGGGATATTCACATGGGGGAAAGCTGGCAGAAGTGGTGGGCTAGAAAGCAAAATAGAAAAGACACTTTCTAGGCATGGGGAAACGTGAGTCCTGTGAAACACAGCTGTGAAACTGCTCCGCCTTTAATCCTGGTTTGAGTGGCCACATACTCTGGGTAGGATCTGTGTAGGAGGTTGTGCTGACTCTGCTGCTCAAGCTTGGTGGTTAAAGATTTGTCTTTGGCTGTACAACTGTGCAGTCTCAAATCTACTGAAATGAAGGCATCTTGTAGTTTTTCTGTGCAGAAAAATTCTCCTTGAGGCAGAGATCCCAAAGTTCAAGTAGCTAAAGTTAGCTAGAAGGTTCCTCTAGACACAAATACCCACACTCCACCCTACCCTCAATTTTCTACATTTGCATAGTGATTGACAAAGGTGTTATTTTTTTTCACTTTTAAAAATAGTAGAAGCTGAAGAATAAAGGTTATGTCTTGGTTCTGTTACAGCATCTGCTGATTAGGACACTTCTTTTCCATGGTTAGTCATTGAGATGCTTTGACTGATTTGGGAAATATGGCTCAAAAATTCTGTGAAATAGCTTGTCAGCATCAGAGTAGTGAGTCCCAAGTCTCTTCATTTCTTGATTGCACAAATTAGACATGGATACAGCAGGCCAGCAATGATTTTTACAGCAGAAGTGGCAATAGTGATTGGTTAACTTTAAACATATTTAAATCATCATTAAAAACTAGGATTTTCATCGTACTCACAATCAGTGTTTTCTGATCAAAATCTGAAATGGAAATTACACAGGACAGAGTGGTTGTGTCCTTGATAGCCAGCCTGTAGGGGAGTGGAGGTTTGTGGCCTGTGAATGGACAGAGCAATAAGGGCTTGATCATGGCTGAGTTGCAAAAGCCCCACAGTCAAAGGTGTTAAAGCCGACTGACATAAAATTTCTAGAAAGTCTTAAATGCTAAGTATTTCTGTTAATATGAGTTCTTTACAACATTTATATCATCTCTTACAAGGTGTCACAACACAGAACTTGCTTTCATTACTGTGGCAATTCAGAAGGAAAAGAGTAAGGATCCAAAGCTCCTGAAAGTTGTGCAGGAGGTGCTGGAGCATCATGATTTCCATCAAAAGCAGCATTATCTTCATCTTATTTTCATGAGGGGTTTGGTTGGTTTGTCCTTCCAGTGTGAATTCGGGGTTTTTTTGGTGTGTGGAGCTGCTGGTGCATCATTTGTATATACCTGTAATACCTGAGTGATCCATGCATTATCTTCCTTTCCTGCTGATTTCTACTGACTCTTACATTTAAATATTGACTAAATTTCAAGAATTGCTGGATCAGAGTTTTTGAGATGTATCAGTTATTTTGGGATTAGAAAGTGAGTTATAGCTGGTGCTTTGCTGCCAGGCCTATGGGGCTTTGTGTCTGTTCATTAACGTGCTTATGAAATAGAACCAAATGTGCGGAAACTTGTAATTAGTCTTTCTCCTCTGTGTTAAACAATTGTTTCTGTTGCCTTTCATGGGAGTGTGGTTTGTTGCTGCCTCGGGGGCACAAGGGAAGGATGGAAGGACTCAGTGGTCAGGCAAAGGATGGTGGTCAGTTGATACCAGATGTCATAGAGAAAGACCTTTGGAAGACTGAGACTGGTGAACTGTTCCAGAAAGGCCTAAATGTGCCAGACACTGGAAACTGTAAGCTATGTGCTTACAATGAGGTGCATAAAACATAAAGCAATATTAATTTGTATTGTCAGTGCTTTACAAACTACTTTGTCATAGCCACCCTGAGCTCCAGGAGAAAGCTTGTGGTCCCAGCTGTCTCATTGATCATATGCCACTAGTTGTTGCAGCACACACAATTGAATTGCTTTTCCCTCAGGGAAACAGTGTCTCCAGGTGTGCTAATAATAAAATTAATAGCTTAGAGAAACTGCTTGCCACAGCAGCTGTGGCTTTACAATGAGAGGATCGATTCCAGTGTTTAACTGTCCTAATTCCATAGTGGATACCCGACTCAGCCACCGCTGAGATACGTTCGGTCTCACAGTTAATCAATACATCCCTGATTTAAAACAAAGAGCCAAGATTCAGGATTAGAAGTCTTTCTGAATAAAAGGATGTAGGTTGAAACTGTCAACACCCTTCAACTATTATCTTAACATAAAAGTTAGGAGTGCTTTAGCTAGTGCCTCCACAGGAAGTGGATGTGATACTACTGACTATATCCCACTCATTTTGTGAAGCATTAGCTTGTAAATATTAGGATGTAAAATGGCACTTAAATCATCTTGACCTGCCATTTTGTAGAGCTTCATGAATTCTGATTGTAATTGATAATATTACTTTAGTGTGAATAATGTATGTAGTCATACACCGTAGTTATTACTCTGTCATGGAACGCTGCTGTCAGTAGCCACAGATTTGACTGCCAGCAATGTGTCTTGAGGGGCACAAATGCTTTTCATATTGGATTTTGAGAAGATCCTGATTCTGAATGCTTATAAATGTCAAGGTTTAGCTTGTGTATGAAAGAAAATATGCATTTTTATAAGTCGATAGTGGAGAGTGAAAGAGCATTAAATATTATTGGACATGGGGCTGAAATTTTGGTGACAGCTTCTTAGGTGCAAGAGAAATGAGAAAGACATTGAAAATCACAGCTTGTTTGCCAAAGTTGGGTAGGGTTTGTTTGTTTATTTGTTTTATTAAACTTGCAGTTTGGGCTGATCATAGCCCAACAGTCTTGCTTATGTCCTTAGATGACAACAGCTCCACCACAGCTACCTACCACAATTTAGCACAGCGGGAGAGGGAGCTCTGAGACATTTCTGTCAGCCATTAAGCACAGCAGTTCCCTGCAGAGGGAAAGTAAATTCTCCTTTCCTCTCCCTTGGAGATCCGTGAAAGGGATCAAAATCACCTCTCCCTATTGCATGTGATTCCACCAGAAGAGTGTGGCTTCATTTGATTCTTTCAAATTTAAGAAATCTAAAGCTAACAGTAAGAAGAAGTTTGAGATTGCTGCCCTAATCTAGTGGAGGCTTTGTAGATAATGAGCAGTTGGAGGTGGTACCAGACTTGAAAAAAAATAAAGCAGTTAGGGAAGGAAAGACTTCCAAACAAATATAAGTGTTAAAATGCTGTTCATACCCTAGCATAACCAGACCAGAACCAAGCCTATGTGGTGTGTTTCTGAGGCAGATTACTTTAGATGGTTGCTGAGAGATACTGGTGTACCGTGGCATCGTCTCCCAAAAGATCTCATCACCACTCTCAAAGTTCAGCTGCTGCCTTTGGCAATAAGGAGACCTGGCAGAGAAAGATGACAGAGATGAGAAGACCCAATAAAAAAGCACATTTAAAAGGGACTTCAGCCACCTCCAGTGTACACCAGCAGGTAAAGCATTGCTTGTATGGATGGGGAGCATCAACAGCAAAGAAGTGCTGGTGGTTTTTGCAGGCCTGAGATGTGCACACTGCTCTCTGTCTCAGACATTGCTTTTTGTCTTGTGACTCTGGCCTTTATTTGCGTTGCTTATTCTGACAGATGTGGGAGAGGTCTGCACTTCTGTTTTTATCAAGTGGGTTTCAGCAACTTTGCTTTATAATAAATTGCTTTAATTTTTTTCAGCTTCTTAATGAATTAAACAACGTCCAGAGATAAAATGTCTCAGGATAAATGGTTTCAAGAGACTACCTAGGGCCATGACTAGATCAGTAATTAGCTGTTTCTTCTTTTCTTCTCTGTGTCCCAGTGCCACACACTTTGTACACAAAGGTTGAGGGCAAGAGATAAAGACAAATGTTAAGCAGCAACCAGCTTTTCCCTAAATGGGGAGCATGGCCTAGTTAGGAGGGCAGGCAGACTGAGAACAGGCCTATGTGGTGTGTTTCTGAGGCAGTAACTTTAGAAGATTTCTGGGATATATTGGTGGGAATGAAGGCAGACCCTTGTGGTTTTGATTGTTTGAATAAATAAATTTGTTAGGAAAAATGTGCTTTGAGTTACTTGGATACGCTGCTGGACACAGGCTTCCAATGGGGAAGCTCTTAAAGGTGCAAATTAGAGTTTGGTCTGTTGCTTCAATGCATTTGCAAGTAGTGGGGCTGAGAGTCTGAGAAGCGTTAGGAGATCTGTGGGATTGTGTTCTGGAAGAAGTCCAAGAAATTGGTTTCATCTGAAGAACAGAGTTCAAATGGAGATTAAAGAAATCATGTCTCTACTACTGCATGAGGGTGTCCGTCTGAACGAGAAGTCTACGTGAGGGGAGAAGCTTAGAGGTCTCACAGAGATTTTTAAATTTTTTTTCCAGTGGGTGTCATTGCAGGTGAAGTTTTCCACTGATCTACACAAAATTTGGACTGCATTTCCAGTCTTTTCTTAACAGCTGCGAGCATTCAGCTCTTTATTTATTAAAAACTTTAATTTTCAAGAGATCAGCATGTGCTGCAGAGAATTTTTTTCTAAAGTTCTTTCAGGTAAAGCATATCCTTGCAACATATAACTACAAATTGCTTCCTCACTCCAAGTTGTATGAATTTTTATTAAACAATAATATAATTGTTAAACCTCTTAAGCTATTGCTAAATCTGTTAAATCTCCTAGTTGTGTGAGAGTCATTTTTGTGTAAGAAAATGTGGTGGTGGTGTGTCGGTCACATTGCAGGAGTACCAATCCATGCTGTTGGCCTAACTGGTTTTTGTTCCATTAGCAAATGCCATTGAGTTTTTTATGGTGCTTTAAAATATATTCAGCTTTAAGAGAACTAGTTTTATAAGCTGCAGAGAAGCATCAGTAACTGACTAATAAAGAGACATAATTTAGTTTTCATTAATATTACACTTACTAGATTAAAACAATGAATTTTTATTAAATAGACTTGTATAAGAAGTCATTTTGATTAAGACACTGTCTTTGTATAATGGATGTTGGTTCCATGCAGAGTAATGGATGAAAATTGCCTCTCGAAAAAAAAAGTAGAAAAAAATGTGTAGAAAGAGATGAAGGCAGAGGTTTTCCTCTGTGGCTTGCCAATACTCACAAACTTGATTTAACAATTCTTTTGTCTGCTTTTAATTTTATGGAATTAATAGTTGGCTTAGAGTCATGAAGTATATTTAATTTTTTAAAGAACATCTTTAGAGGTTTTTCTTTAGACCTAGTAATTTTTCTTAGTTTTTTGAAAATAAATTTCAACTAACTAGAGCACTTTAATGTTATGGTGTTTCTTGAAAAATGCTAAGAGTATGTTTAAAACCACAAAAAAAATGCTGAGGAGTTTCACTGGTACATTAGGATTGAGTATGTCTGTGTGTAAATAAGAACCGATGTGTGGATGTGCTTGTAAGCTGGTTTCAAGGAAAGTCCCACAAACACAGTCCAGTGTGAGATACACATTTGTAATAAACCCTGTCCGAATTCCTCATGGATCCAACCCTTGAATTTCTGTGTGGAGGAGCCGGTGTGAGGCTGGCTGGCATGGCAGGAGGGCAGGTGATGGGCTGGAGTGCAGGTGCCAGCTCGGGATGTCCGGAGGGTCCCTCTCGGCCCTGGCTCCCCTGTGTGTTGTCTGGAGCAGGAGGAGGAAGAACAGCTGCTCCAGCTGCTGCTGCAAAGCCGCGAGTTCACTTCTTACATTCGAAATGAGGAGAGGGTGGCAGCTCTACGGGAAGTGTTTTCCTGCTCCCTCCATCTCTCTGTCTTTTTGTACCCCCTCTGCATTCCCAGGATCTCAGCTGAGGCAGCAGAGAGGGGACCTGTCTCGAGAAAGTTCATTCTAAATGACCATTATTGCTGCTGTGCTGACATCATCTGTGTGAGCCCAGGGACAGGAGTGGAGAGGGGAAGCAAAATTCTGTGCTAAAGCCCTGCTGAAATGAAATAACTCTTGTAAGGGGTGAAGGAATGTTCTCTTTAACCCTTAGGCTATCTCCTTGATAAATTTCGAAGGTTTGCTGTGAGCAACAGAGGTGTTAGTACTTCCAAAGTATCTTGTGAAATATGAAGCTAAGCCTTGAATTAAGTTGTTAAGCTTTGTACAAGTCATTTTATCAATCCCTCCTGTAGCATCCCAGTAAAAGTTCCCAAAATGGAAAGTTTTGGTTTGTGATGGCTTTAAGAAGATAGTGCCACACAAGTGCAAATCCCTGTCTTTGATTTTTATTTTGATAATTTATTTAGCAATAACCTAAGTGCCATTTTGGTGTGGAAGAACAACTGTGTTCTATAAAAGCAGAGTGTTTTCTTTCATTTATAGGTTTGAGCTCTAGGAAGAAGGTGTTGCCAGGGATTAAGTGTAATCATATTCCAACTCTCATCTCTTAAAAAGTAATTCAACAAATGAATGAAGGACAGAAAATATTTTCAGTCAGTTCTACAATATGTGGCTTTGTGTTGCATTGAAAATGCCAGTAAGCCACAGTTCCAGAACAAAAGCATGGAAAAGAAATGTAAGTTCATAATAATTCAAAGGCCATGGTCTTTATTATCCTTTTAATGAATAGATGAATTACACTGCAATTTTATAAGCCTTCTGTGAATAGTTTTTTTCTTACACAATGGCTGTTTATTCTCACTTGACTTCAATGAAATTATATGAGAGGTAAATGTAATTGTTAGTTACAATCTGAAATACTTTTTGATCAATGTTGTCACTTTACTTTTCCTGTTGTTCAAACTCATCTTGCTGGAGAATATAAGGCTATAATACTTTTATAGGGTTTTTTACTTTTTTCTTTTTCCTGCTACATTTTTCATCTTTCACTGGAGAGCCAGAACTTAGAGAAGGAGGATCTTTTCAGATCTTCTCTCCATCCCTCATTTCTCTGCCAGTTGTCTTTCTTACTTTCTGTCATTCACAAATGCTGTTGCTTGATTGCACATCAGAGCTTTCGTCCATCAAAATTAAAGGATGTGTAATCCATACTGTACTGGATTACTTACAGGAAAAGCAGCACTGCCAACATGGATGCTCAAAAGGCAGAGATCCAAACTACTTAAGCATTGCTGCACTAAGTGACTAGGAAGAGTCTTAGGCTGTTACAGAAAGTCTGTAAAAATATTTTTGAAATAATAGTAATATTTGTTAGATAATGTACATAAGAGGAGGCTGGCATGTAATTTCATATGTATATTCCCAAGACTCATGTGGAACATGAGCATTGTGGGAAGGGAAAATAATTTATGTAGAAGCTTTAGGTCATAAATGTGAAATAAACCCTCTATCATTAATACCAGGTGATGTCAATCACTTCCCTCTTGCAAATAATCTCTATAAATAGAGCAATTACTACATAAGCAGTCAATTATAAACTGTTGCACTGTGGAAAAAAGCCACAGTACATTGGCTTGCTGTCATTTCCAGAAAGGCTTTAACCTTTTACTAGAAAATAAATAAGTGATTATGATTCAGTGGGAAGGATCTAGAAAAGCTGTTAAAAGAGGGGAAGAAGAAAGTGGTGTACCATAGGATCCCTTACACAGGATTTAGGAACTCCAGTGTTCCTTAGCTGGGTTCTGTTTCTGATGATTTGGATTGAGATGCTGGATTGAAATGCAGAGCCTTGGTCTTTGCAGGGCCACAGGGGCCACAATTACTGTTTGAGTAGTGAGAGGAAATGAGTTTCTTGAGAAAAATGTTCCCAGCTGCAGTTGAGTTCCTCAAGCCTTCGTTCAGCAGGGTGGCACAACACCAGGGGTTACAGGACTGATGCAGCTCCACAGCAGATGTGGATTGTTTACAAACTTTTTTGTTGTTCCTGAGAAACTTCCTCACGTGCCTTAGAAGAATTCAGGCAGTCACGTTACTGAGTGATGGACCATAGCTGCTGAAATTAGCACTCTTGTGTGCAAATGTTAATATGATACACTAAAATAGGACCACTCTATTATTTAACATTTCTGCAGATTAAATTGCTGTTATGAATAAGTAGTGTCAGGGTAAGTAGTTCCTCCTGTATTCCAGTGACACAATTGGTTTCTTCCCACTGTGTTCTAGAATTAGGAGCAACCAGTGTGTGTGTTGGAAATACTCAGACTCTGTCTCGGTTGAGGATTCTGTAGATATGGCTGGACACCAGAGTTTCAACATTTTGCACTAGAAATGCCCAAAATAAATAGAATGTTTGAATATTAAAATGTGGAGTGATGTCTCTACTACCTGGAAAGAAGGAGCATGTGATGCACATCCTAGAACATCAAACCAACCTCCTACAAAGGGAGGGTAAGGTCAGTTAGATACAAAAGCTGGTTTTGAGGGCCCCCACTGACATCAGATGTGTTTGCAACCAGACTCAAGAAGTTTTGGACAAGTTTATTCATTATAGTGAGGGAGCAGCCACATGTTCCTGCTTTCATGTACAAGTCTCTGTGCTGTGATTTTGAGGCCTCTTAATCGACTGCTCTGCTTTTTTATTGAGTTGGGACTCTACATCTCAGCCAGTACTCTGTAATGAATACAGTAAATGTATGTGCATCATTAGTAAAATCCAGGAAGAGAGATCTGATACCTCTTCATGCATAATCAGTGATTCTTGGGTCCTTAAACGTCTGCTTTGCAGTAAAAATGAATATGTTGCTCTTGTATTAATATTACTGTAAGATCTCTTCTGCCTCCCCATTTGGGTGCGTATTTAAATGAGGAAGAAACCTCACTGTATTATTTACATGCATTGTGTAAGTAGTTCTCACTGTGGAATAAGCTGACTCTAACTGACATGGTTTGTTCTTATATTTATTGTAGTCATGACTGTGCTGAAACTTTCCCTGCCAGCTCTGTGTCAGTGGTGCTTTTGCAGGAGGCTGACTTGCCTTACTTGGCAAACCTTTTGGAATTGTAATTCAAGTGACAGTGGGAGCCAAACAAGTTTTCCTTCTAGAAATAAACATTGTACAAAGTGAGATGCATTCCCAAAATTCTGTCTAGGAAAATAGGTGTAACCTTTGTTTGTCTGTGGTGGCTACAAATAGTTGTAACTGCTCCATGGTGAACATGGAACTTGTTAAAAGCAGTAACATTTAAAGGATCAAATGATTAAAGTGAGCTCTTCAATTGAATACATCTGGAGACTAAAACAGGCTTTGGAAGTATGTACCTCAAACACGAGCTAATTCTATTTCTGAGACACAGAGAAAAGCGAGGTCAGAACCTACAGAGAAGTTAGCAATTGTGCAATACCAGAGCATGGGGTGTAGTACTGCAGTCTGCCTCCTGTTTTGTGAGTGGTTTCACATAACACTGCTGTGCTAGAACAAAGGTTTATGAATAGGAAGTTTAATTTTGAGACCTTTTGTGTATAAGGAATGAAGTTCTGAAGAGGCGAAAGTAAAGGGAAAAAGAGATGTGTTTGTTGTTTAAATTATTATTCAAAATGTTTGAGTTGGTTGTTTTGAAAAATGCCCGGAGTGAATGAGATGCAGGGAAGTGGTTGGTGTTTAATTACACAGGACTGCCACCTAGCATCAGCTCACAGCTCTGAGCAGCGTCGGAGAGTTACAGCGGCATCACTCTCGGGCTTTCACTGAAATTCGTTTCTCTGTCCAACCTTGTTATCAGAGTATAAATGTCTGTGCTAAAAAAGGACAGTTCTTACATGGTAAACCTCTGATATCAACATTAAAAGCTTTTTAATTCAGACAAATGGAAACAGGACTAGTAAAAGCTTTTTTGTTAAATAGATATAATTATATTATAGCTAATATTAATGGTTTCCAAGTTTGTCTAGGTAGATGCCATGTTAATAAATGTTACTATTTCAGCAGCTCTCAAAAATCAAATTTTGTGTTTAGTATTATTACTGTTCTTTCAAATTCAAGCATAAACTGGAAAATGAAGAAATCTCTTCATGGCATTAGTGCTCATACCCCAGATTTACATATTCCTAAAAGGAAGAATATCTGTGGGATCATAATAAAGAGGGCCACAGAAATCAAGACGCGACTGATTCTGCATGTGGCAGCAACTAGATATTTTATGTTTGGAAATTTGTGAGATTTGTCAGGACTTTTGATGCTGACAAATAAGGGAAATGCCAGCTCTGTCATATATCCTTTTAGTCTGAGTATAGCACGGAGTGAATTAATCCTTCATATTGCTCTCAAGTGCAGTTGAAGCCAGCACACCAGTCAAAAAGCTACTTTACCTGAATAGTCTGCTAGTGCTTTGTTCTATTTTCTTACACTTTATAGTAGGTAAAATAAATAAAAAAAAAAATTCTAAGAAATACGAAGATATTGCATTTAGATTGATGTTGTATTTAATGAGTCCTTTATAGGATGTAATACCAAGTGTTAATCAATAGACATGCCAGAATAACTTCCAATACAACCTTGTAGAGTTTTTAAAATTAATTCTTATTAAAATTATCGACTTGTTGTGACTTACTGGGGTTGCAACTGGAGCAGTTTTTCATCCTAATTAGGAGGTTAGGTTCCACTACTCAAACTGCAGATAATAGTGTAATGATTGTCATCTGGAAACATAAAAATCAATGTGAGATACTATCAAAACCTGCCAACTGTCACAAATTATGGAAATTGCTCACGGTTTTAAAAACACTGCTAAACGGTGTTTCCTTTTATTCTTTATAACATATTCAAGCACAGCTACTCAAGAGAGTGTCTATTAACATAAAGCAAGTATCAAGTGGTGCTCAGATAGTTAGGGTCACCTCTTAATCTGTGATGTAATTTATAAATATTTTAGCAAATATATGGAATAGTCATCTTTTTATAATATTAAAAATCAAATATCTTATTATATATTGTGTAGCAGGATTGTATTGTAGTTAACACTGCTCTGTTTTCTGCTCAATTATATTTGTTGATGCAGTAAAGAAACTGGAATGTGAAGATAATGGCCACACACATGGCTGTACATTTCCCTCACTGGTAACATCACGAGAATTGGAAATTTTTAGGTCATTCTACAGATATATGTTCCATCTTTTCTTTTACAGTCTTCACACTGCAGTGTCAAGGGGCAAAAATGAGAGAAAAAGAAGAAAAGAATGTTAGTTGTCACTGGGGCTGTGCTTCAGTTAGAGGTTATTTATAGTGATTTTGTTTTTAATATTTGATGTACACAGACCTTTCCATCTCAGTCAGGTGTAACTCTGAAAACTCCTCTGCTATAATTGCCTTTGGAGGTCTATGGGAGGTTATAAAAACATGATACATGCTGTTTGATTAGTCCATTATAAATTACTATATATTTTCCCATTCTATCTGCCCTGTCTGCAGAATTTATTCTCCCATTTTGTTACGTTCATAAAGGGAAAAATAGCGTTCTTCATTTGAATGTTAGTATTTGTCATGTGTAAGGGGAAACGAGGAACAAAACCTTTGGATTCAAATGGAAACTAAACTGAAGCTTGCATGCAAATATTCACCAGCTTGCCAGAGTGTTGGTCCTTGTCTCCTTGGAAGTACCGTAAAGCAACTAATTTCAAGTTTTGTGATGAAGCACTACAAGTTCTGGGTCCAAATCTTGTCTCTTATTTTTCATTTCTATTTCATCATCTATGTGCAGGTGGAATTGCTGACAATCCTTCATAATGGTCTCCTAAAAGAACATACAGCTTTAGAGATAAAAAGCACAGAGTCACAGATATTGAGGGACGGTGGCATACATGTTCAGGGACATGGAGATTTTATTACTCACTTTTGCTCAGAAATTTAGAATCAACTGATTTGTAATGTGTACTCTGATGAGTTGACTGAAATTTTAAGTGGTATATTTAAATTTTAATGCAAATAAATTTTTGACAAAACCAAGACTTTTACCTGTATGCAGCTTTGTGTTTTCACTGAAAAAGAACTTTCAAAATCATGATTCTACCCCTCCTTGGGGCAGAAGCTGGCAGAATCCCCAGCTGATGCAAATCAGCATATCTCCATCAACTCAGGTGAAGTGATTTATGGGAGCTGCAGACATAATCATCATTATCTTTGTGTGAAGAAGATGAAACTAGTTCTGAAGATCTACACAGTAGATTATGACATTATTTGAAAAATATTTATTAACCTTGCACTGTTAAACAGAAAATAGCTTCTGCTATCTGATATAAGAGAAGGTAAGATTTAAAACACTTGAGAGGGAAACAATAAACAGCTGTGCCTGTGGTGGGCTTTGGAGAATTTGCAGTTGTGTCCACATCTGGATTCAAACCTGCGTGCTGCTGGGGTTAACTCATTGGGCAGAAATTCTTCGAGTTGCTCAGATTGTTAACCAGAATTTGTTGGAAGAAAGCCTCTTCTACAGCAGTAGTGCTATATTTCAAAATTTAGGTCTCATTAAATTCTTTCTGATATAAAACAAAGAAAATTGTGAGTACAGTAATTAGAAGCACAGTAAGCAGCACAAGCTGCTTTTCTCCGTTAAAGTGTCAAATTCAATCCTCAATGTGAAAACAAAGCAAAATATAATTTTAGTGAAATGTTTGGGGAATAAAAGAAGAATTATTTTTGTTTGCAGACTCCTTAGAAACAATTAAGCATTAGCTCTGTCAAATACTGAATTATAGGTGAATTCAGTTTAAATTATGTGAACTATACAGTCTTTGAAATTTGCCTAAAAAGACTTACTATGAAACTAATGCTGTGAAAAAGCACTTCTTTTCAAACTGGGTAAAGCTCCTGAACACTTTTTGTAAGTGGCTGCACATGTTTTGAAAGCATTCTAGTAATGCCTAACACCTTCCAAAGTACCTTTCAAGCAGCGAATTTCATATTCAGCACATCTGTGTTCCTACAAGACTTGCAGTAATAATCAGATTGGTTAACTATACGGTTTTTTTAAGATTGATTTTAATGTTTTAATTGATTTGAGGCAGATAAACTCAGTTGTGTGTAAAATCTTATTTATTTTGGGACAAAAGGGAATTGAGTCTTGATAGGAAAAAAAATTTACCTTCCAGAGAAGAAAAGTCCTTAGACTCCACTTTTTAAGGCATATTCAGCATATTTAGAAATTCATCATTTTGGTCAGCATTACTCGTTGGATATGGAATTTACTCTATTTTAGTGCTTTTTGGATCTGAGATTGCAGTTACAAGTGTTGAAAAGTGCTGTAGGTACAGGGATAGTGTATTAGTTATTTTTCTTTCATCAATCCATTTCTTCAATTGACTTTTCTTGGCTAGTAATGATTACTTCAAAGAGCTGCATATAAATGCCCACAGTAGAAACTCATTAATTTTCAGTAATTTTGGAAATGCACATGAGGAATAGATGAATTCTGAAGATCTGTGCTATTGCCCTATGCTGGATTCATTGATAAGGAGAGTTGTAGATCGTTGCAAATGCACTGCACCTAGAATTTGTGAAACTGAGAGAAAAAAGGAGAACAGTTTGTAGAAATGCAGATGGGTTTGGGGAACAGTCAAAATTAAGAAGCTTATACAAGCTCAGGTACAAAAATGGGTCACAATCAAGTAGCTGAAACCCCCAAAATGTTAATGAAGTTCTGATTACAAACAGGGAGAAAGAAAGTCTTGTAATCTTGTCAGTTCACTGCTGTGAAATGTGTGTCGTACTCTGACCTTTATTTGTTGAGGGTTTTTTTAATTAAATATTTATTTATTTAAAGTCTTTTTGTTTTACCTGCTGCACTACAAATTTTGTACCTAGTTGCCCATCTAATCTGTTTTGGGCATGTCCTGTGTTAACTGGTTTTGTTGCACACACCCTGATGTGGAGCAAAACTCTGCTGCCCTGAATACTTTTCCATTTTTGTTACTTTGTCTGCTGTTACTGTACCAGGCTCTTGTGTGAATCACAGAGGTTTGGTTTAACTGTGGAGCTTGAGCACAGTGTTTGTAATCTCGTGTGTGTGTGTTTTAGTAGAAATTTTGGGTGTTTTTCATGATATGACACTTTTCCTAGTTAAATTCTTAGTGGGAACGATAAGGAAATCTGCTTTTGGTCCCTCTGATAAATGATGTTATTTAGCAAAGTGAGGATTAGCCTGGTTCTACATAGATAAGTAGACTTATCCTTAGACTTATCTAATTTCTGGAATTCTTAGGAAGTATGGACAAATCTCTCTATATAAAGAAATAACTTTTAAAAGCATTCTGATTCTTCATTTAAAAAAATCTAATTAACTGATATGTCACAATTTCATGTTGAATTACAATTTTTAAGTCACATGTATTTGAAGCCCTGATCTGACCATCTGTCTGGTGATGCACTTGCACTGTATCAGAACTAACATTAGTGCAGTCTAAATGGAGGCATGGCTCTATAGACCAGTTTGTATTTCATTCTTATCACTCAAAACTCAATTTCTAAATGGGACATTTCCTAATTCTGTAGTCTTGATGATTGGAAAATATTGCAGTAGCCTCATGTAAGTTTTTTATACTGACTATAAAAACCATTTCAGATGGATAAATGACTAAAGAAAGGCACATATCTATGATTTTTCACCTGTGCAAAACAGAGGAGAGACATTGCTCATTCAGTCTGGAATTTCTAAGCTGCTTTCAAAATTTAAGCCATCCCACCTGGAAAACTGAGGATTCCATCAAGATATTATGTAAGTATATAGACTTCCTTAAACATATTTATAGGAAATGAGATATAACTAGTTTATTTTATGTTTTAGAATCACTCTCTTCTGTTAAAGGTTATTCCACTTTCATAAATTCAGTTGCAATTTAGGTTGCTACAGGTCTTTCTCTTGAGGAGTTGCCCTAGGCATTGCAATTTGTGTGTTGTAGAACCTCTCCTTTTGCAGATCTTCTAATATATAAATGTTGCCATCAATTCAAAATTGCAGAGATAACCCCAATCTACAAGCTACTCTTAAGAAATTTATTTCTTTTCCTTTTACTCTTTTTTTCATTTTATTATTTTAGTTCAGGACTATGCTATCAGGCTACTTAAAAAACGTGTTGAAAATTGAAGTTGAAAGTTTACCAGAAGTTGAGAACTAAAACTAAATAATTTAAAAATATATATTACATGAACAAGGGTTCATGCAAACTGCATTGCCCTTGACAATATTTTTATGAGAACGATAAAAGGGACTTAATGCCAAACTAAATAAATAGCGTGTTTATTTATTTAAGAGACTATCCACTGCAGAAGTTCAAGCAAAGGAATTCGTAAGTTGTGTATGTGTATCAGATCTTGACTAAAACTTACTTTTCAATCAAAATTGTGAAGTTGGACAGTCTTGTTAAATTGCTGAAGCTCGATTTCTACTCCAGTAGTTAACTCTTAATGTGCTTGCTTGGTCTGGGGATTGTAATTTTTTTTAATCTTGCCTCTCAGGAAATGGGGATGAAACTGGACAGCTGAGTGATGTAAATGGAAATCTTTTGCTCCTATGGTAGCTGAAATAAAAAATAATGAATCATATATCTTTAATGCTGTTAGAATTGACACCAGTATTAGTTGTTTAAACACAGACATTTTGGTGTTGGTTGTCTCATGTTTTGCTTTTTTCCCCACTCTAATTGAACAAATACTTGTTTTCTTCTTCTGACTGAAATTCCAGCTGCTTCTCTAAGCACAGAACTCTTGTCTGTAGGAAGCTGTTTGGTTCAGAGAGTGCTTTTTCCCGGAGGAGTAGGAATTATTGATCCAGGGGGTGTTCCTTCCTGCTGCCTAATGCAATGCACTGCATATCACCTGTTACTGTGTTAGTGCAAAGAGACAACGAGCCTTGTCCAGAGTCAAGGATTGCTGTCCTGCGAGGAATCTCTGTGGGAGTGCTGGAAGAGATGTCACTTAAAGTGGCTCTGGCTGTGCCACTGGCCAAACACCCAAATACACATTTGTCAATCCTGCTCTTTTTTGGATGGGAGACTCTTTTTGGGGAGTATGAGGGACCACCACCTCCCCCCTGTTGTGGGCTGAGCTCACAGATCCACCCTTCTGGGAGGTGGTTGTCACTGTCTCCACCTCTGTTTGTGCAGAATCTGCTTTTGAAGAGCAACATGTGCATATCACTGACAATGGCATCAAGGAAGAGATTTATTTTCTCTCCTTTACCTTTTATTTTTTATTTTAATAATTCATGAAAGTTTTCATGCAAGTTAGAATTTACTGGGGTAATTTGGGCGACTGAGTAAATCGGTAATGGTATATGGATCGTTTTACTCTAGGTCGTTGTGTGTCTCGATATTGACCTAAAATTACAATCTGATGGCTCTTAATGTATATGAAAAGCTTTGTCAGATATCTTTTCAGTTCTGTTTGCTAGTAAATTAGGTTACAACTGTTCATAGTTTATTGATTTCAGTTCAGGATAATAAAGCATTTAGAGTATTTGTTTCCAGTTTCCTTCCTGCCCTGAGACACAAAGATAGAGGAGACTCTTCTACCCACTGCCTGTATGAGACAATGACCTATTGCACCAAGGGAGGCTTTAAATAGCAGGGCTGCTGCACTTTGCTCTTCTCTGCCTCACTAACTTTTGTATTAAAATAGGGGATTGCAGTGCTTATCTTGGGGAAGAGAAGCAGCTCTTTAAAGGGTGCAGCATTAGTAAAATCACTGGTGGAAGGTGCAGTAGGATGTTACTTAAAGCACACTTTGTTCAGGGGACTGAAGTGCAGCTGTGACTGCTACCAGAGCCAGATGTGTGAGGGGATGAGTTCATGAGCTTAGAAATACAGTGTGAAATTCTAGATATCCCAGCATGGATAGGAACTCACTTGGGCGACAACTAGGGAAGTTACAAAGTTACAAAGGTGGTTAATTAGGGCACTTTATTGATTCTGCACATCTCAACAACAACCCACACTAATTCATATAATAGATATCAGTAAAGTATTCCTTCCTTCACAGTTTCTGCTGGCCAACTGCTCTCTCTCTGTTCCCAGGCCTAGTAGCTCATGTTCTCCACATCCCTGCTTTGACTTAAATGCAACAGAAAGGAAACATTAGCTGCACCTACCAGCCCACTGAGCCAAAATGCCAGTTGATTTTAGCCCATATTTGCTAAAATCAATGAGCCTTTTGAAGTTTGGCAGACAAGATTGTACAGGAAGAGAAAACACCACTGACTTCTGTGGGGTTGTAGGTTCACACCTACTGTCTATGCTATACTCAGCAATGGAAATAGAAATGGAAGGATTTTGTTGGTAAATTGCTATAACAATTTAAGTTTTGATTTTTTTAAATTCTGTTTTACAATAATCTTTAGATTTCCAGACAGAATAATGTACCATATGTCTGAGTACCACACACAGATCTCAAGTTGGTCATTGGTCACATATCTATAGGATAGGCCCAGATGAATGCCATGCTTCCTGGGCTTCCAAACAAAAGACAAAATCTTCAGTGGGAAAAGAATAGGCCTTGTTTTGATTTACATGACACAGGAATGTGGCTCTGACTGGTGGAGAGGTGAGTGTTAGAGGTTACAATTCCTTCTCATGTGTTGTTTTCTTTAGATTTATGGTAGTGTCATCATAACATATGGCAGAGTTGTTTTCTTCGGGGTTTGTTTTCACATTTTTAAGGGACTGTTTCAAAGTCAACACTGTCAAATGACATGTTTGGAAACGTATGAGCTTGCAGTAGTGTCTTGGGAATTGTGATAGAGCTTGTGCTTCTTGCTTTTGTTAAATCGTGCTTTTAGTTCCTGTGCGTTTTCTTCACTCTAGAACTGTATTTCAGGCATTTTTTGTTCCCTCAATGGTCTGTACTGTGAAACTGAAGAAGGAAAAAAGCCCATTCATTTTTCCCTGACATCCCACTTCTGTGTGTCATCAGTGTGACTGTGGCAGGACCCCACTGCAGTGGTTTCTGGTCCTCTGCAGGCTGCACGTGTGTGCAGACAGAATGCAGCCTCTGCCTTATTGTGCTGCTCAAGCTTGGATTCAGCTTTAAACCTGTAAGCTTAGATGACTTTTTACTTTAAAAACCTTTGACTTTTTAAGCGTGCACGCTCAGCTTACAAAGCTTGCATCGTGTGTTTACTTCACAGGCTTGTTTCCAAAATAATTTTTTTTTCTACTTTTTAATGGTTATGGAACTTTTCCTAAATTAAAAATATCTTAATCACAAACCAGTGAGGCTGGAAAGGACCTCTGGAGCTCACCTAATCCAAGTGTCAGTGTTGAACTACACTGGGTTGCTAAGGGCTTTGTGTAGTTGAGTCTTGAAAATGAGCAAAATTCCCCAGCCCCTGCAGCAACCTCTCCAGTGCATATTTGTCCCCAGAGTGATTTTTACTCACTTCATTTCTGTTCAGAACTTCCTGTGCTTCAGCTTGCACTGGTGGTTTCTCACTTCCCTTTGGTTGCCCCCAGTAAAGCCCCATCTCCCTCTTCTCCATAGCCTCGCAGGAACAGCAAGGCCCCTGCTGGCCATTTCTGCAATTGAACAAGTCCAGTTCCTTCATCTCTCCCTGTAAATCCCATGTTCTAGTCCCTTGAGACACTGGCATGCTTCCCTGGCCTTGCTCCAACTCGTGAACATCTTTCCTGCCCGTGGGAGGAGAACTCAGTGCAGTATTATTGCCATCTGTAAAGTACTGCTGAAAGTAATGGTACTAAGAAATCATTTACCTTGGGAGGTAATACAGCATTGGAACAAAGAGAACATTTTAAGGCTTGTGTTTAACTTACAACAAGATGGTTATGACTGTAGAGAATTCTGGTTTCACAAGGTAAATTTTGTTAAACTGCATTATTAATTTTGTTCTCTGTATTTAACATCTAATCTTTAGAAAAAGAACTGACTAAGCTTTAGACCTCTAGTTAATTTTCTGTTTTGAAAAACACAGCTATAAACTTTGTTCAAACTGTCCAATGTCTTTGGAGAATAGGCAGTTTTAAAACACTATCAATTTCATATACCGTGGATGTAGATCAGGATGTCTGTATAGCTGTAAAGATACAATAAATACTTAGTTTAAATCAAGTGTCTTCATTGAAGTGATAAATTTTATTTTGCAAGAGTCAGTGATACAACTGAATGTTGTAGGTGAAACAGAAATTGCTTTAGATTTGCTTTAAATCCTTCTTGCCAAGTTCCCTTAGGTTTCATCTCTGTCCTTGTCACAGGGTGCTGGTGCTTTTGCCTGGGAAGTTTGACCATGGCAGTTGAAGAATGTGGGGATCTCTGTGCTGGATGCACGGCAGTCAAGGCACCAGATGGCAAAATTGTGGGGGCTGGCTTCAATGCAGTGAGCTTAGACTTGTGAAGAAATTAGACATTGCAGCTCGGTTATTGTTCAATCTGTGAAAGGGCAGTGGAAAGAAAGGACCAAATGGATTTTGCAAAGATTCCATGCACTTTTAAGAGCATTTTTAAACTTGTTTCTCCTTTCTGACTGTTCTTGCGTGGTAAAAGTCTGCCACAGATGGTGAATGGGAGATGGTTGTTTGCATCTCTCATGGGGTGGCTTATCTGAGATATCCCCACGTGAGCTCCCCTGTCCTGGGTTGGTGCAGCTTCAGCCCTTGCTGTCCCCAGCTGCCTCCAGGCACCTCCTGCGGGGTTGTTGGATGAGGATCTCTCACAGGGCTGAGGAGCCAGGATGGGCTTCTCTATGACAACTCAGCCCTGTGAGCAGTGACTGCTGACAGAGTGACACGGAGGAAACCCCTTATCCACCGGCAAATGCCAGGCTTTCTTTGGAGACACCCACAGCTAGAAGACAGTAAGCAAAATGATGCTCCTGTCTGAGAAATCTGCAGAAGGAAGATGCAGTGTGAGAGTAAATACTGGAGTACATGTTCTGTCCTGAATGATTAGGTAGGTAACAGAAGATAATATCTGCTGAAGCATGTGGCCTTTTCTCCAGAGAGGTTTTCCTCCAGAGAGATTGGGACCATTTTCTTCATGATTTGAGATGGAACAGAGGATGTAGTGATGTCTGCACAGTGACTGTACAATATTACGAGGTATTTGCTGCTTTTTGTGATCTTGGATTAGTTGATTTCCTAGAAGTGTGTTTTTCTTGACTGAGGTTATTTAAAAAATTCTGTTAGTCAGGATAGCCCTCTGTGTCCTCTTCTGCTTCGATAATAATAGGTGAGTAAAACTTGCACTGCAGATTTGGGTGGACCAGCTTTCAGGGTGACAAGGTCTCAGTTCCATCCCTGATGGCCCCTTGATGTGTGGATGCTGGAAATCCACTTCAGAGATTTTGAGTTACAGCTGGTCATTTTTTATAATGGTTGTGTTCATTGTATCCATCATTGCAAGGTTTAATTAATTTCTGTAAAGCAATTAATTTTCATTTATTGAAAGATGGAGCAACACTTGTTAGCTGAGAATCTTCCAGTGTAGTCTTCTTCATTACACAGTTTCATTGCTGGCTGACGCGATCTAGAATTTCAAATGTTTCAGCGAATACTTGTGTGGAAGCTGTTGAGATATAATGTCATCCATTCACTGTTCCTTATCACGATGTTCTGTTGTTTTCCATTCCTATTACTTTTTTTCTTTTAACTTTTTCTTTGCTTACCTTGAACCTTTCAAAACAAAGAATCACTTCAGGAAGCTGTTATTTCTGATAAAATCTGTGTGTTTACAGAGTTGGAGAACTCACAAGGAATAAGGCCACCAGTTTACACAAATAGACTCTCACTTTTTTCCTCCTTTTTTTTCCTTTTATTTTTTCCCTTTTTTATCCCCTCTAATAGAGTATCAGAGCTTAGCTGAGTGGACTATTCACTTGGATAATTTGGAATAGCTTTATTGAAATTCTGCTGAATACTATTAGGCATTTTAAAATATTGTTGATTTTTCTTACCATACAAGTTTATACAGCATTAACAGTGGTCTCTAGCAAAGCTATTTCCAAAGAATATTTTTATAGATTGACACTGCTAGCAGGGAGAAAGTGTATTAAAGCCTCTTGTTAGTAAGCAAATGAAAATTGTTAGTATCAAATTGAGGCAAGAGAGGTTCTGAGGAAGCTTTAAACAAAGAAGGGAACTGGTTCGTAGAGTGAGAGAAAATGATGTAAATGTGGAGTGAAAAGCAGGTGGTGTTCTTGACTGAAATGATAAGTAAAATACCTAAACCCATAACTGCTTGCATGATTTCTGCATTTGATGAGTTTTGAGAATAGTGTTGTAAAGGTTTGAAAATAGCTAAGAAACTTCTTCAGCAACATGATCATCTCACAGTAGGATGAGATGCACACAGGAGCTTTGCTGTTCTCAGATTCTGGCAGAGTTCCCCCTCACAGTGTATTCATCTGTAAACAAGAAATGAAAGGCACATTCCTGATGTTCTTCTCTTGGCTGATCTTGTACCCAGTGGTACAGGTTTTGCTGTTGCCAGCAGGAGTGGAGGTGCCCAACGGGTGTAGAATTCCAGAGTGTTTTAACATAAGGAAGTGAAAAAGAATGAGGAAGGAACTGTCTTAAAATTCTTGGCACTGGACTTGCTTGGGTGCAAGAGAAATACAAGTCCTTTGATATTACATTTCTCCAACTTGATAGCACAGTCATTTATTTAAAATCAAAATCCTCGAGTCTAATATGGAAGCACCATGCCCAGGAGCTCCCAGAGACAGCTGATGGATTAGCGTGGGTGTGAAGGAAAAGGCTTGTGGATATGGACAGTATTCAAATCCATAACTGAAACTCTAGGCATAAATAAGGTTTTTGAGAAAATGAAAAGATAGAGGAGCCTGACAAGAAAACAGAACATTAGAAAATGCTAGTGAATAATTAAATGAACTAATGACCAAGTGTTGGTGAAAGCAAAACAGAGGGGAAATGGCTGGAGCACAGCTTGTGCTCCTACCAGCTTGATATCTTGGCTCTGTTGTTGCTAAGGTTAAAAATCCCATTACATTAATTAAAGACAGCATTTTACCTAGGATTAGAATAAAAAAGGTGCATCACCAGTGGACAATTAAATAAAGCAAGTTGTCACTCCTTGTATGAGCATTTAGATCTGTCTCACTTCGATAAATGTGGATCAGTTTGATCAAGGACTTAATCAAAAATTATTTAGACAATTACTCCCTGTTTCAAAGGTATTCTCTAGTGATGGGGGACTGTTATACAGAATCGTTAAAGCATGCTTAATGGCATTGTCTTAATTATACAATGATAAATTATTCTACTTTTCTTCATTAATAGCATTTTGGCAGTGGATAATATTATTGTTTATTCTTTCTAGGCAGTAAAAGAGTAACAGTGTTCTTTAGGCAATTAATTCTAGCAAACTTAGTCTTTTGAAGTGGCCGGTTTGTATTTGATCTTTAAATTGTTTTTGTGAACTTGTTCAGCTATACTAATTTTAAGTAATTATTTTAATTGAGACCTTGGTTTGTTGTGTTGTTTTATGGTGGCTTGATTTTTTTATTTTTTTTCCCCATCTGACTGCATAGAATGATGGAAATACGTAGATAACAATTATACAGAGAGCAGGAAGCCGAGCACTGGAACTCAGGGTTTCAAGTGTGCAGCAAACTCACTGTGTGACCTCGGGTGGGACTCTTGTCCTTATGGTGTTTAACTTTTGCTGTAGAGTAATAATAATACAGATTTAGTTCTCATGGTCGTTCAAAAGCCTAATAAATAGCTGTAAACAGCTTTGAGTTAGTGGTGGTAATATGTTATCCCTGGGCAAAATATCTTTTTCTTCTTTTTTCCTTTTTCTGGAATGAGGGGATTGTTAAAGCCTCATCCTGAAAATAAGGAAGAACACTCTGCAATAGGAAAAACTTTAAAACTTTGCATGGTTTTGCCTCTGTATATCTGGGAAGAAAAGATGTCATTTCAGCCTCCTTTGTATAACCAGCAGTGTTCTGCTTGGTACCAGTTTGGGGAATTTTTAAGACTTTCACTGAAAAATGAGCTTTTCTAAAGCATGGCCACCTCTGAGTCACTGTGACACAATCCTCCTAATGGCTGCTATAGCTTCTAGGATGGGAATCAACATGGTAATTGTGATCAGTTACTGAATGGTGTACTATCCAAACAAGATTTTAGTGAAAGTAAAATAATTTTCCAGGAAAATCAACTAATTGTACTCTGTGGGCTATTGAGGCACTAAGTGAATTTTGTTTGTGGTGTTTGCCATTTCTCATGCTCTCGGAGAGGGAAAAGCACTTGGTTTGTAGCAGCTGAACACAAAGACTTGGGTGGTTCATGTGTGCCACACTCCACCTCAGACCTGGGACACTGCAGATGCTTTGCTGATAGTGAAATTTTACTGGTATGGTTTCCAAATCTGTGGTGGTCCCCAGCTTGTGAGGTGCAAAAACCAGAAGCCACATTTAAGAGCATTTATGGCTTTGTACCTGAATTTGTCTATCTGCTTTTTCAGCTGACCTCTGAGAAAGAAACTCTCCATTTGGCCTCGGTGTCAGCTCTAATTCTGAGGCCCCTTGGGACAGGGAAGAGGCTGGGCTCACCTTCTCTGCCCAATGGAAAGGGGAATACATTCAGTGAAGAACAAGGGGTTAATCCTTAGCAGTCAGTGAATGATGGGAGACTGTTAGAAAACTGTCTTGTAGCTCCTGGGCTTTTCATCAGTTCTTGATGGCATGTTGTTTTCTTAATGGAATGCTATTTTCATAATAGATTTAAACAGTTCTGGGATTTATAAGAAGTTCCTGGAGTACAGAAATCTCTGAAGATAGTCTAGAAATAAAAACATGTATATTTAAATAGATAAAAATAAATATGTGAGATAAATATTTGGCTCAGTTCTTGATTTTGTTGTTGTGTGTACCATTTTCACTGCCCTTAGCCTGAAATACTTCCTAGAGCGTTTACTTATTAAAAGAAAAAAAATAAAATAGGTTTTGTCTGCAGTAAAGCAGAACACAGAATGCCTTTTAGCATTGTATGTCTTGTATTACTTAACTTGAATCATTCATCACAACTGTTCTGAAATAGCTATTTACCATGTCATACTAAATACATCTAATTTTCAACTTAATATAGAGTGGCTCACTAAAATGAAAATTCAGTATTTGGACAGAAAAAAAAAAGAATATGAAAATTCAGAAGAACAATTCACCAATGAAAAATGAGGCTACACCAAACAGATTGTCCAAATATACTTTCATTTTTGGTGCAATTCAAAACCTGCAGACTTGTCATTGACATTATTTCATCTAACAAAGTGCACATTCTGTGGTGTACTTACTGGAAGTATTTAGTTTAAAATTACATTTTATTTATTGTCTCATTTTTTTTTAATGGGTAGAGGGGATCCAGAAGTAGAGATGTACTTTTTCACAAATATTAAAATCAGAAATAAATACAGCAGTTAAATAACCATTTTAAATTTTTGCCTGAAAATTTGTGCTTCACCAAAGCTGAATTGTTGCATTTTCTCATTTCAGAAATAGTCTTTGCATAAAACAATGAACAGCATTTGAATCTCTGAATCACAAGCTTATTTCCAATTGCTGCTCCTGAAAAGGAGTCCAAGCTTCTAAGAGACCTTTTTTTTAAAAATTAACAGATTGATACATGGTCTGCTACTTCTTTTAAATTAAAAAAAAAAAAAAAAAAGAGAGAGGCAAAAGAAAGAAAAAAGACTGTTTCCAACACTGTCTGCACTATTGTAATGTTTTGATGTAGTTGTGCCGGGTGATTTAGGGGCAGAGTGCAAATGTGAGGTGCTTTGTTTGCCTTGAACTCGCAGGTGATTCCTGGGCTCTGTGTGGTGTGAGTGGCAGTTCGAATGGCCTTGGACACTGTAATCATGTCAGGATAGTTAGAAAATGCAGGAAACAAGTCCATGACTTTAGTTAGATAAATGTATGAATCAACTTGAAATTTACAGAGAGTTTTAGCATAAGCTTTGCTAAGCCATTAAAATTCATTTTGAGCCGTCCCTCCATGCCTCCTATTGATTTGGCTGTGCTAAGACAAAAAGGAATGGTCAATTTTTTTAAACCCCCTAAACAAAAACGTATTTTTCATTTCTCATCTCCTCAGCTTTTTCTTCTCTTATCCTCCCTCTCCTTTTTTTCCCCTTGTCTCTCTTCTCCCTCTAGGATGTGCAGTGTTTTAATGCCCTTGGACTGCCCCACAGTTACACTTAGGCTCTCATTGCCACTGCTGAAGTCATGCTCAGGTAAACAGCTGCTTCATAGAAACACAATAAATGGGTGAATACCGAGGCAGAAATGTATTACACACATGTACCTTGGGGCACGTGGGATCTGTGTACATCAGCAGCAAATACAGCTTGAGCTGTTTATTGCTTTAGATTGACTACTCTGGTGGGTCCAGATCAGCTGAGACTGTATTCCTGTGACACTTGACCAGCCCTTTAGCAGGCCATTATAAATAATAAATATTTTCTGAACACTTTTCTCAGAAAGTTAGACAGAACTTTTCAGAAACTGTGTTTCTGAAATAATTAAACCAAAACTAGATGAGAAAAACAGTTGAAGTTGCTTATTAGTGGTTGTACTGCTCTGTAGTTTAAGTGGGTCAGAATGAGCAGTAATAGTTAAATCCTTTGAAACAAAAGAAATTATTAAATCAGTTATGATTTAGGTCAATTACTCAAAATAAACCGTTCACAGAGTGCCCTTGAGACAGACAAGTCAAAGAGTATCAGGAGTTCTGAACTTGAATTGCATCTCACCATTATTCTCTAAGTAAAGCTATCACACCTTCCCTTTCCAGGAATACATTACATAAAGATTTCACTATCTAACATGGAAGGTGTTTAGCACTGAATTGAAACAGTGTTTCATCTACTTAAGATAAGCATGAAAAAATAGTGTTTCACAGCTTAATTAACTGTGTTTTAAGCCATGTATGGTGATACCGTTGTCTAAATTTCAAGAATGGTTTGAGCATGATGCTCTGGAACTGGTTTTTGCCTGGCTGCTTTGAGTTCATAGAACTCCCCAAAGCACAGCTGAGGAGGAGAGAAGAATCTCTGAGAATATTTCATTTTGTTTAGGTAGATGTATTTAGTTTCAGATGCTTGGGACTTGTCCTCAAGTAATGGAAAAAAAGAGAAAACAAAAATTAAAACTACTCTAATAAATATGGACATGACATTGAACAAAAATTCCAGTAGAAATGTTATTTTATCTATAGCATTTTAAGGACCTACTAAAATTAGCAAAGTTCAAGAAATTTTTAATAGTCTGGTATTATCAAGTTATTCACTAAATTATTCTAATATTATCAAGTTATTCACTAAATTATTCTGATGTCTGATTCTTGTAGTAAGGTTTTCATTATGAAAGATCAAAGTAAAGATCTTGGGACATTTCTACATTTATTTTCTTGTGTTAGCCCAGATGGAGTTACAGTAGTGCAGACATTGTGCTTCACATTCTGCACATGCAGATGACTGAGGAATGATCAGCAGTGGAACACTCTCTTACCATTTGCTTTGATTTTGGTATTTGTAGAGGAATTGCACAAAACTCTACAAAAGAATGGTTATTGAGGGAACAATTTCAAAACCTCTTGTCTGTCTGAGAAGATGCTTTAATAAGCTAATGTCCTGGAATACTCAGAAGTTTTATCTCAGTCACAGTAAATCCTTCTTTTAACTACAGTAACAAGGAATTAAATGTTCTTTCAGGAACAATAGAAATCAGGCCAGACAGCTTTAAGTTTAGCAGTCATAAAAACAAAAAGCTGTTTGTTTGTCTGAACTGACAGACAATATAGAGTTCATATGGAATAACAGGCTTTTGTGCTGAATAGCAGCATGAGGACTCCAAGAGAGTAATTGGCAAGTTTTTCTCAATGCTGTGGTGCATTTATCTGTTTCTGTGTTTATAATTGTGATATACTGATACCTGAATTTGGTGAGAGAGTATTAAAATGGGATCAAAGAGCCAGGCATTGTTAATCTAAATTATCGTATATCTCCTAAAAGTTCAAGAAACTGTTTGTGCCACCAGTGTTAATATGCTTTACAGTTAACGTGCTTTCCAGTTTAATAAATATTACAGGACCAAAGAATTGAAATAAAAAATTCAGATATAAAGGCGTCAGCTTAGCCACTATATGTTCAGAGAGATGAGAAACAGCAATGTGTGTTGAATATTTCTTTCTCTTTAATCTGAAGTTATAAAATGAACCTTGACAGTTTGAAGTGCCAAATGTCTCTGCTTTTGTTTTGGCTTTTCTGTATGTGTTGTTTTGTGACTTTTTTTCCCCTCTGAAATGTTAAAAATAAATGAAAAAGAAGAAAAAAGTAAGCATGTTTACAGTTCTTATTCCTCACAGATTGCAGAGTACCTGTGGGTGGCTTAAAGCAGCTGTTTCTTGTGGTTACCTAACTTTCTTCTTTAACATACAGAAAGAAAAAAACCAAAAAACAAAAAACCAAAAACCACGACAAGGCTAAATGTCAAATCTAAATGAAGGCAAGAAACCTTTTCTCTAGATCACCAGCTCCTCTGGCCAAGTACATTTATTCTCTCTTAGGGCCATAATCTGTTTCAAAAAGCATTGATTTAGCCAATACTTATGCCAGTGCTGTGACCTCTTCTCCTGCAGGTGCAAACAAGTACCACAATGAAAGGCTTGGCTGCCTTCTGCATGTTTTATCATCTTTTGCTGCACTTTGTTCCTTTGGTGGCAGAGGTGGCACAAGGAGTCACTGCTGAAATGCTTTGGTGGTTTAAGCAAAGCTTCTGGCCTGGGCACGTTCTGCTGGGTGGGCTTGGGAGAGGGAACCTGGACTGAGAGGGGACGGGGCAGGGGAAAGGTCTTCAACTGTCCCAGATACATTCACCCAAACCATTCCTTCGCCTCCTTAGCCGTGTATAGAACAGCAAGATGTTTTGTTACAATTTTTGCTTGTTAGGAAATCTGAGTATTTTTCTGTGTGGGAAGATTTAATTTCCAGCAAAAATTTTGTCATGAGAATTTCTCAGGACTAGCACAGACCTGGGCATAGTATGCCATGAGAGAAAGACATACATACTAATACCAACTGAAAATAATTAGTACCCCAGTGGTTACTGTTTGTAACTGGGTGTTTGTGCTTACTGTATTTCTTCCTTTCTCTACAGTATCTTTCATTTTGCAGTTTATGCATGCTAACGATGCATAAATTAATGTCTATATGCCACAGGAAGGGTGTCCTAATTAAGCACACTGTAAGAAACTCTTTCTTTCTGGTCCAGTGAGCAAGAAGAGATTTAGACAGTTTTCAAGAGCTCCAAGTGCTGAGTTGGATAAAGTGGTCATCTTGAGGGGTTGTGAAGAAGCTCATTCAGTCACGTTCTGGGCTGCACGAGAGCAGCCGATCCCCAGAGCGTGCTCAGACACTCATAGCCATGCAGGAATGTCATGGTTGGATTGGACCTCTGGAGACACCTGGTCCACCTTCAGAGTAGGGCCTTGGATTATGTTAACCTTGCTGCTGCTTGTGAACCCATTGTTAAAGGATAATGTACAGCTTTGTAATGCATTAATGCTGAATAGGAATAATCTCCTCTATGGAACTCTCCTGCATGCTTCAGTCTTAATTGCAAGCCCTCCTGCAGGAAGAATGGAAATAATTAAAGCTGGTTTGAGTCTACTTTCCTTCTGTTGCATAACAGAAACAAATATCATCCTGTCAGTTCTGTATTGTTACCAGAGTTCATTCAGAAATCAAAAGATGACAGTGATTTTATTTTATCATTATTTTTTAAAAACTCCTTGATGATACAATAATTTAGATAGAATGCAATTATCTTACTGCATTTAATTTTTTTCTCTCCACCGATTCAGGTCAATTATTTCAATTGCTGGAGGATGCATCATGTGGCTCTTCCTTTTCTTCTCAACCTGTGCCACATTGTTCTTCAGGGACAAGTCAGGGAAAGTAGAATAAAACAAAATGTACTGGCAGCATTACTTACTCTTGTGTTATCCTTTCATGTTTTTAGGCGACAGTGACTGGCCCACATAGAAGACTGGCTCTTCTGGAAGCACCGTGCCTGGGTCAGAATAATGGATATAAAGGACAGACGGCACCGCTCTCTGACCAGGGGCCGCTGCGGGAAGGAGTGTCGCTACACGAGTTCCTCGCTGGACAGCGAGGACTGCAGAGTGCCCACTCAGAAATCCTACAGCTCCAGCGAGACACTGAAGGCATATGATCACGACACCAGGATGCACTATGGAAATCGAGTGTCTGACCTGGTGCACAGGGAGTCAGATGAGTTTCCAAGACAAGGTATGTTTAAAGTCAGAACTGGTTTCTTTCATGGTAATCCTTGGTGGACAGTCTCTGTTCCTTGTTAAAGCATCGCAGTGCTACAAGGAGTTTTAATGAAAGAACTCTAGGAGGATGGATATTATCTTACCGTTATTTCCACTGCTTTGTGCTAAATTAGAAAGCTCTTTCTTTCTCCAGAGTTCTGGTATTTTTGAAATTCACAATTTCTAAATGAGGCAAACCAAGATTGACTGATCAAAACATCTGATAGACACAAATGCCATGACCCTTAACCATAGCATGTCTTGGGGTTAGCCAATGTGCTAACTTGGTATCCTGTTTCCTAGATTAGTTTTGGAAATTATAATGGCATTTTCACCTAAACATGACCCTCCTTAACCCAGTGTCTGTACTGAAAAGACAACTCAAACACTGTTATGGTAAAAATCCCCTATAGCCAACATACATTCATTATTCATCATGTGCCTTAGAATTCATTTCCTGTTCTTCAACGCTGTGGAATTGAACTGTGGGAATGGAAGTGCTGGTTCCTTTAATTTCATTTTGTCACTGCTTACCCCTATTGTTTGCCCTTGACCTCATAAAAACTGAAAGGACGAAACCCATCTGATTTATTTTGTAATTGTCTGTAACACGTTATCGCAGCATTGAGGCCTAGAACTAATGTTTGAAATAAGCTGCCTGTGTGAACTTGTAAGCAAGGGGAATTAATCTCTTTTTTTATAAAATGGTCCTTGCTACATCCAATGGATTAATGGATTAAAAATGTAAATGTTTTTATTTGAAAAACCTGTAAATGTGCACTATGCACATTTACATGTACACTATGCACATTTGTAGGTTTATTCTCATTCAGGTATGTGCTTGTCTCAATAAATCGTAAGCCTCTGTGCTGAAACCATTAGTGAGCATTGCTTCACAGGAACTGTGTTTAATCATCTGGTTTACTTGTCCAAATAGCCAGATTAAATTGGCATTCAATCAGCAATTAGATATAGCATTTGAATTAAAAGCCTTGGCTTATTGTCAGTTGAAGAATCAGATATGGCTCATACCAGGTAAGATGTAGGCAGGCTTGAGGGCTAAGTGTATGGGTTTTGTGCCCCTCTCAATGGAAGGTAAATCATCTGGTACATAATTTAAATGCAGAAACTCTACTGGTTTATAAATGTGCTTGGTAACAGCCTGTGATAGTTCTCTGCTACACGTTTCTAATGTTGTGACTCAGGGAATGGGAAGTTATCACACTTGTGGAAATCATTCAATGGAAGGTCATTCCTTATACCTGATATCATGTCACACTTCTTGTTTAAAACATTCTGACAGCAGTCAGTGTCTGTCTTCACCTTTAAATCAAACTATTAAATTAGTGTTGATAATTAACCCCTTGTCTAATCCCTTGTTTCTCTGTCACTTGTGTGCAGACATGTGGGAGTGTTTGCATTGTGCTTGATCTGTCAAACACTCAGTTCTATTTTCTGGGGTAATCTCTGTTCTTGGAGGATCTTTCTTTGCTTAGAGGTGTTTACCCAAGATAAAGCATCAAAGTGCACCTCGAACATCTGAGTTACTGGAGCCATTTTCACTGCAGTTTGTTCTACTTTACTGTACAGGAGTCATCTAAATATTACTTTTCCCTATCAGGATGATCGATGCTTCAGCTCAAGTGCCTCATTTTAGTTTGCAGGTCATTATTCAGCATTTCATAATGGTCTTTTTCTCTTGATTACTGATTTGACAACTGTTCATCCTCCCCCTGCTCTTAATGTGTTCTCATCTACCCTCTTTACGAAGGGGAATGCAAATTGTTGGTAACTGAATTGAAACACTCAGATTTTTTTTTTTATTGTTATTTTTTCCCTAGTCTGTGTTGTTGTGTCTAAATAAATAGTGTTTATTTTAGAGAGCCAAAGTAATTTTTTTGATAGATAACGAGCATCAACTCCTTATTTTCCTGCTTTTGTTAAGTTTAGAAAGCAATTTTTTTAGAAAATAAGTTAGTATGATGATTCTTTTAGAAAATAAGTCAGTATGATGATTCTTTGCATTTGAAAGCTGGATATCTTTCTGATTGAACAGTTTTACTGACACAAAATGTGAGATAATGTGACAAGTAAATCTAGATTAAGATTTGGTAGCTGTTCTCACTTTCTATATTAACATTAGATGGATAAAAATGTGGTTCATGTAGTAGGAATTTCTGTTCGTTACATGTCATGCATGCAGTTTCCAGCTGCAGACATCTAGGAATTTATACATTTAAATTTATTCTAACTTTGAGTGGGTGTTAGGATGGGATTAAATTCTGTAGGAAATAAACATGCTTAAAATAAATAGTCTTTAGAGGCTTTTTGTTCTTCTATTATAAAAAAGCTTGACTTTTTTTTAAGGAATTGCCGGTATTTTCCTCAGTATTTTGTCTCTTCTATTAGAAAAGCTAAATACTTTTTACTAAATGCAAAGTATTTGGCTTTACCATGTCACTGCAACTGCCCACACAGCTGTGTCGAGCTGCTCCTGGTGGCACGTTACTGGGTCTGGAAATCTGTTAGGACAAAGTTGCACTCATTCTGGTTTTGTTTATCATGCTTTGTCAGTGAAATACTACTAACAAAAACTATATTCAGAGCTCAGAAGTCTGAAACCGTTCTTGCTGGGTTGCTTTCATATTTTCCTGTGAGGAATGAAGTTTGTTCAGACTTAAAACAAGGTTTTGACTGTTCACAGTGACTCATGGGCTGCTGCTTAGAGGCCACAGCCACTCTTACAGATGCTTGGGCTGACCAGACTTTCTCTCACTGCTCATATTCCCAATAACACCAAGATGAGATCTGTGATCGTCTTGTCATCAAACCTGAGTCATCCTCAACTCTTCAGTTAAAATTAATGTATCCCTTCCAAATTAAACTGAGTTCTGGAAATTGTAGTTTTAATACTTCTTTCCAGAACCTGTGACCTTTTGAAAATGAAATGTTTTGATACACAGATTTGGATTAAAGATATTAAATAAAACTTTTTCTTGTATTCTGTCTAGAGTGAGAGCACATTCTTAGTTTCCTTTGTCATGCAAGGTTTTTGAGTGACATTCTGCAATCTGTTGATTTTCATTATATCTGTACAGTTACATAATCAAAGGAAATTCAAGGTAGAGGCAGGTGGCAGAAGCTTAAGGAGGAAGCCCTTAACATGGGATCAGCTGTAGGGTTGCTTGTGTGGGAAAGGGCCTCAAGGCAGCTCTCATGTTATAGCCAGGACACACATGTCACCTGCACTTCTCTTGAATCAAGGCTTACTTTGGTTTTAATGGTGACCTAAGAGAAGCTCCATCCCAGTGTAAAATATTTATTAGGGTAAGACAACTGCCTTCAATTTTTCCTGTGTAGAAAGCACAGCCTTCTTGAGAAATAAAAAAATTATAATTTGTGTACTTTATTTAATAAAGATGCTGAATAAAACCTCCCTCCCTAACCCTCTCCCTTCCCAAATCATAACAGATGATAAGGTTCTTATTGTTAAGTGATTTAAAAACATGAAAGCACTTTTCATTTGTGCTTTCATCTATGTTGAAGTTGTTAATAATGGAGCACTGTAGCAGCATTACTAGACTAGCAGATAAATAAAAGTACAAACCTTTATAGCAGCCTTCTGTAAGTATGCTTTTAGGAAAGGAAAAGGTAAGAAAGTCGAACCCAAACCTAACATTCCTCCTCTGATTTATACTCTAATATCAGTCAAGTGCCCTTTTGAGCTGTAATAGCAAGATGATCTGATAAACAGGAGTTAAACCAAAAATTAGTGTATATTAGATCTGAGTCACAATAAAAACCAGAAGGAAGTCTCTTTAGAAGTGGATTTTCAAGGAAGCATCATGGGATTGACTTTCAGTCTTTGGGGTACTTCCATTTAAATATGCATAAATTGTTTTCTCTTGATATTTTGTGGATTTTGTTCTTTTTGGGGGGTTGGTTTGTAATGTTTGGGGATTTGTGTTGTTTTGTTTGGTTTTTTTTTTTTCCTTTTGAGCAGTAAGCTGTCTGGTTTGCAAATGGTAGTTTAAATCAGTTGTGATAATCTCTTCCTTTTCACTTCCCTTTCATTCCCCTTCCATCCTTTTTTTTGGCGTTTCAGCACTTTATGTCTTCATCCATTGTGACTTTGCTGGGCATGGCTGGGTGCTCAGACCGTCTGGACTGACCACTGAGGGTCAGAGTGTCTGACACAGACTTGCTGGACAAAGGTTCGTCATCTCTTCTCACCTGCTGGACCAGTTAGGAAGCTGTGATGCTGACAGAGGACTCCAGTAATAATTAATTACAACAGTGCTGGCAAAGACAACACTATTCTAATATTAATATGTATTTGCAGAATAAACAACAGCTAGACATAATATGTGAATTCTCTGTATGCGCAGTTTCTCTCAGGGAATTTTTATTCTTGGTAGTTTCTCTCAACTGATATTATTAAAAATCAGCATTTGTTTACAGTTTAAAATATGGACTCAGAGTGCAGGGATTTCTGATGCAAATGTATAAGTATACATAGACTTATGGTCCTTTTTCTCCCTTTTTGCTCCTTTATTTAGCTTTCAAAAAGAACTTCTATTTTTACTGCTTCTCTACTGGACTCCTCATTAGTTGATGATTAATTTAAACTAGGTTCTATTTTTTTAACCATTTGCAAAGTTACATGCACATTATGTAAACTACATATAAAAGGATAACTTCTAAAAAGTAGATGTTATCAACATGTAGTAAGCACACACTGAATAAAAGAAAATTTTAGAAAACCTCAGGTCTACTCTGAATTAGGCTTAGTAACCATTTTCATGCAAATACATTTCCAGAAGAACTTCAAAATTATTACAAATTATGCTTTCTATACTTCATCGTTTCAAATTTCTATCAAGCAAAAAGATCTTGTGCTTCAACTAAAGTCCTGTTTGCTCGTCTTGTAGTGCTGGGGCCTGACCAAGTGTTGAACAAAACCTTTTCTTTGTGTATTTTTCTCTCCTCATCCCTTTACTCTACTATGTGATAGAATTCTAGGGCTTTGGATACTGAAAATAATAATTTTTTTATCCTATAAACCCTTCTCCATTTTCTCATATACACATGTGCACACACTCTTCCAAGAAGATTGTAATATTTACACACATCTGTGGATGCTCTTTCTCATATTAAAATCTGGGAAATAATGTACTCCATGGAGATGACATAATAGATTTATTTTTAAAAAGATACTTTAAATGAAAATAATTATTGATTAATTCTGATAATGAAAATGGCTAACACTGAGCAGATCGTGCAAATTTGTTCCACCTTCTATGTTTTCGTTTTTCCAAAAGGATCTAGTATCAACTGATATTTTTTAGGATCTGGTTTTCAGCAAGAAGTGTTTGGAAGGGAGGCTGATTAGTTGTGTGTTCTCAAACTGGAAGATACTTGGATACTTTTCTAATCCATCTATTAACATGGAAATGTCAGATTTAAAAAGCTTTTACATTTCATCTGGATTTGAATTGGGCACCTCTGTCCCTGCATCCTAGGCATGTTCCAAACAATGAGTCTTTAAACGTAGTCCTGAATTCGCATTAGTGAGTATCATTTTGTTTCTGTGAACTTGGGAACCCCTCAAGCTTGTTTTCTGGGAAAGAGACTTTAGGCCATTTTCCTTCTCCTCCTCTTTTCTCATACTATAGGAAGAAAGAACTATTTAAATAAAACAGAGTTCAGCAAATATTTAACTGACAGGAGCATTTATTTTGGATTATACGTTGTTGAACTCCCCAGTGTCACATGTTTTTAAGGTATGTATCCTCAGGAAAAAAAAGGGAAAGGGTTAGATATTTGTATTTTAGTGGAGTGTGGGGAAGATGGGTTAAGCACCAGAGGGTATTCACTGCTCCAATGCACAAGTCAGTTTTCAGCTCAAATGCATTGGGAACAGGTTTTAGGTGTGTTTTTGTTTGCTCTGTAATTGTCTTTTGTGCTTTATTTTTTTTCCCCCATGTTCTTTTGAAATGTCTTACTACTGGGGACTAAATTCTAGACTCAGTGGACAGCTGGTTGATCCGTGGTGATGATTGCTGTGTTTATATTTGCTCTGTCCTCCCTGTTTGTTCTCCTAATACCTTCAATGGATTATGTGATTTTTAGAAGCTTTTAAAATATTGTGGCTGGACCCAAATGCACACACTTCACACAGTAAGAAAAACATAAGGAAACTTTCAAACAAACAAAAACACCACCCAAAGCTCGTTGTCTTCCTTAGAGAACCACAGGGGTTTTGGAGTTGAGTCAAAGTGCTGATGACCAATTCATTTAAAGCCTATAAATCAGTAGTAAAACAAAATGATAAGGAAATATAATTGGGTAAGCAGGGCCCAGCATTTGTTCTTTTTGTTTTATATTATTTGTCTGTGGATTCAGAGTTCCAGGTCAGAGTTGGAACTCTCAGTGTTGGCCTGCTATCGAGTTGCTCATTAACTTTCATCAGATTATTTCTACATTGATCCCAGTAATCTGTCCTTGAATTGAAGCACATTCTGAAGTTCTGGAAACATCAATAGACAGAAAATCTATGATTTCCACTGATGGGCAGTGACTGTGGGAATTCAGCCTCCATGTTAAAAGCAGATGCCAGCTTCTCTCTGGGTTTTGGAAACTGGCTTCAGTTTCTAGCCATTAGGTCTGGTGATGCCCTTTTCTGTGGTTTTGAAACACCTGTGATACCCAGTGTTTTTCTGTACAGATTTAATTAGATGCTGTGGTTAAATCTGTTCTGTGAACTGTCTGTCAATCTAAGTAGAACTCTTCAAGTATCTGCCTGTATAATGTCATTTTCTCTCATGAATTTTCACTTGGTGGTGGTTTCTAAACCCTTTCCTACATTTTAGTTTGTCTCTAATGGAAGGAAAATATGCCATAGCAAAGCCCTATATGTCCCAGTGATGTGGATAAAGACAGGTTGAAGAGACAGTGACTTGTATAAAACTATTTCATGTTTGTACAGCCAACTTCAAATAGCTTTTGCTGGTAGCAGTCAGTTCCTGTTGAGGTGCTGATCCTCTAAGGTTCTGAAATGGTTTCAGAGTCTAGATAGCTGATTAGACAAAATAGCATGCAGATGTCTTTATATATTGCCTTTTTTTTTTTTTCCATATGAGTGCTTAGCTGGAAGTGACTTACAGTGAATGCAGAAGTACATGTCTGTGAATGTAGACCATATTGGAAACAGAGATTTACTGTCCCAAAGTGTAATGCTTACTCAGCCATCTGATGAGATTTGAGCACTAAACAGTTTGAGAGGGATGCATAAAGCTGTTTTATTACAAGATGCTGTTATGAATTGTAGCAGCTTTCCTTATGCTATGCTGCTGTTGCCAAACAAGTTGCATGAATCTAAGCAGTTTTATTTGTAATTACTTGCTTACATTTCTTTAGAATAGTTGGGTTATAGCTGTTTGTGATTCCTGCTCCTCCACTGGTGGCAATCCCTACATCCTGTTTAATTCTGAGTGAAAAGATACCTTTTTAAAGCTGTTTGGAGAAAAGCCTCTGTGAGGAATGCTGCTGCTAATGTGTGAGGTGCAGTGGGGCTCAGATGTTTGTGTGTGTGGTAGAACCTTGCTAAAAAGGATGCACAAAGCTCAAAAAACCCAGCTAGTTAAGACCTATACTGTTAGTGAAAAGTAAAGAGATTTCATTTTAGCTGAATTTAAGCAAGTCCAGAAAACAGAAATAAATCACTCACCTAAAGAAATGTTATGGAAAATATAGTAAAGACCTATACTGTTTTCTAAACTTCAGTCAAAACCTGGATGTTACAAAGTGCATTTAACACTTGCAATTGTTCTTGACAGAGTAGTGAAGGCAGTTCTGTTATGGTGCTTATGTGTAGCTACAGTTGCTTTTGATGATGTTGCTGAACTCTGTTTTCCTTATGACAATCACTGCTTTAACAAAGAGACTTGTTTGAAGTAGATTGCAAGACAGGAACAGTTTGATCATCAATGCTGAAGTGTCTCTTCAGTGTAGTTTGTCCAGTGTAATTTTGAATGTCAAGTCAATGGAGGATTCTTCCTCAGCTTAAAAAAATTTGCTTGGAAAATCTTACCAATATCTGTCTGTTTTATTCTGAGCATTGCTCCTTCTATCCAAGTTCTGAGCCCAGGTATGCCTTGCCAATACGAGTATTGTTAGACATCTTTTAGCTACGTATCCATCACTCTCATATTCCTTCTTTCCTTGTCAACTCATTTGTCCACTCTTAAGTTTGGGATCTTGGTAGTTGCTGTTTGCCATGCTGCTTCTCTTGGCATGTTATTCCAATGTCTTCATATGTCATGTAAACCTCATGGAAATTTTCCTGTACAATGGGTTGACACTGAGCACTGCAGCTGAGGGGTTTTAGTTTGGCAGTTCCACCAGCACTTGTAGAATATAAAGAAATGTCTAACGTTAAGGAAATTTGAACAGCTGGCTAACATCAGCTGCATTTTTTCCACTATCCACGTGAAAAACATAAAATAGCAGGTGGTCAGTTTTTACCTAGAAGTGAGCAAGTTGTCTGCTGTCTGTGGAAACAAGTTGAAATTTTGATTATGAAATTGATATTCATAATCATATTTGATTATATGAAATGGTAAAGGCTCAGTTGCAGGATGACTCAGTTCAGTACAACTTTGTCTTCTCAAATACATTAATCAACTCCATTTGTTTAAATATTGAAGTAAAAATTATCAGTATTTTAGATTTTGCTACTTAGGACAGAAACAATGTTAGTCAGATCATTTAAAAAAAAAAAAGACCATCATTTAGCACAAATTGCATAAATGTTATTTCCTCACAAATGGCCACTCTGTGGTAGCTGGTCTAGAACTGAATACTCACTTTTTAAAATTACTTCCAGTAGAGTACTGTGTTTTAAGGATGGCAGTTTAAGATGACAAATTAAATATTATAAATATAACAATAATATTTAACATTATGTAGTTAGAGTACCAAAAAAACTTTTTATAGATGGTAGTCAATTTGATTTCATAGCAATATCTGATTTTCTTTTGAAGTTTTTCTGTCCCTAAGATAGGCATTTGAATGATATTGAAGAAAAGCTAAAATGGTACTTGGTCTCTGTGGGGAAAGTATTACCTTTGATTAAAATTATCTGCAATGTGCTAAAAGTTTACTACACAAAAAGTGATTATATGGACTTCATTCTTGCTTAGGTAATCCTACCAAAGAGAGAGGCAGAAAGAGTAGTATTAGTCACATAGTTTCTCTTTTTGGGAGGTTGGGTTTTAGTTTCTAGCATGTCTGCTAAACTTGCTGCAAATCTATTTTGACACTAATATTGAAGTCATTACAGCAAATAAAATTTTGTGTATGACTAGGCAACTAAGAGTGTGTGCTCCTATTAGGTTAGTTTCTAAATTCTTACAAAAATAAAACTCGTACGGCATTATGACCAGTATGTGCTTCAAGCACTGAATTTATAAAGTAGATGGTTAATAATATGAGGAATGATATATCACAGCTGTAATGCCATGTCTTCCGAAGTTAATGAATACTTACAATTTTCATAATGAAAAATTAAAATAAGGTTAAAGTGGTTTATAAGACTGCCTGCAGATCCAGCAGAAGTCTAATTAGAAGAAAGAACATTAAATTTGAGGGACTTGGAAATATATATTACCTAGTATTATATATGGACTAAAATCCTACACTTGTATTTAGGATTGTTCGAATGTGGACAATTCAACCAGAACACAGCACAGAAAAATGAAATGTTATTTGCTCTCTGAAATCACTGTGTACACAACAGATTGTGGGTTTAGATGTCTTCAGCACTTCAGTTATGTGAGTCTCTCTTGTTGACTCAGTGCAACAATCTCTCATCTGTGTTTGCCCGTTTCTTTACCATTTCTGAAGTAAAATGAACCTTTGTGCTTGTTTTTCCTATTAACAAAGCGTAATGAAGCTTTTGTTACTGCGCCGTGGCGGTTCAGGGGCACTGCCACAAAGCAACGCAGACGAGGTGCTGGTGTAAGATCTGTTTGCAAGAGGCCACCACCCACAGCTGCTTGGTTTTGAGAGATGGTACCACACAGGTGAGGCTCAGCTGCGTCTTTAGAATTCACCCTCAGAGAAAACCTTGAACTTCCGTGGTGATGTTCGGCCTCAGAGCACAAGGAGCTGCTGTGCCGTGTTCTGTGTCGGGGCAGGGGTGGGAAGTGTGAGGCACTGCTGCAGGAGGGGAAGCTGCCTTCTCTTCCCCCGGTGTTTGCCCAGGCGGGAGCTGGGGAGGCTGGCAGCACGGCAGCTGAGATGAGCGTTGTGATACTGCACTTCCCTGAACTTGTTTTTCCCTTTTGTGTAATGCAGAATGACTGTAATTGAGAGTGTATTTGGAATAAGCTGCCTTTGTGGTTATCAAATATGTCAGCTTTGCTTTGTATGTTTCTACGTCGGGTTTGTAACTCTTATAAGCTGTTGTTGCACGACAGACTCCTCCATCTTAATTTCAGTCTCTTAAATTCATCTTCTTCCTTCATTTTTTTGACAGCATAACAATGTTACACCTTGATCCCAGTGTATCTATCCCACAGGGGGTTTGCTGTGTGCTGTTTATTGTGGCCATCACTACACTAGCAGAACAGTGTTTGTTAAAAAAATTCCTCTGAAGTATTGTTTTAGAGTGGATTTTTTGTTGATCTCTTTTCTCATTATGTCTACAGCTTGCAAAAACATAATGGAATAGAACGTACCTAGTTTTTCTCCAGTATCTCTTTTACTCCTGAGAGTTTTAGTATCCAGTTTAAGGAAATGTACATCAAAAACTGTTTCAGAAATGTGGCAACGTATCCTCTTAACCATACAGATGTGATATTTATAAAACAGAAACTTTGGCATTTCAAACGTGATGATGATCTGTAGAATAAGAGGGCAGAGGAAGAACTTGGAATGAATAGAATGACTTGACAGAATAAAGAAACCTGAAATTAACAGGTGATTTTTACAATTGTATTGTTGTGTTTTTAAGATAGAGACACAAATATTAAGAGTACTGATTCAGTTATTGAATCTAAAGTATCCATTTGCTCAGCTGTGGAGTAGTGAAGAATAGGGATTTAATTTAGATTCATTTTTTTTTCCTGAAAATTGTGATTTTTCTTATATCATGGTTTTGAATTCTAATTTAATTTAAATTTAATTTAATTTAAATTATTGTAATTGCCCCAGCATCACGGTTTTTGTATCCTCATTGTTTAAGCTATAGTTGGAGCAGGTGAAGTTGATAACTCTTTTCATAGAATGGTTTGGGTTGGAGGGGGACATTAAAACCATCTCATTCAAACCCCTTGCCATGGGCAGGGACACCTTCCACCAGACCGGGTTGCTCGGACTCCATCCAACCTGGCTTTGGAAGTTTCCATGGAAGGGAACCACAGCTTCCCTGGGCAACCTTTCCATTTAGATAAGAACAGCAAGTGACCATTCCAGATAGTAGAGAAAATACAGTTCTTAGTGTATTTGCCAGGCGTGGGAAAGACTTGTTTACTTGTGTTTGCACCAGGGGTGTACAAACAAATAAGAGGCTCAAACTGATAGAGATTTACCTTAGATCCTCTTCAGGTGATGGAAATAACGTGCTGCAAGAGAGGAGTTACGGTTGCACATCAAAAAATGCTGTTACAGAAATGCACAGTAAATTTCCACAAACGATTGAATAAATTAAGCCCCTGGACACGTTTATGGTACTGTTTTCAAAACAGAAATTAAAATCTGTGTCTCTGGAGGTCGTATGACTGCTTAGCAAGGGAACAGACTCGAAGTTATTGGTAGCGTCAGTGAATACCAAATATGCTTTTTTAAAAATAAGATGTATTGTACCTCATATGTTTACTACATTTAGTCCAGCAGTATAATTTACTTAATGCTCTGCAATATTCCTGAAAAAAAAAAAAAGCCAAATTGTTTGGCTTGGATTCATCTTGTTCATATGTAATAAGGTGACTAAAGTAAGTACTTCATTTATTGTTTGCTCTTGTAAGAGAACATCTTACAGAGATGATGCATCTCAAAGGCCTTTATCACTTCATCCTTCAAGACAGAGGGTGAAGCTGAGGTAAATCTCTGCACAAACTTTACCTTCCTGCAGCCTTTTTACTGAATGGGGTTTTTTTCTGTAGTCAGCAGCTCCAAGAACAGAGTTCTGTGGTTTGGTCCTGCACTTGGTCTTTGGCAGCCACAAACCTCCCCGTGAAAGAACCAAAGGAGATCTTTTAGCAGGGTGAGCACTAAAGGAAGAAGTAGAACCTGTTGCATAAGAGGGCAAACTGCGATTTCTTATCATTTAACTTCTCCTGTTCCACTTGAAAACATTTTTGTACGGACTGTGTTAAATTTCTTATGACTCCAGGTTGTAAATTAACATACGGCATAATCTGAAATGCAGATGAGGGGAGAGAGGGCACTTGTGGAAAGTGGCTTCTTGTCTTACTGTCAAGGAGACTGTTACGCTTGAAGTTTTATATTTTTGCTGAAATCCATAGATATTTTTGGATATGCAGGTGGTAGAGTGTGTCTGTCAATATTTTTTTTTTTCTCTCAGTGAATTCTTTGCAAGAATCTTGGCAAAATATTTTGAATGCATTTGTGTTTTTTCCCCTTTTTTTCTCTATATTTACTATTCAATTACATCATTTTTTTCTGATTTTTTTTATCTCAATGGTCCTTTCTTAAAGACTTCTAACCTGTGCAGAATGATACTGGTAAATAAAGACTTGTAAAATCACAGGAAAACAATAAATCTAGTGAATTTAATAGAAGTGACAGTATCTTCTGTGCTGAAAAGGCAAAGTAAATTTTGAGATATGAGGATTGACGTGGAAACGAGTTACCAAGATAAAGAGACTATAAACAAGGCTGGTCAGGAACAGTGTTGAAACAAAAAAAAAGGTGTCAGTGTGGACTTTAGGGTGCCAACTCTGGGCAGGAGCAGCAAGAAGAGAGGGCATTACCAGAACTTTAGGAATGAGTTCTTATCTAAATTAATATAATATGGAGATACAAAAAAAAAAAGGATACCGAGGTACCTGAGTTTATTGGAGTCAGTGTGTGGTGCTTTATTCATTGCTCAGACTGTGCTGAACACACCAGGCAGTGTTTGCACAGCCCTGGATGGATTTGGGATTGTGCTTGTGGTGTCATCTTTCCTCACCTAAATTTTCTTTTTCCCCCCCAGTCTGTATTTGTCATGTGTGTGACTGAACTCTGAGAGACTGGAGCTTGAAGTGCTATGCTGATGCAGGGCCTACTGCCTATTTTAATTCTTTTTCCTTCTAATAATTAACTATTAATAATTAATGGGTTATATATATGTACCAGCCATGGTACATCTGAGTTCTCAGTAAAAAGCTGTCACTTTATTTTTTAGCATTTTCATTATGACACCATTAATGCTTGATTACAATGATTTTGGGTCTGTTTGGCCACCACTACTTCCCATGGATTTGAATTCTCTTCTCACTGTACAGTTCTGTGGTGTTGGGGCTGTGTTAAAGCAAATGTCATTTTCCTAATGGGAAGTGAAATTTCATGTCAGCAGGACATGCATGTGCTGAGCTTGGCTTTATTTCTTCCATAAGAATGTAATATTTTATTCTTCTAGATCATGTCATATATATACATACCATAGTTTTATGTATATAATTGCATTTTCTATTTATTTTATATAGACATCATTCTCACTTTCAGAAAGCAACTGTTATTGTATTTTCTGACAAAGAGCATTTATTTACTGAGAAAATAATTTTTACTTTCGGAGTTTTTTGATTAGAAAGGAAGAAAAACAAACTGATTATTATGAACTATAAAATTATTCAATACTGAATACCAGTAGATAATCCAGGGCACTTTAAGATGCAATTCTTTTTTCATCTATTTAACAGGCCTCTAAATGATAATGAACTTGTCTTGATGTGCATGTTAATTTGTGGTGAAAGGTGGTAAATGAGAAGTTACCCAAGATTTAAAGTCTAAGAAAAACAACTTGAAATGCCTCTGCTTCATCTTTTATGTAGCTAAAAATTATATAAAATGGAAGAAGACAGAGGTGAAATGCTTAAGAGTGAAAAATGTATCGATTTGAAGTAATTCATAGGTTTTTTTCCTGAAGAGAACAAAAGCTAAGATTATATATGTCATTCTGATGTACCAAATCCTATTTAAATAATTGAGATGTTTGGGGTTTTGTTTTTTTTTTTTGTCTTACTCTAACTCACATATTACGCCAGTGGGATAAATTATGGTGGTTCATTCCCATTTTACAGACAAAGTGCATGAGAAAAAAGATTAAGTGGGTTGCTCAGGGGCATGAATAACATTGTGAGCTCAAAAAGGCAAAAAAATCTTTGCACTTAGATTAGTAATCCATTTTTATTTATATCAGCTAATATTTCCACTGTTCGTTTTTTCCTTCCCTTTCTGTTATCTGTGTAGCATGTATTCTTAACTAATCAGAAATTATTTTACAAGCTTCTCTGATTAGTGAAACTTCAAGCCATCCATCACAAGGGAGAGTTCCACTTCAGTTAATTCCATGTGTCTTGTTTTCATCTAATTTTCTGGTGTTTCTGGAAAATACATATTGCCTTTATCCATCACAAAAACGTAATAATAACTTAGAAAAATAAAGATTAGAGTGCCTTATTTGTTGTTACAAAATAGAATTAAAAAATATGAAGGTGAAGTCAAAGACATGCTTTTCCTGGGTTTTATTAACATAGGAATTACTCCTGTTCAAGCAGTTTGACAGCTTTATTAATATAATTTATTTAATAAAGATGTCTGAAACTGCTGGATTGCAGAGAACAAAAGACAGTCAAAGAAATAGGAAAGGTAAGCATCAAGAGAGACAATAGTGGAAGCTCAATGAGGTCTCTCAAACCTTAGATATGAGTTGTGAAATAAATGGGAGAAGGGGAAAAGAGGAAATATGAGCTGAATTTGCAGAAATTTTTAGGAGTGAGTCATCTAACTGACTTATAAATGTGACTAACATCTCAGAAGTCAGTGATAACCATGTGTATAATTGTGAATCCAGGCTTATCTCCCTAGGGTGACTCCTAGAAAAATGTCGATAGCACTTGACTGAGCATGTTTGGAGACTCTGCCTTGTTGGCTAAACCCAGGATTTGCTATGGACGATCTTTTCCAGAGACAGAATTTTGTATTGATTCTCTGAGGGTTACTCTGAAAATTGACCACAGTCTTCATGACAGTGGCACTCTCTTACTTGTGAGTGTCCTGTGGTGCCAGGAGATCCAATAATAAATCAGTTTTCCATTGGGAAAAGGCCAGAGGTGAAGTGCAGCTCCTGAGCAGCGCATGGATCTCCTTGTTTCATGAGGAAAGAAGAGAGACCATGTTTACCATGGCATGGATGTGGCCCCCTTCACAATGGGAAGGCCTGGCACAAGATTTTCAGCCACTCTTGGTCTGTATCAGAGGAATTTTTGTTGTAATAGTCAATGAGTTCCTTCATGGTTGAAGTGCACAAGAAAAAATGTGTTTGGAGTGTGCTGTTGTGTGGTCACTTGATTCTTTCTAATACTTTTATTGATAACAACTTAGATTGCTTGTGCCAGTATAATTTGCAGTCCCATGAGCAACTTTTATAGTGTTCAGCAAAATAATGAAGTAGCTAAGTCTTCTAGATGGGCTTATTCAGATTATACTATCTTCTAAGCACTGTGAATCTTACATTTCATTAATTAAAAAACCTGAAACAAGATGATTTTCTGGTTTTCTGAAATTCAGGGTACATCTTCCTGTCAAAAATAAACATTCCTTTTAGAAAATTATGGAGCCAACTTTGATTTAAAACATAAAGTGAAAGTACAGGGTTTGAGTTTGTTTTTGTCCTTTGGTCAATAATCCTTCCCTCTTCTATCTGTAACATGGAGGGTAATGGTAGGAATCTCTTCTCTGTGTGGTACTTCAGTATATTCACAAAGCATGATGTAGCTAAAATATGGGCTAGATATGCATGTATGGATTATATGTATGGTGGCCAGCCTGATCTGTCTGTGGAGAGGAGCTTCCTTATCCATCCATTTATACTGAGAAAGCAAGAAAATGGGAGTTACCCTCAGGCAGCTTTTCAGCACAGGATAACGTCTTTAGAATTCATGGAACTTTAGAAAAATTGAGTGCAAGAAGTATTTTAAAACCAAGTAATTTGAAATGTTCCTGAACAAAAAAAACCCCATTCATACATAATCCAATTAATTTAAAAATAAGTTCATAAAAGTCAAAACATTTTACATGGAGACAATGCTTGTATTTATCAGTGCCACCAAGAAAATTAAAGTATAGGTGTATCTAAATGAAGACACTGAGGAAAAAAAAATCATAGGGGTTTAAAATAGTTGTTAAACTGCGTTGATTCACTTTGTGGACACTTATTCATTATTTAGTGACCTTACTTCAGTGTCATTAGTTCATTTTTGGAAGCCATTACATCAAAGTAAAGCTATTACTTTCTAAAAATCGGCATTTGTATAGGTATGCTTTGTAGTTTAATCTTCACTTCTTAACCTTTTGGAGTTTGTGCAGTTAAACTCTAACCCAGACACATTCATACAGATAATTCAGGTTTATAAAGATCCCGGCTGTCAAGCATTCCAAGGCAGCAATTCCATGCACATGTCCCAGCAGAAGTCAGGCTCCCATTCCCATGTAACAGTCGTGGCTGCAAATGATGTTCAGCTACAGAACTGGTCTGGTGTCACAGGATGAGGGGCAAGTATTTGTTCAGGTGCTTGGAAATAATAATGAAATATGTTCTGAGTAACTAAATGTCCAGTAAGTAATCACTTTAATGGCACTGCTCTATGAAGAGGATATGTTCTGACACATTTTATGTGACTTTTGATGATGATTTTTTTTTCTATTCAGAACATATATTACAAAACCAAGAAATCAAGGTCAGAGTTCTTTGTCATGCCCATTATATTGTAATTTACCATTAATTTCTCTTCTAGCCTGAAAAAAAAGCTTGTTACTCTTTCAGTTTGGAGGTGCCATTAACAAATTTAGGTCCAAGGGTCGCTGCCTCTTTTCAATTCTTGTACATGAAGCAGAAGGAGTCAAGGCACATCTGATCCAGTCCTACATCAGTTAGGACTTGTGTGTAATACAGTTGTAGGTTCACAGCAGCCATTAGCTTGTTCTTCCCTAGCCAGGAAACTTTGTTCCAGGGAAGGTCAGGCTGTCATAGGAGAGTGCAGAAGTCAAGTCTATGGTTTAATAATGACCTCCCTCCCTTTTCTGTCTTGAACCATCCACTTCATGATATGTGGTATCATTTAAGTGATTTAAGAAACATTTTTTATGTTTCTGCTGAACTGGACCAAGAGACTGGAATTATGTAGCTGCTTTTTTCCAGTGTTTTTTTATGCTGGAATTGTGTTTTCCTTCTTTTTACAGTTTTTTGATGCACTGGGCAAGGGCTGTTTCAGTCCTGATGAATGTGATGTAGCTGTTCACAGAGTGACTGTTTCTACACCGTGCTGCCTTTAAAATGGATGCATAAAGTGCTGCTGGTTCAGAATTTAGCCAAAACATGACCTTTGAGTTACAGTTAATCTGAGTAAAAATTAATCTAATGAATGCTTTTTCATACCAGGGTTTCTTTTAATTCTAAAGCAGGAGGGAAGGTTTACACAGTGCTTGGTAACTTTCCTTCCCCACTTGAAAGGATTGCAGGTTAAATGGGAAGGGAGCCAACTCCCGGTTTCACATCCTTGCAATTTCAGCTGGACTGTTCCTGTCAGGTAATAGCAGATATTGTCATACGTAAATGGATTCAAATCAAATAGAAATTACTTTAGATTTTTTATATGGGTGTAATTCACAAAGCTGAGTCCCTATAAAATCCTATTAAATTCTGAAGTCGTTTTTTTTACATGTACTGATACATAGAGCATTATAAGCCTTCATTTTTTTTGTAATGGGAAAATGTTTGGGGAGATAAAACCATAAGCTGTAACTGATCAAACGCTGGCAGATGAGGATTTTGTTTCCTAGTTGATTCACCTCCCTGTCCTTTTTTTAGGCTTGAGAAATCACTTAGAGGTGGCTCAAGAGTAGAATGTGGCTCATTGATAGGGAGGATTTCATGGAATTTATGGTGGGAAACTGAAAATGTGCTTCAACGAGTGAGAAAAAACAAGGGGAGTAAGGAGAGGAGACTGAGGTGTGGGAGCAGATGTGTTTTTACTTGGGTCCGTCCAACCGTTAATAAGCTCAGATTTGAGTCCTACTGGACTTTAATTAATAGCCCTCTGCTGGGAAACATAGACTCACTAAACCAGTGGTTAGGAATTCCAAAGAAAAAGAGCTAATCTGACAAGTATTATCTCTACAGGCATACAGAGAAATAAATGCTTTGTTGTAAGAAATGCACCGTAACTGATCTGTGACTTTCCTTGCTAAAGCAACAGCCCAGGGAGGTTATTTTTGACTCTCAAAATGAGTGCTGTACTGTCATTGCTGCTCACTGTGCTGCAGCTCACAAGGCTTGCTTCCTAATGTCATTTTACCTATAGAAGAAATGGAGTAAGCTATTCTTGAAGTTAGCTTCATGGAATGAAACAGATACCATGATCTGGAATTTTGTAGCATTACCAGGGTTTACCTTTAGTAGGAAAAAAATCAGAATACTTGGTAATTTCATCTTGATGAAATCTCTACCACTGAGGCTTGACTAGTAAACACATAATACTTTATTTTTTGTAACTGAAGATGGTGTTCTGGTTGCCTGGCTTTACAGCTGCAGTAAGGCAGGACTCTGGGTAGGCTATAGTGACTATAACTGTATCATGCAAATGAGATGAGGGAAATTTACCCCTATATGCTTATTCTTTTACAATACCTTTAAAGTTCTTTTAAGAGGAGCAAAGATTGAATTTATTCTATTAAGAAATTGCGTGGTGTATTTTCTCTTTGTGCTTTCTTTTTGCAGAATATTTTAACTGTGCTTTTTCATATTTAGAACATGTCTGAGTTGGAAATGGAAGCCTAAAGGTTTTTCTGACAAATTGCTGAGGTCTATTAATTTGTATGGTTCGTTTGTGCTCTCCATAGTCAAGCTGAATTTGCTGGTGCATACTTTGGTTGTGTCGGAAATGCAGTTCTATTTTAAAGGGGTATCTAGTCCCTGTAATATTTTTTTTTCTATCAGTGTCAATGTATTTGGAAGACTGAGTCCCTGTAAGGTTGAAAAGAGTCACTTCAGGAAATAAAAATAAATTGTATGTGAGGAGTTTGTGAAGAGAAGCTTCAGTGGCTGGTGAAGGCTCTTACAGGAGTACTGAGGGGAGGAGAGGAGCTGTTTAATGCCAACTCTTCCTGTAGCCTGTCAATTTATTCATGCAGTGGACCTTGCAAGCCCAATCCACAGATGCTATTTTCTGCTCCTTACTGAATAAAACTCAGTGCTGGGTCCTGAGTGTAAAGATTAATTAGTCAGTGAGTGTTAAAGGTCTGTTAAAGCCATTATGGCGTGTGTCCACAGAGACAAATAGGGGCTATAAAACACTGTGTTCGAAACCTAATTTTACATGTGTATTTTTCATTAATAATAATGATGGTAGTAATAATTATGGTCTTTTTATTCTGAAAGCTCTCCAAGGACTAAATGCATAGTGCAGTGCATACAGTGTAGGAAGGATCATGCTTTCCATCACTGAAATGCAGGCTGTCAGAAGGCAGCCTTCGAGTGACGTGGAGCTCAGGTTGTTGTTGGCCATTGCTCAGACAGCTGTGCAGTGCAGCTCCTCCAAAGAAGCTTCTTGTGTCCAAAACTAATTGTTTCCTGAGCTGAGGGGCTAGAATATGTATGTCACTGTTGAAAATGGCAATCAAAGAAATGTATACGGTTATCTATATTCTACTATTTTTTTTTGGTTTGACTTCAAAAACATATCCTTCCATTTGGTTGCCAGCTTTCAAATAAGCTTGGGCTTACAACATTGTTGAATGTTTGACTTTTTATCAGAAATTTTTAGTTAAGTTAATAATTTTTAGCAATTGGCATAAATGGGAAGAATTTGTTTGTAAATACAAGCATATGCATGAGTTGAAAATACTCTTGCTCATTTCTCAGGACTAAGCTGCAACTGTTCTGTGTCCGCTGAAAATGAACGCAGCATTACCAGCACCTTCAAAAGTGAAATGTTCCCCTTTGCATATTTTGCAGACTTCTGTGGGGTTTAGTGGCATTTTTGTGTCTATTTTTGGTTTTTGGAAAACTGATGAAGCTTAAGGCAACTGAGATGAGTGAACTATCAGGTAGGGCCTATCTCTTACACTTATAACTATTCCAGCATGCAAAGCTAGAATTGATTATAATACTTGTAAAGATATTCCTCCTTTTCTCAGAATGAGACTTAAGTAGGGAAGGAAGCCATTATAGATGTTCCCAAAATTTGTGTCCATCTACCCCGTTCTGTCCAGCTATGGGGTACTTGTTTGATTAACACAACCCTAATTTACAGAACTGACTATATATATTCTCTATGTGGTTAAAAATGAAGAAAATTGTCAACATGATTGGAAGGGAACTTCCTGTTCAAATCTGGACACTTGCTTTGTACAGTGTTTTCATCACAGTGCCATACTTGGATCAGAAGATGCCAAGATACATTAGATCTGAAATACAGAAGATAAAAAGATGGCATTTTTCATGTAAAAGCAATGGACTGTCAGGTCAGATTCCCATTGCTTTTGTCAGAATGCTTTCCAGACTCCTTGTTACGCACTGACATCTTAGACAATTTAAAATATTTGTTGTTTCTGTCCAGCAATGGAGGGAAGAACTTGCATTCAGCAGTGTGTGCAAAAGTGTTCCTGGGTTTCTTCCTCTCTTTGAGGTTGTCTAACTCCTGCAGTGTTTAAGGGAAGTCTTGTTCCTTCAGGGGAACAGTAAGCTGTTATTTCAGCTATTGTGTTGATGTCAAACCTGGGAAGCACAGAAAAGAAATGGAAAGATGTTGATTTGTTGAACAGGCCTCCAGCACAAAGATGACTGGATAAAAATGGATAGAGATGATGATTTAGTGTCTGTGTTCCATGAAACTATGGTGCACCAAGAAAAGGTTATTCATGGAGAGAGGTTGAAGAGGGAAAAAGAAACAGCAACTTAGTGGCCCTTGCCAGATTTCTAACTACAATTGATAGGTAACCAGTTATGTTTTGGAACCTCCATGGACAGTCATTCTAGAGGCTTCAAGAATTTAGCACTCTCGCCAAAGAAAGTGAATTAATCACGCACTTTAGCAATGTATTTATATTAGCCAGTGAATGAGTGAAGTCAAAGGGCTAATAGATCTAGTGAGCAAAGCACTTGCCTTTCAGCTACAGGTCAAGCAGCAATTGCAGATCTCTGAGGAGCTCTTATCCCAGAGACAACTTGGTTTCAGTGTGCTGAAGTGACTGACAGAGCCAAGGGTGTGACTGGCAGCTGTGCTTGTTCACCTCATCAGAATACCTAATGCTGCTTGAAGCCCTATCCAAACATTTCACATCTTGTAATGAAAGCTCAGTAACTGTGGTGTAATCTCTTAAAATAACATTAGTTTATAGAAACACGCTTTATTCTAAGATAGTGATCATCAAAAAAAAGGATTTATTTTAGGCTCTAGTTCATTTTTGAAGTAAGTAACTTTACACATATGTGTAATATTAGTTGTGTAGGAATTGTGAGGGCTGCAGAAGGTTTTGTCAGAATACTTCAGATGCCTTATTTGCTTTTTATTTGGCAATCCATCAGTGCTACACTGGAATAATACATGTGTTAAAATTAATACTTGGGTGTGACAGTTTTTTCAGATATGTGCCAAGGTACATAGTTAGTTCTGTGTATGTTAATGATTCTTCACAAATATTCAAAATAGTTACAAACACTTGTAATTTGGGCAAAAATTTGTAATTTACATAGGGCAATCCATAATCAAAAATTGTTGACTGGGAGAATGTCTGTTTATAGTCATAAGCTTTGATTCAGTTCTGGCCTTTTTACGCACTTGTCCATTTTGCTCGATATTTGTTGCAATTCATGTTTTTGTATTTTGATGTAAATCTTCATTGCTTATCAGTGATTAGAGAAGCCAGTGCAGTCTATTAAGATGTCTGAGGAGGAAGAGTGCTCGCAATATAGAGTGCAAACAATAAGTAACAACAGTAAAAGTTTTTAACAAGAAACATTTCAGAGGGAAAAAATAATGTCTGAGTAATCTCAGTGACTGAGTATTGAGAAGAGGCAGTGATGTTCTTTTTAGATGGAGGGCAATACCACATTGTGGCTTTTTCATCATCTTAAGCTTCTAAATCTCCCTTTCAGCCTTTTGCTGCAAAATTAGACTTTAATGTTTCATTATTTACATGTAATATGAATTCAGCTCTTTTAATATTTAGTCTTCTCTCCATTTCATTGTTTTACTGTGTGCTTTTTATAGATATTAGCCTTTCATTTTTATTGGCAAAATAAAAAAAAAAATTGAGTGCATTTTGAACACCACAAATTAAGCTATTTTTTTACTGCTGCCTTTTAAATCTTAATGATGTATGTATTATTGTATAAATCATGTGAATGGCTCATGTATAACACTAATAATAGCACTTCCACTAACAAAAGAAAGCCAAGTTGTGAGTGGTGGATCTTGTATACTTTATGTATGATTATTTCATAGGGAGTAGAGACTAACAAAAGCCAGTAACGATGGATAATTTAATGCATACAGCATGGCTAGCAAATAAAGTGCCAGAAGTTGCATCTTAATTTAGGCAGAAATTTTCTGGGTTCCTTCTAAAAACCTCCACAAATACTACAAATGGAGCAGTACATTTGAATACAACATTGTAGGGTAGCAATTTATTGCACCACAATTTTGTTTGTGGCACTACTGATCAGCAGTTTCATTGTGGTGGCTTAAAGCTTGACTTTTATTGGAACAGACATTTTGTGGAATAGCAATGACCAACAATTACATAGGTTTTGTCATTTTCATGTGGGTATCATTTATTAACAGCAATATCCAAATTAGCATTTCAGAGGTTTTTCAGGCTAGATGGTTTTAACTGCTCCTTCTCACATGAAAGTCTTAATTTCCTTCACAGCACGGACCTGTGAACTGTAGGAAATGACTGTGGGGGTCTGTACCTGGTAAATCTGCCTTCTAATGAGGGTCATAGCAATGTGGAATTCCTTGGGGTGGGAGCATCCCTGGCAGCCCCCTCTGCTCTGCTCTGGCCCCAGGGTGTGGTGTGTCCGGTGGGCAGAGCCAGGCAGGAGGGGCTCTGTGCCACCAGGAGGGGCAGTTCTGGGGGAGCTCCTTGTGCCAATACCCGAGGGAAGGGAAGGGAAGGGAAGGGAAGGGAAGGGAAGGGAAGGGGCGCGGCTGCGCCGGGGAGGGGCCCGAGACACCAGGGCCAACCAC